>JAFBJS010055185.1:34071-163669 GCA_016785265.1 Paraplagusia blochii | reverse complement strand
GTGCATCAATATAAGGCTCAATGTGTGTGTGTGTGTGTGTGTGTGTGTGTGTGTGTGCGTAATTGTTTATGTATGGTTGCTAATGTATTGGTGTGGCCAGTCCATCATTGATGTTGGTTATAAGGCTTGAGTTTCAAATATACCAGCGGCTCTGAGCATAGCATCTATATTTTATCTATATATAAAAAAATAAAAAAAATCAAATGAATATGCAACCCTGAAAAACAATGTTAAATACATACTACTAATAAATGTAAATTTAGATGCTCAGCTGCAGCAGAGATAGCAAGTAGTTGTAGCGCAGCTGCAGCATGTGAGCGCACAGAGTACATTCGTGTCAATAACAACCTCTCCTTATATTAGTATTAGTATATATAATGACTAACATAAGTAGGACCAAAGAGAAAGTGAACAGAGGAGCGCATACTGAAGACAGATTGACTGTATATGAAGGTCAATCTTCACTGATTCCAGAAATTTCCTGGAAATGTTTTGCCCATTAGGAATCATACCTAAGCCCAATCAGGGTTATCACTTATGTATTTTAAATTATAGTCAAGTCCTTAGGTATGCATTGAAATAACAATAAACTGCAGGGAAACAGAACTAGGTGTGGTATTTTTGGAGTTGTGGCATCAGTCTATATCTAATTGAATACAGTTACCTCCACCAATGATGGTAGCAGCAAGTGAACAGCATGTGCCTCCAGTGTAATAAAACATCCATTTGCAAGTTGCACCTGGTGTTGCTTCAGCCTCAGAATGTTCCCTGCCACTGGTGATGAAAAGAAACATGATCTGTTATCAAGTATTTCAAATTAAGTGTTATTATATAAGATGTTCCTGTTGGGAAAGAAATTACAGCTGCTGTCCCAAATCCAGCCCTAAATGTCTCAAAAGTTAAAATGAATTTGACAATGACTTGCAAAGTTAGATAAATACATCCCTGGAATGGAGTGCTGGCAGCATCAATGAAATGATGACATACAAGAGCTCATATTTTTATAATCAAATAGAAACGTACAGCTCAACTTGCTGAGATAAGCATTATCTAGATGGTGGGGAAAGGACATTGATAATTTATGACGTTGACATTGACTTGACCTGTCAAGTGCAGATTTGGTTGTTAGTACCATGTTAAGTAGCTGGGAGAGATATTATAAATTAAATTTCTTAAATAAGTTTTTTATTTTAATGTTATTACAATAAACAATCTTACCCACTTCCTTTTCAAATGTGATCAGTGCTGTGCCTTCTTCCATTGGATAAACTATATGTGACTTAACCTCAAAGTTGGGCACTTCGTCTGTTACCTCGATCCTCTTCCTTCCAGTAAAAACAACCCTTTTTTCTGGCAAGCTGGTAAATGCCTGAAGCAAAATAATAAACACAATGGACCAATTTTTGGGGAGAAGCTATGCATTATATTCTGTTAGTCTAACATACGAGGGCTTCTTCTTGGCTTAGATGGTCATTTGTTTTCTCTTCTTCCTGCAAAGCCTTCTCTGCGTTCCTGATTTCCTCCATCAGCTCTGACTCCTTCTGCTTAAGCAAATCCAATTTTAGCTAGAAAAGAGGCGAGAAGAGAGGCATTCCATCTGCAAGTTAGTGCCAAAACCTTAGCAAGCAACTTAGTTTTGCCAAGAAAACTAAGACTTGCAGTTGTGGAGAAAACTGGTTAAGATACAATATAATTATCTACAAAACCAAAAAAAAATACATTTGGAAAAATCCAGGACATATACTTTTTAAAAAAATAAAAAGCTTTACCATTTCATTATCAAGATGCTTGTTGTAAGATTGCTTGTTCTCCTCAACAGTCTTGGCAAGTTTAAGGGAGCGCTCTTTAAACTTCTGAATAATCTCCTCATGGTCCTTTTTGGTCTGAGTCAGCTCTGCATTTTCTTGGATTACCTTTTCATAATTTGCCTGTGGAGCAAAAATAATATCTTTAAATAACTATATTAAATGCTGGTAGAGATGTTCAATACAAATATTTTCCTAATATTTTGAATATTCTAATATTCTTTATCTCCAATTCTGATATCTCCTGATACTGATATGTGAAGGCGTCTATTTTCCCAAACTCATTACATATAAAGACACAAAAAATCATAACAAAATGTGCTAATCCAAAGAGATTAAAAAGAGAGGAGAAAAAAAATGTAAAATGTAGCTAAACTGTAATTACTAATGTAGTAATTACAAAATGAGTAGCTCCTGAAGGGAGGGTTGCAAACTACTCTCGGTGGAGGTGAGCATGGGCAGTTTGGGCTATTGATGTTGTGTAAAGCTTCATTTGACAACTTTTGTAACAGATTTTGTGACAGATGTGCTTAAAATATGAAAATACATTTGGAATTAGTAAAGCAGGTTGAAATAGATGTTATCGACATCATGCTGGAGAAGTACGGAAGGTATTAGATTGATATTGTAGTTGTCATTACATTGATACTTGTTGTTGTGTCTGCCTTAGTATGACACACAAAGACATTTTCATATTCTAAGTTTATGAATGTTTGACCTTCAGATAAATTCATTATTTATGCTTACAAAGGCTGAGATGTCAAATGTGGACTCTTAAACTATAAATTCAATAAACTTGGTAAAATTATATTTTTAGTATTGCATTACAGTGGTACAACAGCAGCTGATAGTTACTCAGCAGCACTTCTCAATGATGGTAAACTGATTACTTGTCGAAAAGTAAATAGTTCAATTGGAATCTTTGTTTCAGCTGGCAAATTTATTGATATTACTTTGCAATACAAATTGTAAGCACCTTGGTACTTCCGATTGATGCCAGGACATCCACCTCTGTGTTGTTTTGCTGCTGCATCTTCAAGGAGGAAATCTGAATACAACCAATAAAAGAAAATAATCGGTTAAAACTGGTCTCAGTTGAGTTATTACTAAATTATAGCCAAAGATAGTAGGAGTTCTAAAACTAAACAACACGCAATATTTAAACCAATCACAAAAAAACCAAAAATCGAACATGACAGTAACAATTTACAATTTTCAAATTGTCACAACATCCACAGATTTTTTTTTATAAAATCAGTAAATTATATTTCAAAAAGATAAAGACATTTTACTATTTAAATATCACTGCTTTTTATCAGAAAAAAAAGCTAATGACTGATTGGATATAATTCAGTTAAAATCATGATTTGTAATTGTTTAACTAATTCTGTTTAAAATCTTTATCATTGTTAAATATCAGTGTAGCTGCGGCCATACTGCCCATATACCATAAAACAGATATTCAACAAATCGAAAACATTCAGACTGTGCTATATTCGAACGTGTCAACATATAACTTACAGACGGTTAAGACAAATCAAAATATTGAAAATAAGTATATGTAATTAGTGTTAAAAACTCAGAAAAGCTTATGTAACGGTCAATAATGTTGGATTAAACTTAACAACAGCATATTCTATCATTTCGACTAACACTTACCATTTACATCTGCCGATAAGTGCCACTCCACAGTATGCTTTTACTTTCTGTTCCTTACCAGAAGGAAGTGTTAAATGTGTGGTGTGTCTTTGCTACCATTAGGCGGCATTGTTGTGCAGACGACGTAAGACATATCGATGTGCAATTTCTCTTTTCATGCAGCCACACAAACGAAAGCTGAAAACGTTGATAGGGGCGAACCACCTTTAAGTTGTACCTTGGATAATTAAATATAAACGTTTTTAATACTTAAAGTAAACAACTGGACAATTTCCTTACTTATATTAATGTAGCCGAGCGTCTTAGGTTCTTCTGTAATTTGCGTGTTACTGAGGAAACAATGACGGAGTAAGGAGACGAGAGGGTGGATTCGGTAGTCACCGCTTCTTAATTTTTTCCACTCTCCTTTTTATTTAGAACCAACACACCAACAACAACAACAACAACGTCACGGCCGTACGGCAACCCAGACCGTAAAAAATTAACTTCCACACAAAACAGTTTGCTACATTAGCACCACCCCAAACCTCTGTTCACGTATTGTTTATGAAGCACTGGTATTGGGCAATGGGTCTCAAGGACACCCCAACGTTTTAAAAATCTTCTTCTGATTTTCTTCTTCTTCTCCTTTCAGCTTGTCCCTTTTTCGGGGGTTGCCACAGCAAGTCAACAATTTCCATCTCACCCTGTCCTCTGTATACTCTAATTATCCAAGGTACAACTTAAAGGTGGTTCGCCCCTATCAACGTTTTCAGCTTTCGTTTGTTGTTGTTCTAACTCCAACCTACTCCATGTCCTCCCTCACCGCATCCATAGATCTCTTTGGCCTTACCCTTCGTCTCCTATCTGGTAGCTCCATCTCTAGCATTCTTCCACTGATAAAGCCACTGTCCCTCCTCTGAACATGTCCAAACTTTCTTAATCTGTCTTCTCTAGCTTCTTCTCCAAACCTTCCTATTTGTGTTACCCCTAATCACCTCAATCCTGATCCTGTCCATCCTAGTCACCCCTAAAAACAACCTCAGCCACCTCCAGCTCTGCCTCCTGTCTTCTACCTATTGCTAGTCCCTCTAAACCGTACACCATGGCTGGTCTCACAACTGTCCTGTAAACCTTTACCTTAGCTGATACAGTTTTATCACAAATCTGTCCTGACATCTTTCTCCAGTTGTTCCATCCTGCCTGTACTCTATTCTTCTCCTCTCTTCCACAGTCTCTACTGCTCTAAACAGCTGTTCCTAAGTATACTCCTGCACCTTCACCACTTCTGCTGCTTGTAATCTCACCATTCCACTGTTCTTCCTTTCATTCACACACATATACTCTTGCTACGACTGTCCTCTTCTCTCTAGTGCAAACCTCCACCTCTCTGTATAAATCCTTTTCTCCTTCCATAGTGGTCAACCTCTCATACAACTCATCATATGCCTTTAGTTTGGCCCTGGCCACTTCTTTCTCTGATTTTATATTAGTTACTAAATGCGAACAATTATTTGGATTATCCTACATACTTAAGGAATTTATTTAAAATCATCAAAAGAAACTTTTTTCTCACTTATGCCATCTTCAAAATTTTAAAACCTTTTTTGGGAAATAAAGCCACACTACAGTAGCAAAAGATTGGGAGCAATTGATAGTTTTCATATTCAGCAGTGGCCTAGTAGTTAAAGAAGCCCACTTGGCCTTCAGGTTCAAATCCACCAGCTGCCAGGTTGACAAGGATGTGCCTTGATCATAGCACCATCCCATCATAAGTTCCAATGGGTTAAGTGATGTGCAACCAGGAAAGGCAAGCGAGGCACAGACTCATCATGGATATAGAAATTTTAAAAAATTATATGGTTATATCTATTTACTTTTAAAGTTTTTACATTACATTTTATATTTTCACATATACCATTCAAATACTAAGATGCTGTGCTGGCATACTAAATTAATTTAATGCACTTATTTCAGCTGGTGATTATAAGCCACAATGCCTTTTCAAAATAATAATTAACTGTAAGTGTGTAACGTATTCTTTTGCTGAGCCGCCAAAAAGACGCTGCACAAAGCTGCGCTGTGGTAGGCAAGGAATGAATGTAAGTCCCCTGGACAGCTTCTCAGCTTTAAGGCACTAGAGGATCTTGTAAAAACTGAGGCAACAAAGTTACTCCATGGTACAGTGTGATTTGGGTAGTAGTGGAGACTAATGCCCCATGAGCCAGCAAGATTAGCGATGAAGAATGATTTTTCACCCTCAATTCAATTCATTACACTCAGGACTGAATGTAAACTTCAGACAACTGCTATACTGCTAAAGTAGTTATGTGACTTTGCACCAAAAGTGACCATACATAGCATATAGCATCTTATAGCATATAGCATTAATTGCCAACAATTTTAAGTGGCAATTTCCATAGAAATCACAACTAATTTGTTTATCAGTATCAAACTGGAAAAACACACTGCAAACTGTTCCAACTTTGATGTAATGTCCGTAAAACAAGTCCATATGCTGGTGTGGGTGGCCCTGGGTGTATCCTAATGTAAGACAATGCTATACCTCAGTAGTTCCTGCATGACAAAGGCATTGATGCTATGGACTGGCCCGCCCGTTCCCCAGACTTGAATCCAGTTGAGCACATCTGGGACATCATATCTCGCTCTATCCACCCCAGAGTGTCCAGAGGTCAGCAGATGCTTTAGTCTAGGTATGGGAGGAGATCCCTCAGAAGATCATTTGTTACCTCATTGGAAACATGTCCAGGTGTTGTAGGGAGGCCACACACAGTACTTTGCCTCAGTTTGACTTGGGCATATGGTCTCATCTGGATCTCATCTTGGTACCTAATGGCAGCCAGGTTACCTCACAAGGGGTGCTGAGCTGCCCTCCAAAAATACCACCCCACATCACTACTGACCCACTACCAAACAATTTATGCTAGAGCAGGGATGTCCACACTTTTTTGTCTTGTGAACTACTTTCCAAATAACCAGACTGAAGTGATCTACCTAAATTGAAAACTCTATAAATAAATATATGTACCTATATAAAGTGGATATCTTACTCTCTACATTTCCATATATTATATTGTCTGACTCAATACCAATATTATTCTCACTTTAGCACAGTGACTTGCATCTTCAAATAGAATTACATATCTACTTTTATACTATTATTTTTTATGTTATTGCTCAGGATTTACTGCATTCTTTTGGAGATCTACTGGTAAATCCTGATCATCCTAGAGAATGTTGCAGGCAGGAGGACGTTTCAACAACATCTCCAGACTCTGTCACATGGCCCTGCTTTCATATGTGAATAAAACAGGGTGCCAGTGGCAAATTTGACAATCTTGGTGTTTTCTGGCAAAGTCTGTTTCTGACTGTTTAAGCAGACACGTGCACGTTTGCACAAAGGTGGAGGTAGCAACCATGCTGCTGGGTTGCCCTCCTTTATGTCTCATGATGTACTGGCCTACCTCCTGGTAGTGTCTCTATGCTCTGGACATTCACTGACAGAAACAGTGCACCTCTTTCAACAGCTCATTATGAGCTGCACTACTTAAAAAAAAAAAAACTGGGTGGGTTGTACTCCCATCTCATGCTACTACTAGAGTGAAGGCACCTCTGGCATTCAAAAGTGAACAAACCAGCCAAAAAGCATCGAAACTAAGAAGTCGTCTGCAGTAACCATCTGCAAAGCCACTCAGTTTTTCTGGCCAATTGCTTATGATTTCCACCTGTTGTCTTTTACATTTGAATAGCAGCCTGTGGTATTGATTGTCAGCATGGTGGTGTTTTGAGCATTGCAAAAATAACTCCTAGATACTACATTTTTTGCTAATATTTTCTCCATAACCCTTGGAGATGACTGTCAACATGCATCCTTACTTAAAACAAGATGACAATAGAGACCTTATAAAGTTTTCAAATTTTTATTGTGAAACCATGTTACTTTAGAATCTGAGCTTTTGGAAGAACCACTTGTTTTTCCCCGTCTTGTATCTAGGAAACAAAAATAGATACAGTATATTAGCAGAGGAACAGTGTGGCTTTTGTGGAAGACCACAATAAATATGAAGTATAACCATGAGCACAGAGCAAAATATAAACCTCAATTGATAATGTTAATTCACCTCTGTATGTCATTTTGGACAAAAGGATCTGTAAACGGTACAAGTGACCAAGCTTGCTCTCAGACCATATGATGCCATCTTATCCATAACATGTTGGTCAGGCGACAATAATGCAATCAAATACATTTTGACCATACGGTATAACATATAGGCAAGTGTAGGTTACATTATGATCAAATCTGTTGAATGTCTAGCCATTATGGTTATGGGTAATCACAATCAATTTGCAATATTATGGGTAATATTATGTTGCATCTTTTCTTACAGATATTTAGATATATTGTTTGGAAATGTAACTTATGGTGACAATCACCTTTCCTCGAACTTCATCTTCGCCTCTCGCCTAGCTTTGCGCTTTAGAGCAGGATCTCTGAAGATGTCTTTGTTGACAACAGTCTTGTCCAGAGGTATATCTACAGAGTATCTGAAAAAAAAACCATATATAAATGTTAAATATGATTGTGCAATGTGTTTTTGCTGTTAATTATACTATTATTACCTGGTTGGCATAAGGTGGTTGTAGTTGAACACTTTGACAAAGGCCTTGATCTTTGACCTTTTGGCAATCTTTTTCTTGCCCATGGTGGTAGTAACCTTACGGGGATAGCGATCAATTCCAGCAACCAGAGCATGGCTGTATGGGCGGTCAGTGGTTCCATCGTCTATGTTCTACAAAGAGAGGGAAATAACTAACTGAAAAGGGATTTTGGCCACGATTTTTTTTTTTTTTTTTTTTAAGTACACATAACAAACCAAAAACCCTGAATGAAAATCACAAAGTTAACCTCATATTAAAAACACTCAGGAAAAATCAATAAAAGTGGCTACTCCATTTTGGAAATTTGTGCCAGTAAATGGGTACTTTAATGTCAAACAGACAGCGCTGAGAATACTATCAATGATTGTGCCAACATACTTCTGCAACTATGCTTTCCTACCCTGAAACATGTTGAATCAAAGCATCTATCTCTTTAGGCAGACACATGTAAAGAATTTTTCAAGTGGCAAAAACCCAAATTTGAAAAGGATAAAAAAAAAAACCCACTCAACATGCGTATTAGAAAACAAGTTTTTGTAAATGATAGTTTCACATTTATAGTAAATTTGAAAGCAGATGTCTGTATGTTTAAGTAAGGGAGCAACAGATTGATGGGAAGAGATGGGAATTTCAGCAATTTATAATAACAGTGTTTCTCACACAGTGCTAAGAAATTACAGGCACGTAGCTAAAAACTTTGTAAAAGAAATTTACATTGCATGAATGTCACTGGTGAATCTCATAAGGACTTTACTCTCATACCTTGACGATAACTGCTTTACGCCCGGCGTAGCGTCCAGCTAGCACCATCACCACCTTCCCAGGCTTCATGAATTTGCCCATTTCTGACCAGAAGACATAAGACACAAAAAAAAACAGTTAATGGGGAGAAAGTGTGTGTATAATTGCACCAAGAGTCAAATTAACGCACAAACGTAAACTATGAAGATGGGCAATGGCATATGTGTCTAAGTACTAGCACGTATTAGCGTTTAATGAAAGCCTTGTTTTCGATCGTGTTTTTATAGGTGTTCATTTCAGACTGGTATCACATTAACACACAACACCGCAAGACTGAGCGTTGTGTGTGACAAACGAATGTTTTTAACAATTCACAAATGATTTAAGCGAGATTTGGAGATGGCGTTATAGAGCCTACGACGAAGCACAAATCCTCAGTGTCCAATAAACGTTTTTAGTCCCATAAACGTATCGATAAAGCTCAACACCTAAACCTCACTATCATAGTATACAAGTGCGATATAACAAAATTGTAAAGAAGCACGGATGGAGAAGATTTTAGAGGATTACGACCACGATATTTCCACTTACTGCTGTTATTCAGCGACCGCCGCTAACAGGAAAGGAAGTACGTAGGGTTTAGGTCAACTTTAACCTAGCGACGTTAACGTCACTTCCGCAGATCTGAGCTACTGTGTCGTTGTACGCCATCGTTTGAAAGTTATTCAGAGCTACTTTTTAGAGCCGACGAGCTGGTGTTTTTTAAAAGGAATGAAATACCATAATGTGTTTATCAGGATATTCAATTTATATTCGGATCCTGTTGGCCAACACAACCACCTCCTTTGCCTATCCAACGTTCTCATCACTCGTTAGTTACAATAAAATTCAGTGCATCGTGACAATACCCCCAAATTTTCAATTTTCGTAGTTTGGATGGCCCAGCATCGAGGACAAATGTTATATTAACTCCATGCCTAGAATAAATGTTCCCTCGGTCTATAAACAATACACCAGCTGAAATCCAGTAGAGCGCCGGAGATTCCAAGATGAATAATTCCATTATTGTCACGAAATGTGACATACATAAATGTCGATTTGCCTTCCATCGTGGTCTCCTCTTAAAAATGAACTATCCTTGCCACAAAGATTTCTGAAACGAATCAAGTTGGTCATTTATATAGCGGAAGCCCATTGTACTTTTGTACAATACTTTTTAATGTCATTTTATCTTATCTGCAAAATTGTTACATACAATACAGTTAAGATGTAAAAACATCTCGTTGATGTCTTGTAGATACTTATATTATTACTGTTACTAATATAACCATCATCAAGGAGGTAAGAATATTTTTGCTGACGAATGAGCATATTATAGCGCGAGTAATGTCATTGTTCAGGTTTTTGTCAAATAAAGTAAAAAAGCGTGGGTGCTGATTGGCCAAAGAGAGAACGTGTGTTGCACTCCATTACTTCCGCATTAATCCATAAACTATCCGGATATTAGGTATAGTTAATTGTAATTAAATTTTAGAACTTAATTTGAATTATGACAACTCAACCTTCAGTTGTTTATAAAAAATTTACATCTACAGTTTATTGGATTTCATATGCAAACAAATGCCAAATTATAGTATACCAATTAAGATTTTAGATTGCAAATTGCGGGATGCAAAATCCCGTTATTCAGTGCACCGCTTCAATTTAAGTCAACCAATCATCTATAAATCATTCAAATTCAGTTTCTGGTCGCACGTATTTCAGCCCCGTATCTCAGGCAGCTGACGTACTGAAAAAGAACGAGGGGGGCTTCTGACGTTTCCTACTTCCGCTGTGACGTTTGACGTGTTAGTTTAGAAATGGCGATACAGTTGATGTTGTGTCTGTGTTCCCTCACTTGAAGTGCGTAAATACTCGAAGAGCTGAACTCGCAGAATGATGTCCACAGAAGAGCTTTGTGCTTCGGACAGCGAGGTCGCAGTAGCCGGTGCTGGAGAGCGCTGGGCACCCGTTGGCGCCGTGGCGAGTCCGGAGGATGAGAACCGTAGTGTATGCCCTGAAAATTCGCTACATGGCTCTACGTTAGTCAGCGATGAGGAAATGGCCGCCAAGCTGAGAAGGCTGGAAGAGGAGCAGGGTTTGCTGAACTCTTCTCTGCTCGCTCTTACCTCTCATTTCGCTCAGGTTCAGTTCCGACTCAAGCAGATAGTTCACGCACAGAGCGAAGAGAAGGAGAGGATGTTGGCTGAGTTGGAAGAGTTCGCTTTTAAGGGCTGTCCTCATGTTGTTGGTTCTCGACCTCAGGATGCCAAACAGCTGGAAAAGTCGGTGAGGAAAATAAGGCTATCCGCTATTATGGCGACACACGACGTCGTCATCTTATTTTGCGCTCTGGATAGATAAACTCCCCTGTGCATACATTCTATTAGCCAGCATGCCAGATAAAAAACGTAACGTGGAAGATAGCAATGTTTTCTCTTTAAATTGGGAAATTAATAAAGTGCAAAAAACACGTCATGGACGTTATTCATATTTCCCTATATATTTGTGCTCGTCCAAATGGAATGAGCTGATTCCAATAATTTTCTCAGATGACACATATCGACTGGAAAAAAAATCTTAAATAATATGTTGGTGCCACGTTAAAAAAATACGATTTTAGCTTTAGTCCTTTCAGAGGTATGAAAGGCTGAAAATTCATATAATTGTAGTTAAGGGTCACAGCTTAGAAATTTGTTGTCAATGTACTCTGAGCACATTTGGCCTATTTGTGTGGAGCATCAGTTCCTTATGTGAACACAGGTGAATGCTGATTTGGTTTTATTTTCAGACTGAGAGAGATGAAATGGAATGCCTTGAGGCTTGGAGAGAAAAACAGAAGGACCTCATATTTCAACTAAAAACACAGTTGGATGATCTAGAGCAATTTGCCTACCAGGAGGGCAGCTATGACTCACTCCCACAATCAGTTGTCCTGGAAAGACAGAAGGTAAGTGGCTGTCATTGACATATGAATTTAAATCCTCCGCCCAACTGTTCCTTCAGCTTTTTCAGCTTCCAACCTCTGGTGAGATACTGATATGCAATTGGTTTGCATAATTTTTTAAGTATGGCTATTTCAGACTTTGGGTCTCAATACACTTGGAAGAAGAAATCAAGGAATATTTGTTTTTTCCTTAATTGAAAAAGTGAAGACAGCATGACCAACAGATACTGTCTGGTAGTTTTCGTCCATTTTTGTCTGTTTTACGTAATTTCACCATTAATCAAGGTGTCATGATGATTTGTTTGTGAATTGCATTACCAAGACTGGAAGTCAAAGCTTTACCTAGAAGCCTGCCAATTATTTGCATCTCAGTACCAGGAGCAATGACTGGCACATTGTCCCCCAAACATTAGTTTTTATAGGTTAGAGATCTTTGTCCCTCCAACAACTGACTTGTGGCTTCCATCATCCATTCCCTCATGAATTTGAGCCAGTTCTGAAGACTTGCCTTTGTAGTCTGCTGGGGGTTGACAAGTTCACATGAGCAATTTCTCATGACCTGAACAGACTATGCAGCACACAATTATTATGATGAACAACCAAGCAGCTGGAGTCCATCCATCCATCCATCTTCATCCGCTTATCCGAGCTGGGTCGCGGGGGCAACATTCGGAGGAGGGATACCCAGACTTCCTTCTCCCCAGACAGTTCCTCCAGCTCATCTGGGAGGATCCCAAGGTGTTCCCAGGTTAGCCAGGCAACGTAATCGCTCCAGCATGTCCTAAGTCTTCCTCTGGGTCTCCTTCCAGTGGGACATGACCTAAGCATCTCTTAGTGGGAGGCGTCCAGGGGGCATCCTATGTAAATGCCCTAGCCACCTCAACTGACTCCTCTCGATGTGGAGGAGCAATGGCTCTACTCCAAGCTCCTCCCAGGTGACAGAGCTCCTTACCCTATCTCTAAGGGAGCGCCCTGCCATCCTACGGAGAAAGCTCATTTCCGCCGCTTGTATCCGGGATTGCGTTCTTTCGGTCATGACCCAAAGTTCATGATCATAGGTGACAGATGGAACTAAGATGGACTGGTAAATTAAGAGCTTCGCATTTTGGCTTAGCTCTCCCTTCACCATGATGGATCGATACGCGGTTGCTGCCCCGGTCCGCCTGTCAATCTCATGTTCCATCCTTCCCTCACTCGTGAACACGACCCCAAGATACTTAAACTCCTCCACTTGAGGCATGATCTCTCCCCCGACCTAGAGGGTACTTACCACCTTTTTCCAGTAGAGAACCATGGCCTCAGACTTAGAGGTGCTAATTTTCATGCCAGCTGCTTCACACTCGGCTGCGAACTGCCCCAGTGCATGCTGTAGGTCCTGGTTCGATGAGGCCAACAGAACAACATCATCTGCAAATAGGAACCTGTTTTAAGTTTTCCCGGAGGTGGGAGTTAAAGGCCTCCCTCACAGGGGGTTCTGCTAGACATTCCTAACAAACCCTCACAATACCCTTGCCGGGTCTGCACAGTTTTGCTCCCTGTAAGCAAAGCCAACTCACTACCAGGTGGTGATCAGTTGACAGCTCTGCCCCTCTCTTCACCTGCGTGTCCAAAACATATGGCCGGAGGTCAGATGACACGACTACAAAGTCGATCATTGACCTCCGTCCTAGGGTGTACTGGTGCCAAGTGCACTGATATACACCCTTATGTTTGAACATGGTGTTTGTTATGGACAAACTGTGACTCGCACAGAAGTCCAACAACAAAGCACCACCTGGGTTCAGATCGGGGAGGCCGTTCTTCCCAGTCCCACCCCTGCAGGTGTCACTGTCATTGCCCACGTGGGGATTAAAGTCCCCCAACAGGATGATGGAATCCCTGGGAGGAGCACTTTCCAGTACACCTCCCAGTGCCTGCAAGTAGGTCGGGTACTCCACACTGCCGTTTGGCGCATAGGCCGCAACCACAGTGAGACTCCTTTCCCTGACCCAGAGGCTCAGGGAAGCGACCCTCTCGCTCAGTTGGGAAAACTCCAACACATGGCTAGCTAGCTGGGGGGCTATAAGCAAGCCTACTGCAGCTCGTCGCCTCCCACTGTTGGCAACTCAAGAGTAGAAGAGAGTCCAGCCTCTCTCAAGGAGTTGGGTCCCAGAACGAAACTATGTGTGGAGGCGAGCCCGACTATATCTAGTCGGCATCGCTCAGCCTCCCCAACCAGCTCAGGCTCCTTTCCCCCCAGCAAGGTGACGTTCCATGTCCCCATAGCTAGAGTGGTTGTCCGGGGATTGGGCCGCCGGGGTCTCCACCCACGACTGCCGCCCAGATGACACGGCAACGGCCCCTTGTGGGCCTTCCTGCGGGTGGTGAGTCCACATGAAGGTGAAAGTGGGGCCACGTCTTTTCTTTGGGCTTTGCCCGGCCTAGTCCCATGGACCCAGACCTGGCCACCAGATGCTCGCCTATGAGCCCCTACCCCGGGCCTAGCTCCAGAGTGGGGCCCTGCTAACACCAATCCGGGCGAAGTACCCTGCCTCCTTGATCGTTTCTCCATAAGAGGTATTTTGAACCGCTCTTTGTCTGATCCATCACCTAGAACCTTTTTGCCTTGGGAGACCCTACCAGGGTCATTAAGCCCCAGACAACATAGCCCCTAGGTTCATCTGGATGCTCAAACCCCTCCACCACGTTAAGGTGTGGGTTCAGGGAGAGGAGCAGCAGAAGTGTCAGTCGAAGTATTAGCACATTGTATAACATTGTTGAATACATCAGTAGTGCAGGGGTCTGCAACCCGCGGCTCTTTAGCAGATCTTAGTGGCTCCCTGGAGGTTTTTTTTTTTTTTCCAAAGGTTTTACCATTTTTGGATGTTTTTTTTTTTTTTTAAATACACAATATTTTTATCAAAAATACTATGCTAATTGATAATAGTTTAACTCTTATTTATTTTACTCATTTAATTAATATCAATATTATTAAATGTTGATTTGTTTTATTCTATTATTTGCAGACTGCGTTTTAACTGCAGGCTGTGGATTATTGCACTCTGTGGCCCAGATAAGGGGGATAGAGAAGAGTTGTATTATTATTATTATTATTGAGGTTCAAAGAGGACTGCATTTTATTTCCATACTAAAGTCTAAAATTAAGGAGGCCTTTAATGCCCATCACATTTTGTTTTTCCTTCTATTTCTATAATTTAATCGAGGCAACAAAACATAAAACATTAACATTGCAATGGAAGTTTTGAAGCACCAAATATTGTACAGCAGTGTGGTCACGTTGTGTATCATTCTCTTCAGGATGCATTGCAGGGAAAATAAACATTTATTCATTAATGCTTGTGCTCATAGTGCTTAGTTATTTTAATAATAAGTTATATAGCTAATACACCGAGAGCCTATGTTGCCCTCATATTAGTTTTAAGGCTTTTAATTTTTTGTGGCTCCAGACAGGTTTGTTTTTTTATTTTTCTGGGCCAATAAAGCTCTGAACATTTTGGGTTGCTGAGCCCTGGTCTAGTGGATAACATATTAACTATCTTTGATTTGAAGCAAGGAATCACACCCATGGTAAACAAACAAAAAGGAATAATATTACCAGCACAGGACCAATGTTGGATTACTTGCAAAACACTTTCTAGTGCAACAGTGTCTTCGACAGATGGTTCATTCATATTCACAACCTTGAGAGTTGGTAAACAAGAAAAAGATTATTGTGAGGAGAAATCTTGGTGCTTGTGGCCAGATTTTACAAAAAAAGAGAAACCACACAATATGGTATGACATATTAAAATAAGTTCCTTAATTAAGAAAAAGTGTGTTACCACTAACATAAAAAAAAATAATATAGGGTCTGTCTGTCAAGTTTTTTTTTTTTCTTTCTTAAATGTGAATAATGCAGTTTGAGTTCAGGTTATATATATCTGCACATGATAGCTGCGCCTAATTAAGTGGAAAGAAGATAATCTGAAAAGTTTTCGTGTACATGTATATATAGCAACCCCAATTTTTCTGGTTATGAATTATCTGAGCGCACAAGGTATCCTTCACAAAGGCTTCATCTCAGTAGAGGTTGATTTTTTTATTTCTTAATTTGAGGAAATATTCTTCCTATGCTGCAGTAATGGACTGAGTCTTGTCTTTCCTGCTGTTTGGCAGGAAGTTTTCATTTTCTGTGCGCCCTGTATAGTTGTCAAAATCTAATATATGTCCAAAGTCTCCATCAACCAACTGAGTTTAACCTAAAATTGCCGTTTGTTAAAAAAATTAGGTTATCATTGATGAGCTGATTAAGAAGCTGGATGTGAACCTGAATGAAGACATTGGGAATTTAACTCTAGAAGAGCTGAGGCAAAGAGTTGATGCTGCCATCGCACAGATTGTAAACCCAGCCAGAGTCAAAGAGCAGCTGGTTGAACAACTTAAAACCCAGATAAGGGACCTGGAAATGTTTATCAACTTCATCCAAGGTACTCCACTTTTAATAGCATTGGGCACTTGTTTTTTTTATATTACTAAGTTGATTCTTTGATCAATTTCTTCTTTTTTCTCCTGAAGATGAGATGGGGAACCCAAGCTTGTTGGGGAGTGGACAAAACCAACAGACACCAACATCGGGAAACAAAGCCAGAATCCCAGGGGGAAAGACACGAGGTCAGTTACATGGTATATTTTTGGCTTTAATATTTAACTTCTATTTAACAACTATTGTCCATGTTTTATACATAACAGCAACATTAAAGTGCCAGCTAAGGTTAAAGGTTTAAGGTAGGCATCTGGACAGTCATTTCTAGGCAACTCTTACTTTTCAGCTAACCTAAATATAGTGTATTTTCCATACTTTACATTCACCTTTTACTTTCTTTTGGCTGGTGTTCATGTAGTAATGCCTGTTTGATTGAATACTCAGATTTACAACAGGTTTTCCAAATTTTTAAATTCAATACCAGATCCTAGTCAGAGATATGTGGCTGAGCGTATAAAAATAAAATGCAGGCTGTGAAGACCATAAAATGACCATGACCTATAAAATGTACTATTCAAGACACAGTAACTCTATCAGAAGTATGGTATAAATTAAGGTGTCTGGTGGAGCAGAGCAAGAGTAAAGTACAGTATATGTTTGGCTACAAGGAATTGCTGTTATAACAAGCAGGATGCATCGGCAACAAAGTTGTGATAAACTAAGTACATACAGACCCAATGTAATTATTTAGTTATTAAGAGTTTTGGGATTTAGCACAACAGACAGCGGCAATGTCCCATGTCACCAACTAACCAACTCAGTCATAAGTTTCTCACATTGACAAAAGGTTTGACATAAAATAAACTAAATCAGCCACTAGGGAGCACAACCTGGTGTTTTGCAGTGCTGGTCCCAAGCCCAGATAAATGATGAGGTTTGCGTCAGTAAGGGCATCCGGCGTAAAAAGTGTGCCAAAACATTGCTGTAACACAACAAAACGGTATCCATACCAGATTGGTTGGGGCCTGGGTTAACGACTGCCAACAGTGCTGTTAACCTGCAGGGTACTGTTGGAAATTGGACTACTGTTGGTTGAAGACATAGAAGAAAAGAGGGGTGTTTGATTGAGGCAAAAAGGGAAAAGAGGTTAGTTAGAGATGTAGTTCTGGAGGTGGGAACTCTGAATGTAGGTATAATGACAGGGAAAGGTAGAAAGCTAGGTGGCATGATGGAGAGAAGAAGAGTAGATATTTTGTGTGTGCAGGTGATTGGGTGGAAGGACCGCAGGGCTAGAAATATTGGAGGAGGTTACAAGTTATGAAACCATGGATTACTAGATATGAAGACAAAATGGAGTAGAGGTGATCATTAAAGAACACTATGCTAAGAATGTGACGATAAATGAGTGTCAGACAGGGTGATGTGTGTAAAAGTAGAAATAGGAGATTGACCAGCTGGGGCAACCCCAGAAAAAGGGACAAGCCCAAAGGAGAAGAAGAAAAGAAGACTCTTATTATATGGACTATGATCCTTGGCGTTACTACTTGTTTGGCACTGATATAGGTTCATTAAGAACTGATTCTCCAAGTTTGGGCATAAACTACTGAAATACTTTTGGTTTTGTGAAAAGCAGTAATCAAAGCTCCAGCCGTGGATGAGCTTTAACTCTGTAAGGACTGGGATTTAAGCTACATTTATGCACTAAAAATTGCTTAAGCTATATTCCTAAATAAAGAATAACAAGTTTTGCTTGTTCTGTGAAGAACAAAGAAATGCATGGTTTAACATGCTTGATATTCACATGATCCCAGTGCCAACATCATCATCCTTCCAATGGTGTTGCAGAAAGAATAAACATGGTTTTGACACTAAAGATCAAGCAAAGGTGATATATATCACTTTAGTGACCAAATTGCTCTCTTCAGCCAAAATAGGTACAGTGCATCCTGAAAGTATTCACAGCGCTTCACTTTTTCCTCATTTTGTTACGTTACATTCTTATTTCAAAATAGATTCAATGCATTTTTTTCCTCAAAATTCTACACACAACACCCCATAATGACAAGGAAATCATATGTACATAAGTATTCACAGCCTTCGCTCAATACTTTGTTGATGAACCTTTGGCTGCAATTACAGCCTCAAGTCCTTTTGAATATAGTGCCACAAGCTTGGAACACCTATCTTTGGGCAGTTTTGTCCATTCCTTTTGGCAGCACCTCTCAAGCTCCAACAAGTTGGATGGGAAGCGTCGATGCACAGCCATCTTCAGATCTCTCTAGAGATGCTGAATTGGATTCAGGTCTGGGCTCTGTCTGGCCCACTCAAGGACATTCACAGAGTTCTGAATCCACTCCTTTGTGATTTTGACTGTGTGCTCCGGGTCATTGTTCCGCTGATAGATGAACCATCTCCCCAGTCTGAGGTCAAGAGTGCTCTGGAGCAGGTTTTCATCCAGGATGTCTCTGTACATCGCTGCATACATCTATCCCGTCTAGTCTCCCAGTTCCTGCCGCTGAAAACATCCCCATAGCATGATGCTGCCAACACCATGCTTCACTGTAGGGATGGTATTGGCTTGGTGATGAGCGGTGCCTGGTTTCCTCCAAACATTAGGCCTGGCATTTACGACCAGAGAATTTTGTCTCTCGTGGTCTGAGAGTCCTTAAGGTGCCTTTTAGCAAACTCCATACAGGCTGCCATGTGTGTTTTACTCAGGAGTGGCTTCTGTCTGGCCACTCTACCATACAGGCCTGATCGGTGGAGTGCTGCAGAGATGGTTGATCTTCTGGAAGGTTCTCCTCTCTCCACAGAGGAACGCTGGAGCTCTGACAGAGTGACTATTGGGTTCTTAGTCACCTCCCTGACTAAGACCCTTGTCCTCTGATCGCTCAGCTTAGATTACCTCCCAGCTCTAGGAAGAGTCATGGTGGTTCTAAACTTCTTCCATTTACAGATAATGGAAGCCACTGTGCTCATTGGGACCTCTAAAGCAACAAAATGTTTTCAATACCCTTACTCAGATTTGTGTCTTGAGACAATCTTGTCTCTGGGGTCTACAGACAGTTCCTTTGACTGGTATAGACGCGTGTGTGCCTTTCTAAATCATGTCCAATCAATTGAATTTACCACAGGTGGAGTTCAATGAAGCTGTAGAAATCAGTGGAAACAGGATGCACCTGAGTTCAATTTTGCAAACGCTTTGAATACCTATGTACATGCGAGTTCTAATTTTCTTTGCAAAACATTCTAAAAAACTGTTTTCACATTGTCATTATGGGGTGTTCAGTGTAGAATTTTTAGGAAAAAAATTAATTTAATCAGTTTTGGAATAAGGCTGTAAAATAAATGAGGAAAAAGTGAAGCACTTTGAATACTTTCCAGATGCACTATAGAAATTATATTTGGTTTTATTTATTTTTTTAACAACGACTTGATAAATTAATGATTTTATATTCTTACAGAGCAATGTTTACTTCAATAAATAATCAATTGCAGAAATATGTATTCATTCACCAGTAGTTTAAGTATTTCAGTTACAAAAAATTGGACTAACAGTCCTTGGACAAATCCAGGAAAAGTCTGGAGGGGACAGCATGTTTTTTTTTTATTTGACAAAGTAATCATTAAATTTCTCTAACACTTCAAATGACCAGAGTCTCTTACCTTTTCTTCCCCTTTGGGGAGTTTTTCCCCACACGTTGTGGGGAGTGTCACCTTTTTCAACCCCCTCAAGTCTGCAGATATGTGTTAAGAAGCAAAGAGAAGCCAGCAATCTGTTCATTGAGTAATACAAAAATGCATGCATTTTTATATATGATTTGGAATTTACAGATACACTATTTGACTCATAGTATTGTACTGTAAGGGACATACATTGTTCTTATTTTGTCACTTTAACAAAAAATGTTACTTTGTTTTTAACAGCACAATGTTACTTCCCTCTACTTTTGCTCACTCAGTGCATCATAATTTAGTTTTTTAATGCAATTTTTATTTCAATCTTACAGGAGTTTAGCAATATTGCACATTTTAGTGTTGAATGTCTTTATGAATAGAAAACATAACCTAAAATATAAACTATAAAAATATATAATAAGAATTAAAAAATATAGCAAAGAATAAATCCATGACTTTCTAGTCCATAAAGACAGAGCAGACAGAGAAGAAGTGTTCCTGGTGTTGGAATATTGATGTTCAGGAGAATGTTTATAAGAATATATTAGCAAAGATAGGCAAAGACATGGGACAGCGGGAGAACAGAAGAATATATGTAGATAAAAGTCAAAAGAGAGGGCACAGAAGGTAAAGAGGGAAGTGGCCAACTAGAGAGCCTTACAATGAAGATATGGCCTAATGTACCGTATTTTCCGCACTATAAGGCGCAATGGATTATAAGGCGCACCTTTAATGAATTACCTATAAAAAAAAACATCATGCATAAGGCGCACCGCATTATAAGGCGCATTATAATAATAATAAAAGCTTCAGTAGTGGCTGCTGTTGCGTCAGACAAGTCAGTTAAACTTTATTACCGGTAATAGAATGCAAACCAGCGTTCTGACAACTTCGTTCACTTCCAGATTGAATAAACAGCCGTTTTATTATTTTTTTCCGAGATCAGTGTAATGTCAGTGACGTAGTATTTTCGTGACAGTTTATCTGCTAACAACAGCAAGAGGGACAACAACGTTTTTATCACGTAGTGGAGGGGAACGTTTACTCGATTCAGTAAACACGTAAAAGAAACAGTCTGATACATTACGGCAAATTAAACGTTAGTGCAATGACAATATAGTAACTCTCTAAATGGTGCAAAGTAATAACAATATAACAATGACTCAACAATGTTTAAACGTTAATGTCCATATTCACAATATGAACCACCTTGTTCAGCTGTAAACGCATAAAAGAAACACGTAAAGCTTTCATACAATCAGCAATCAGTTCATTCCTCATCCACGAAGCGCTTGAATTCTCCTTTTTCAGTGTTCGAATTGAACAGTTGGGCGAATACGGCTTCCAATATGCCCGGCTGCGTCTCGTCCAAGTCGGCCACTAATGTGAGACTATTCTGGCTCCATACTGGTGCATTTATTCTGAAAACACATTTGTGATTTCTTTAAAAATACTGTTATGTCCCGGAGACAGACCAGTCAGACGCTATCTAGCGCTGAAGAACTTTATTCACGATTACAGCGAACTTATAACTTATTTTCAGACTCTTAATTGCGGCACCGCTCCCTGCAGCTTCGCTCCTCACTCTCACACTCTAATATACCCACAGCTCTAACCACGCCTCCCCACACTTGGAAACGTTAACCCTTTAACTGCTGTATAAAACCTTATAACCATTACAATATGTTTGTGGATCCGCACTCGTGCATTTATTTCTGAAAGTACATTGGTGAATGAAAATGCACGCGTCCCACAGTCACATATCCCAGCATGCACACGCTTCTTGTTGTTGTGAGACCTGTTGCAACTCAGTATTTGTCCATATATAAGGCGCATCGGATTATAAGGCGCAGTGTCAGCTTTTGAGAAAATTCAAAGCTTTTAGGTGCGCCTTATAGTGCGGAAAATACAGTAGTTGAAGAAGGAAGTGGTTTGTGAACAACACAATGGAGAAGGAGCTGCATTGTGTATTTGTGTGTTTAGAAAATGCATATAATCTGTTGCCAGAGGGAAAATTGTGTATTTGTTTAAGGAAGTCAGGAGTGGTGGAGAAGTATATTAGTTTAGTGCTATACATGTTAGAAGTAGTACAATAGTGGTAAGGTGCGCTGTCGGATGGGCAGAGGACTTCAAGTTGGAGGAACAAGGATCGTTTCTCAGTGACAAAGTTAAAGGCCATAGAGACAATTTGGACATGTTCAGAACAGTGGATACATTGGTAGAAGAATGCTCAAGATGGAGCTACCACACTGGAGACAAAGAGGAGGGCAAAGGAGGATATTTATGAATGTAGTGACATATAGGTTGATAATAAGTTAATGAAAAAGATACTAAAAAATGAATTGCTGTGGCAACACCTTCAAAAAAGATTAGCAGATGAAGACAACGTGGTCAATTGGATTAGCAGCAGATCCAACATCCACAGCAGAATCCACATACTGTGTAAAATTTGAAATGTGAGCAAAATAAATTCATTTTTATCTCCACTTTTAGAGCTCGGTAAATGTTTTGCTTTCTCAACCTTTACAGACAAAGCCGTAATGCAGAGCAGGAATAACAATGTAATAACACAATTATCAAGAATGTTGATTACTTTGCCCAGAGGTCAAAGTTTGTTATTGTGATTATTTTCATCTAAGTCTACAGTAGTGTCATTAGAAATGTGTGGGTTTTCTATTTCTTCAAGTTCTTAGGTACACTGAGGTATCACTGTTTTATTGCTGATTTGCAGCTACGAATAAGAGGCATGAGCCCTCAATTAATAAAATGTGTACAATAAAGGCGTCAAATGACTAATTTCTGTGTTATTTTGTCATTTTATAAATACCACAACAAATTAACCCATCATTTTTTTCTTTGAAGAATGTACTATAAGTAAATTTTGAAGCTTTCATCAAGCGGTCAAAATAACTTCTGGGGTTAATCGCAACACAATTTAAAAGTTAACTAGATTCACCTCAAATAAATCAAAGACTTTTTTTTTTAACCTCAACACAAACCAGGGGTAATCTGGACACTCAAACATAGAGTCCAAAACATTCCGTCAGAATCAGAAGGTAACAAAATATTACACTGCACAAAAAAGGAGTAACATTGTCATCACTTACGTGACAGGAGTCCCTGGAAAAAACTCAAAATGATTTCCCACCAGATCTTAGTGAAATTCAAGCCCAGAGCACAAGATTTCCACATGCAAACTGAGCAGTGCAATGCAATAAGGAGTGGTCTGACATTTACATATGGAAAACAAGCAGAAGCATAATATCTAAAATATTTTATTACCTGAATTACCTGAATTAAAACTTTAATTGTTTCTTTTGACAGTGGATCCTCAACAAGCTGAGAAAATACAAGAGACTGGCCGGCAACTAATCCAAAGAGCAGTTGCTGTCCTCCAGATTTTTGCTTCAAGCCAGTTTGGATGTGTGACTGGACATGTTCCTCGCAGTATGTGGCCTGGGGAGCCCATGGTACAGGACTACGGGCCTCTTCTGCAACGTCTAGAGGCTGCGGTGGAAAAAGTGCGATTGCTAGGTTCCCAAAGACATGTTTTCATTGAACACATCGTCAACTATTCCAGCAACTCGAGCATGGGGCCCCGAGATGGGCTGACAATGGCTGTCAGGAAAGAGCTAGCAATTGCTCTAAAAGACTTATTGGCCCATGGCCTCTTTTTGCCCTCTCAAACCATGAGTGTAATGCTGGCTCCCATTTCATGCCTGCTTCCTTATGTACCCAAACTACAAACCTTTCATCCATGGGAACTTTTTGTTAAATACTACAATTCAAAGAATGGAAAGGCTTTTGTGGAAACACCAGCGCAGCAGCTTTCACAGTCATTTGGACTGCCTGTAGGGGGCAGCCATGGGACTATTACGCCAACACAATCGCTACTGTGTGCTATTCACACTGTATTGAAGGAGCATTGTCGTTACAAGCGAGGACCAGATTCAGAGTTTAAAGCACTGGTTTGCATTGCCCTCAATGAGCAACGGTTGGTGTCCTGGCTCAACCTATTGCGCAAGTCAGAAACTCTGATCCAACTACACTATCAACCCTGGAGCTACATGGCCCAGACTGGCTTTGAAGGAGCATTGCGCACCCTGGGCCGCATTAGTCACCTTAATTTTAACCTCCCTGTTGACCTGGCTGTTCGACAGTTGAAAAATATTAATGATGCTTTTTGAAAAAGCAACAAAAATGAAGGATTTTTTTTGCAAAGGTTATATGTTTTAACAGTGCAAGCCATTCTATTTATGTACGTTTTTGTGTCCATATGAAGTGGTTACATTTTAGAGTTCTTTCAGCAGCTATGAGTCAAGCGACTGTATGTTCTGATAGATAAGAGGGCATGTGTGACTCACCATTGCTCAAATAACCCAACATTACATTTTACACTTATTAATTCAGTGAATTAATGAGTGTAAGATAATAAGAGTGGAAGGACCCGATGCTGCTACACTATAACCATACAGCTAAATTATGATAATAACCATACCATACAGCAAAATTAATTATTTAAGGTAATCGTGAAATTTTGTTTTTCCAACATTCAAGTTGTAATAGTCGTTCCTCCTAAGATAATTCTATTTTAGTCTACTGATATCAATTTTATATCATTAATTGATTGTCTGTTAGTGTAATTAAGTTGTTGCCTAATTCAAACAGTTACATACCTAATGCACATGGAGTAGGTATGACTTACATGTTCTTTCTATTCATTTGATTTGATTTGAATGGTTATTTTTGATGAAAATATTAGAGAGAAGGCTTAAAATATATTACTTTGTGAGATAATTATTTTGATTTGAAGTAGGGAAGTACTGTAACTATAACTAATTACTGTACTGTAAGTAATTTAAAATTTATCTTATTTAAAATTGTAATGTGGCTATTTATAGAACTGCTCTGCTGCGGGGGAACATTTTATTTGTGTTTTTATTTAATATATGTAAGTAATATATCAAGTGGCATGAATTTTGGCTTATTTTTCATTTTTTCCTGCAAACATGTATCTGTCTAGAATACATAAGCTTTGAGATGTGGTCCTAATTCCAATTCATATCCGTCATTTTCACATACGATTACAGTCTGAACGGTTGAGTCACATTCATGCGACCTGGCTGGTCACCTTAGACCAATCACAGGGAGACAAACGCCGTCATGTGACTCCCCGGTCTCGGGCTCTTTGTCACCACAACTGACGTTCATCTAACCGTTATGGAGAAGTGAAGGCGAGGAATTCTAATATTACTGACTCCATCCTTTGCTTCACTTTCTCTCCTTTTCTCCTCTCTCCTCCTTTTTTTTTTAATATACTTTATTTGAGGCTCTACATATTATGGATGGACAACATCCATCCATCCATCCATCTTTGTCCGCTTATCCGAAGCCGTCACATTCATCTCAATATATGGATGGACAACATTATATATATATTGAGATGAATGTGACAGCCACAGCTGTTATATAAACTACTGCCAAAGTTGCGTTTCCTCCCGAGACAGTGGCACACACAGACGCTCACAGAGGTTGGTGAAGGTGTTTCTTGTAAGCCGAAGTTGTTGATGAACTCTATTGCCGTTTTCACACTGGCACTTAATTCGGTATTCGCTGCGACGCGAAGCCAGTGTCGTTCCCCGTTTGCATTCACATTACAAACTAATGCACATTAACTAATCCAACTCTAGTCGGTGGTTTCGATACCAAATTAACTAATACGGGTGTAAATCAATAAAAAGTATAACGGTTGTCGCTCCCCGCGTGTGTGAACACAACAACACCCGTATTAGTTTAACGAGCTCGTAAAATGCTACGGAGGCGGCTCATCTCCTTGTCAACCACCAGATGTTGCTGCGTTATTTGGAACAGGATTACAAAACACTTCCTCATATTTTCTCTCCTTATCTTCTTCATTCGTTCTTTGTTTCTCCTTCTCATCGTTTTCATACATTGCCTTGATCTTTCTTTAACCTGCTCCATTTATTCCTCAAAATTGCACGTGCGTTTGTTGACAGAATTCATGTTGAATAAAACCGCATATTAACGAGATCTCGTTATACAACCACGTGATCAAATTGAAACTGGACCATGGTTAGACTAATGCGCATTCGCTCCCTTATTGTGTGTGAATGTAAAGCAGGTATCGAATGTGCAGCAAATACCAAATTAAACAGAATGTGAATGCAAAGTGGGTTGAATGCGGGTTAGTTAATATGGGATCGAATCCCGAATTAACTACTTCGGTATTCGATTCCGAATTGAATGAGAAAACGGTATATGAGAAACGCTGCACATGAACAACCCACCACTCCTGGCTGCGACTCTGCATTTATATGCCCCTTTCAATGGAGGTTGCTGTTATTGTCCCACACAGCGCCAGAAGCCCTTAACCTCCTGCTTAATCTCCAGTACCAGGTTGTTGATTGAGTTCCGCCGCCGCCGCCACAGAAACTACATCGCGAGGTACTGTCTCATCTCCATACTTTACAACTTTGCAAACTTGCTCTCGCTTTCTTTATGTATAACGTAGATGCGCTTATACCCGTCAATACGTGCATGCAGGAGACATTTGAGTCGTTTCACGTTCATATTGGGGATCACATACAAGTCCAGATAAGTGGGAAATGTGAACGACCTAAGAAATTCCGATGCTGCAAAGCTGCGGTCTCGGCAAATACTTCCTCATGGGGTACAGACTCAGAACTACACACAACACTTTGACCAGCACGTGATTAATGATGTCATCTTAGAGGGACAACAACAGTGATCAGTGCTACAGTAAATGTTCGTGGTCTGAGGTTTTCTGTGGAAAGATTTAAATACTTTATCACGAGCCGTTTTTATGCAGCAGGTACAGAAAAACAACTATGGACTCAGTAAATCGGCAACACAGCAGCTGTCACTCAAAGACTCAGAGTTAAATACGGTAAAGAACAGAGAAGAGCAAAATAAATCCGACAAACTTTACGGAGTTCATCGTCTAGGAGAACCAGCCACTCTTTTCCGTTCAAGACGCTGTTTTTACTAAACGTGAGGAGTTTCTGTAGCCATGCTATTTCATGATCGTATTGGAAATAAGTATTTCTCGGAGATTTGCCAGTGAAACGCCCTTCGGTGTCGTCTCTCCTGTCACCAACGAAAAGAGTCGTTTACATTGTGACGATGCTGAAATGTTTTTCTCTCTCATTAAACAGGGCTTTTTACTCTTATACTGCAGCTGTTTCTATCTGTGCCTATTTATTTTGACTATTGTTGTGAGGCTGAATGAGCCCGGTTTATAATGGTAATCAATGTTTATGGAAATTTATTCTGTCCAACACTAGACATCTTGTCTACATCAAATGCTGCACAAATAAAAAATACATTTGTCATTTTTCTTTGAATTATATTGAAGTAGTGTGTTTATGCTGTACACAGTTAGTTGTAGAATGTGCTTAGTCTAGTATTACACTAATTCAGGGGAATTTACCTGCACATATCAGTATCAGTTCATATCTATATCGGAAATTAAGTGTTTGGACAATATCGGTAATGTTAATATTCGACATCCCCCAAAAAATATGTAATTTAATTGGTTATTGTGGCTCTTTAGCACAGACACAATGTCTGTGTGGATTTTTGCCCAGGAAAATCGAATTCCAGTCAGGGTAGTTGGTGCCTACTAGTAACAAGTAGATGGTTAGACATTTTGTAATTTACATCTCATTTTCACACTGCAATGGACATATCTCTATAGGATATATATCACTAAATCCAGTGGCGGGCCGTGCATTTCAACCGCAGGCCTCCAGTGACGTCATCGTTTTGGACGTCAAATTAATACACCAGGACTTGAGAATTCACACTTGTACATTATATCAGCCTTAATATAGGCTCATCAAGCAACACTTAATTTCCAGAATATTAAAATCAATTATTCTTTGTATTTAACTGTGCCGGTGGCCAAGTATTTGACGATTTGTTTCGTCTCCACTAATTGCCGGTGTCGTGACATTTTAAAAAACTCCCTTCAAAATCAGCCGTGCCATAAATTACAGAATGAAAATCGATTCCGTATCTGGGAAAGAATATTGTCCAGAATTGTCCGTGGTGTTCTAATATATGATCAAATAACTCCTTTAGCGCAATTTGCTTCTCAAAGACTGCATTCACCAGTTTAGACATATATTGGCACAACGTGAGGGAGACGCTTGCAGATTTCAAGAGCTGCGTGCGCTTGGGGGATCTAGAGAAGAACGCAGCAAGTCCATTTAGATTGGAAAAATAAACCTGGCACTCACAGTTTTGAGGCCCCTTCAGTTAACACTTAATTTAGATGGTGTGCATAACAGTGAATGAATAGGGCCATGTGGGCCTTCTCCTTCACTTTACATTGCACTACGTTAAGTCCAGATCAGTCCATCACCGGTGCGCCAACATAACACTGCGCCACAACAGATTTCATGGAACTATTAAAATATAGAAACACTTTATTTCTCAATTATAACATTTTATTAAAAAATATTTGTGAATAAATATGATATGATAAATATTATTATGAATCTGAGTACGTTTAGGCCTGTAGAGAAAGCCTTGCTGGCTCTGACAGCCCACCACTGACTAAATCTAGTATTTAAAAAAAACAAATTTGTGACAGCTTGTAGCAACTTTTCTTGTTTTCCAAGCCATTAATATTATATGTTCCCTGGTAGATTTACTTGGAAGAGAGGACAAGAATAGAATAGAGACAGGCTGGAACAACTGGAGAAAAGTGTCAGGAGTGATGTGTGATAGAAGAGTGTCAGCTAAGGTGAAGGGAAAGGTTCACAGGACTTTTTTTTGTGACATGATCCACACCACAGTGCACAACAAACAATATCATTCTCAGGGTATTCCAGTGGTATTTGTGAGACCAGTCATAATGCATAGAGACACTAGCACTAGCAGAAGACAGAACTGGATTACCAGAATAAGATTGAGGTTTTAGAATGGCCCAGCCAGAGTCCAGACCTAAATCCGATTGAGCATCTGGAGTGATCTGAGGAGAGCTGTGCATAGGAGATGCCCCGAAAGATCAGATTTGGAGCAATTTTGCAAAGAGGAATGGGCAAATATTGCAACATCAAGATGCGCTGGACTCTAGACTTCTCCTTTGGGTTTATTCTGTTTTTTAGGGGTTGCCACAGTGAGTCAACAATTTCCATCTCAGCATGTCCTCTGTATACTCAACTCTAACTCCAACCACCACCATGTCCTCCCTCATTGCATCCATAGATCTCCTCTAGTAAACAACTGGACAATTTCCTAACTTATATTAGCACCGCCCCAAACCTCTGTTCACTTATTGGTTATGAAGCACTGGTATTGGGCAATGGGTCTCAGGGATACTAACAGCTAGTCTCACCTTCATCTCAAAAAGACACCCCAACTTTTTAAAAATCGTCTTCTGATTTTCTATTTCTTCTTCTCCTCCTTTCGGCTTGTCCCTTTTTCAGGGGTTGCCATGGCAGGTCAACAATTTCCATCTCACCCTGTACCCTGCATACTCAACTCTAACTCCAACCAACTCCATGTCCTCCTTCACCGCATCCATAGATCTCCTCTTTGGCCTTCCTCTTCATCTCTTACCTGGTAGTCCAAACCATCTTAATCTGGCTTCTCTAGCCTTTTCTCCAAACCTTCCTTATTTGTGTTGTCCCCCTGATTACCTAGTTCTTCTTCCTGTCCATCCTTGTCACACCCAAGGAGAACTTCAGCATCTTTAACTCCAGCTCTGCCTCCTGTCTTCTACCTATTCCTAGTGTTTCTTATCCCTACATCAAGGCTGGTCTCACAACTGTCCTGTAAACCCTTCCCTTCACCTTAGCTGACACTTCTATCACAAATCACTCCTGACATTTTTCTACAGTTGTTCCACCCTGCCTTCTTCGCCTCTCTTCCACAGTCTCCACTGCTCTGCTGCTCAGTTGTCCCTAAGTGTCTAAACTCTTGCATATTCACCACCTCTGCTCATTGTAACCTCACCATTCCACTGTTTCCCCTTTCATTTGTACACTCTGTTCCATAAATTCTCAGATTTTTCAAAATTATCTATAAGATTGGCAGTCATCATAATTTTCCATTCACCAACCTCCCAATGATAATAGTACATTTAAAAAAAATAAAAAATCATTTTATTGTTGTAAATGACAAGAAAATGATTATGTGTGAAATTATAAACATAAGCAGGTGATACCTGACTGAAATGTTACTGAAATCAAGCACTACTTAAATCAAAACATTATCAACATTATCAGGGAAGTCACATCCAAACATTCAGCCCCTTGTTCTCAAGTCTTCCATCCATTGAATTTGTCAGTTTTTGGATAGTATCAACTGGAACAGCCTTGCACAAGGACAGAAAAGCCTCCCATAGTTGTTGTTGAGAGAACTGGCCCCCACCATCATAAACACTTCTCTTGATGATGCTCCAAAGGGTCTCAATAGGGTTGAGGTCAGAGGAGGATGGGGGCCACACCATAAGTTTGTCTCCTTTGATGCCCATTGCAGCCAGAGATGCAGATGTATTCTTTGCAGCATGGCATGGTACATTGTCATGCATAAAAAATTAACTTGTCCCGAAAAGCTGGATTCTTCCTTGTGAACCATGGCAACAAGTGTTCTTTGAGGACATATGTTGTGGATGTCATCTTCACACCGTCAGGAATCCTGAAAGGGCAGATAATCTCTCAACCCATGATAGTAACCCAAAACATCACTCCACCACCTTCTCGTTGGCGCCGTAGCCTTGTTTGCATGGGTGGCCGTCAACCAACCATCCACTACTCCATCCATCTGGACCATTGAGGGTTGCACAACATTCACTGGTGAACAGAATGTTTTGAAGTCAGTCTCCAGGTATTGCCCGGCCAACTGGAACTTTTCTGCTTGTGTGCAGTAGATAGTGGAGGTCGAAACGATGGCTTACGCTTCGCTGCAAACCCCTGGAGGACCCTGCATCTTGTTGTCCGGGGCACATTGGAGGCACTTGTCTGCTGCTGTGATGGGGCATTTTTACAGCTGCTCTTTTGATCGGCTGTATTTCCCTGTTAGAAAGAGTCCTGGATTTCCTTTATGAGCATGCACACGTATGCTCTGAATCAGCTTCATACTTCTGGATAGTGCGATGAAGTTTCTTGGCAGTTTTGAAAAGTCCCTCTTCTTGCCCATCTTGATTGAAAATGGTAGCCTGCTTAATAATATGGAACAACATTCTTTAATTGGACTCACCTGCCAAATAATTAACACAGGTGTCTTTAATTGGTTACAGTGGAATATAGAGCCATGACACATTACCATTCAGGAATTTAAACGGACAAACAAAAAATCTTACCTTACCACTCTTGAACACTTTTTGCATAATAATTTGGGACACTATACTCTGCCTCTGTCTTGCTACGACTGACCTTCATTCCTCATCTCTCTAATGCAAACCTCCACCTATGTAGGTTCTCTTCTGTTTGTTGCCTATTCTCACGGCAGATCACATTGTCATCTGCAAACATTTTCGTCCATGGAGACTCCTGTCTGACCTCATCTATCAGTCTGTCCATCACTAAAGCAAACATAAAGGGGCTCGGAGTCGATCCTTGATGCAGGCCCACATCCACCTTAACGTCTTCTGTCCTTCCAACAACTCGCCTCACCACTGTTGTACTGTTCTCATACATATCCTGCACCAATCTAACATACTTCTGTGCCTCTCATGACTTCTTCCACAGTTCCTCCCTTGGCACCCTGTCATAGGCCTTTTCTAAATCTACAAAACACAATGAAGCTCCTTCTGACCCTCTATGTACTTCTTCATCAACATCCTCAAGGTAAATATTGCATTTGTGGCACTCTTTCTCAGCATAAAACCATACAGTTGATTGCATTAATCATTAATCGATTAATGTTTTTGGAAAATTATTATGTCCAACACTAGACATTTCTTGTTTACATCAAATGCTGCACAAAGAATCATAGGACTGTTTCAGACAAAATGGTAAAAAGTAAATGTGTCATTTTTCTATAACTTATATTGAAGTGTCTATTTTGTGCAGTACACAGTTATTTATAGAGTGCCTTTAAGCTAGTACCACAATAATTCAGGGAAATCTCCCGCATATACCGGTATCGGTTATCCTGTGAGGTCTGTCCGTCTTTCCCTTTCCTTTTCCTTGTTGTTGGCTGGTGTTGGGCAATTAGTGTCATCAGTCTCCTGTGTCTTTGTTATTAGTCTCACTCGTGTCACCTGGTGCCCATAGTGTATATACCCCTCTCCTTCACTCAGTCTTGGTGGGATTATTGTTAATGTTTGAAGATATTTGACAATGTTTAAGTATAGTTTGGTGTTGTCGTGTCTGGAGGTCAAGTTTGGTTTGGGCTGTAGAAGCCAAACCTTTAAGTAGTTTATAGTAAAGAGTTCTTGTACCAGGTTGTCTATGAACACCCAAGGAGAGTCTCCCAGTGCTGCACTTGAGTCCTACCATGTCTTCATTGAACAAACCCAACCTTAACACCTTAGTAACAATGTATTACTTTTGTGTTTAAATTGATGTAAGAAAGATTTTTCGAGGACTTTCCTTTCAAGCCATATAATCTGCTGCGTATCACTTTGTGCAAAACATTTTCTTCATTGCTACAATAGACGCGTCAGCGTTTCACTTTTAGGCAGGTCAGAAAATGACTGTAGTCGCTATCCCGTGTTCTGTGTCTCCCTCTAGTGGTCTTTAAGGTGTGGTACGCTGGTAAACCTGGTTCTTGAAAGACTGCAGGATTAGTCATAGCACGACTGAAATTGACTGTAAGAGCACAGTGGACAGGCAATTATACCAGGAGTGTCAAACCCATCTGGGTCCAGGGGCCACTTACAGCCGACTATATAAATAGATTAGACTTGTAAAACTTTAACATAAACAAACAAAAGCCAGTAACCGAACATGCAAAAATGACTATAACCTCCTAGGTATGCAAGGCGACCATCAAACATCTCTTATAAGTCAGTCTTCTTCAACCAGTGCTTTAGCAGAATGTTTTGTTTTTGCTTACAGCGCATATTGAGTAATAGAACAGGTCGCATTCTTTTAGCACCACCCATGTAGAAACTTGACAGAATGAGCAGACCACACCTAATTTTTTCTACATCTTTTGATCTAAGTCAATAAACACAGTGCTTTGTGTGCTGGCATTTGTAAATGGCAATACAAACCTGCTTGAGCAGGTGTAGGAATTCCACAGACACACATTAGTGTCAGGCCCATCACACCTACATTATGAACCTACCACTACCACTGATGAGTTCACAACTACTTTAGTTTTTTGTAATAATTGATTATTGAATAAGTACACACAAAAGGTAGATGTGCTTAAAATCTGTTTAAACATGTCAGAATAGTTTGAACGGGTATTTCGTACAGCTAAGAAATTGAGCTCTACGGCTAGTTTTGGGTTGTTTATCGAATTGCAGTCTGGAAGAGATGGGACAAGCTACCACTTGCTGTTACACCCTAACCTCTTATTAATGTGACATTCACCATAAGGATGTTCCTCCCTGAGCAAGGTAAAGAGAAGACATCAATGTTACACTTGAACTAAGAGAATTTCTGTGCATTGCTGGTTAGTTTGGAGACTTACTGTCTGCAGCAGTTTGTATAGCAGATACTTTTCCTTATGTAAAGGTCCTTTTGACTTTGGTACAAGGTGGTATTAAAACCTGTGATTGTCTGGTGATAATGTAGCTGGTCCTGTCACTGCACTACTTTAGCCCACCCACAGCACAGAACATGTGGGTTATAGGAGGTAGCGCAAATGCAGTGGTTCCCAAAGGGGCCACATGGCCAGTGGGGTGCGGGGGGAGGATGCAATTATTTTTTTTATTGAACCAAAGGGGGCACAGCAGAAAAGGTTTGTGACACAATGTGCTAAAGACTATGAGGTGGTGTCTTCTAATAAGACCACCTCCCGCCCCAACCTGCCTTGCAGAAAAGGGCACAGGTAATGAAGACATTCCTTAAGTACCGCCCATGCATACCTGAAACCACAGAGAATGATTAAACCACACCTCATATTTGTATGACTGAAGACAAAGTGCATGGTTCTTGTGTGTTTCCTGGTTCATAAAAAACTTGCTAGGGCAGTTTTAGGTATTTCACAGAGAAAGGTGCACACTGTCTGTCAGCCATGACACACCCACCTCGAATATGTATGAATGTGTTTGGAATTTGACTTTTTGGTCAAGAAAGAAGAGAAAAAAAGTCTTGTTGATTTGAAATTGTTACCTGACTTTTAATATAATCAGAAAAGGGAAGGTGCGGTTTGTTTGAACTGCAGTTTATTTATATAGTATAGCATTTGTAGTGTTTCTACGATTTTTTTCCATCTCACCCAGTTCTATGTATATTCTACTCTGATTCATACTAAATACATGCCGTCCCTCACTCTATACAGTACATAATTACCTATTTGCCCTTCCTCTTTGTGTTTTACCTGGTAGCTCCATGTCTAGCATTCTTCTACTAATATAACCACTGTCTCTCCTCTGCCCAAACCACCTTACTCTAGCTTCTCTGTCTGTGTTGTCCCTCTAATTATATATACATACAATTCCTGATTCCACCTATTCACTCCTAATGAGAATCTTAGCATCTTTAAATGTAACACCTCCAGGTCTTCCTTCTGTCACGCGTCTCAATAGTGTCCCTTATCCGTACATCATGACTAGTCTCACAACTGTCCTGTATGTCCTTCGCTTTACCTTAGCTGACCCTCTTCTACCACAGATCACTCCTGACAATAATCCATCCTGCCTGTACTCAATTCTTCACCTCTCTTCCACAGTCTCCACTGCTCTAAACAGTTGAGCCTCAGTATCTAAACTCCTGCACCTTCACTTTGCTTCTTTTAACCTTGGCATTCCACTGTTCTCATTTTTTTACTCACCCAGTTACTCCGTCTTGCTACGACCGTCCATCATTTATCTTCTCTCTAGTGCTAACCTTGACCTCTCTAAGTTCTCTTCTAGCTGCTGCCTACTCTCACTGCAGATCACAATGTCATTTGCGAACATCATCGTCAATGGCGACTCCCGTCTGACCTCATCTGTCAATCTGTCCATCACTAACGCTAACAAGAAGGTGTTTGGGGCTTACCTTTAATACCATAGCTTTTGCTTTCCCTCTTTAGCAACAGAAGGACTACTTTTTCTCGCATATGTCCAGATGTAGGTTTTCTCTGTACTTGTTGCTGCTCTTCTTCCTTTACAGTAAATTATTGTTTTATTGCTCACAGAACACCGTATATAGGGATAGCACATGTGGGATAGACGTGTCGATCTTGTGTGTAACAAGAGGCTTCTAAGGGGGTGGTAAGGTGGGACTGATTTGAGTTTCTGAGTCACATAATTGTAACATTCTTCGTAAAAAATACATTGTCTAAGTGTATAACACTTCAGGGGCATGACACCGAGCTTTTCATTTAATCTGCAGTGTGACTGGCCTGTTAAGAACTGAAGGGCTGCATTCATCCCTCAAAAGGTAAAAATTTACAGTGGCTCAGGTTGCCACAGACGGCACTATTAAGTACATGGTTGCAACTCACAGGATGTTACATGTGCTACATGTGATGCTCCATTAGCATATGTTTCTTTGTTTTCTTTTTTCAACAAAAATTTGATTTGGTTTAATTTTTTGTTTTTGTTAGGCCAGCTTTTTATGGATATTATATATTGTTATGTGGTACCATTGTAACACACAACATAGAAATACACAGCTTGTACACACAGCCATGCTACTAATTTACTTTACTTAAAGGTTTTTCAGGAATTAAACAAGGAGTTGTTGTTTAAAGCCTTTTTTTAAAAAGGTACTGTTTTATAAGTTTACCCTGGGCAGAAAATGAATAAATCCCCACCTTACGACTATCAGGTTAGGGTTAGGGTTAGGGTCAGGTAATACATAAACCAAAAAGTTGTTTAGGACACACCTCCGTATGGAATGTAGTTCACAGAAAGAAAGAATGATACAATGTCCTTATCTTAGGTTTTATACTGCACACATTGTGTCACACTACCATAAATAACTGTTTTTTTAAAACGACTGCCACATACATACTGATATGTCTATCTGTGAACTAGTCTTGCTTACGTTATTCTGCACAAGTCCAGTTAATTAAGGGACCTTGTGTCCTTATCCTGTAAAATGCTAAATAAGTCTTCAATCTACCTGCAAATAATACAGACATGAAAAAGGCCCAATAGCAGCACAACTAAGCCAGTCAATAAGGTCTATATAGAAGCAAGAAGTGTGGCAGTAATGGCTTAGTGGTTAATGAGCTGGACTTGGATATACTGGTCCTTCTCAAAAAATTAGCATATTGTGATAAAGTTCATTATTTTCCATAATGTAATGATAAAAATTTAACTTTTATATATTTTAGATTGATTGCACACCAACGGAAATATTTCAGGTCTTTTATTGTTTTAATACTAATGATTTTGGCATACAGCTCATGAAAGCCCCAAATTCCTATCCCAAAAATTAGGCACACTAAACAAACTATTAACCAAATTGTCAAATTGTTCTGATTGCCTCTATGCCAGGCTGCATTGAAGCCGTCATTTCTGCAAAAGGATTCAACCAAGTATTTAGTGCATAACTGAACATAATTATTTGAAGGTTGACTTTTTTTGTATTATAAGCACGTTTTTTATTGGTCGAATGAAATATGCTAAGTTTTTGAGACAGGAATTTTTTATTTTTCTTTACTTTTTGCCAGAATCATCAGTTTTAAAACAATAAAATACCTGAAATATTTCAGTATGTGTGCTATGAATCTTAAATATATAAAAATTTATTTTTTATCATTACATTATGGAAAATAATGAACTTTATTACAATATGCAATTTTTTTTAGATGGACCAGTAGAAGGCTTCAGGGTCAAGTCCACTAACTGCCAAGCTACATCTGAGTTCCATTGAGCTGGCACTGTCCCTCACACTGCTCCCTGGGCACTTTGCTGAAGGGTTAATGCAAAGATTCCATTTTGTTGTGTGCAGGGTTGGCAGTCACAAGGATCATCCTTGAGATGGTTCTACTCCTTCATTTGAGTCAGGGTGTGTTTTGAACTGATTGGACTTGGAATGGAACGTTTTTTTGTTCATCGCCTGAGCGGGAAACACACCTTTGACAGTAGCTCCAAGAACAATAAGATATGATAAGAATATTAGAAATACAACAATAGAAAGATAAAAAATATATTAACACATATACACACCAATAAGATAGTTAAATAGAAAAATTTAGGAAATGTAATTAACCGTGAGTACTGGTTGTAGAGTCTGACTGCTGAGGGAATAAAAGGCCTGCAACAGCACTTCTTTCTGCACTGTGGATGTCGATGCCTCGCACTGAAGGAGCTGCTCAGGTCCACCACAGTAGTGGGTGGGTGGGGTTATCCCTGATGGAGGAAAGCCTGGATAGTGTCCTTATCTTTCCCACCTTCTTCATCAAGCAGCCCATGACAGAGCTAGCTCTCCTGACCAGTTTATTAATTTTTTCTTGTCCCGGTCAGTGCTCCCTAAACCCCAGCAAACAATAGCAGAGTGGACATAGTCATAAAAAGTCCCTAGGAGAGACCTGCACGCCTCTCAGGACCTCAGTCTCCTTAGGTGGAGGCAGCTTTGGCCCTTCATGTAAAGGGTGTTGGTGGCTGGGGCACCGAACAACCCGGACGAAAGTGTAATAAATTGGTACAAACCATTTGAAGTAGAGTTTGTTTACTCTATATACCAGCAATAAGTGAATCTGCCAGTAACCAGTGGTCAAATTCAGTGTCGTGAAAAGCTGTACCAAGTCAATCCAAGAGTTCATCCACCCATTTAATATGCATCAATTTGTGACACCTTGTTGACTTTTCTGTAATAAACACAGAACCGAAGAGACCCATCTTTCTTACCCACTAGAACGATGTGGCTGCTCCAGGCGCTGTGTGATTCTTCAGTTGCCACCGTCACACTAAGAACACGAACACTCTACCTCATAATCAACATCATCGACTGACTGTGTGACCATGAAGGGTCCTTGGCACCTGGCGAGCAGCTTGGATGCTGAAGCTGCAGCTTAGCTCCCCTGTTGAGTCCAGGTGAGTCAGCGCCTGGTGCAGCAGGTAGATGACAGCGTCATCTGCTCCGATGTTCTGCCTGTAGGCAAACTGGAATGTGTCCATCGCAGAGCTCACCACCGTGCGCAAGCGGATGAGGATCAGTCTGTCCATGGTCTTCATCAGGTGGGAGGTTAAGTTCTGGAGTGATTTGGCCAAGTACAGGGATATCCTGGAAGAAAACCTCTTCCAGAGTGCTCAGGTCCTCAGACTGTGCTAAAGGTTCACCAACAAGACAATTACTCCAAGCACACAGCAAAAATAACTAAGTAGTGGCTTCGGAACAACTCTTGTCTGGCCCAGCCAGAACCCTGACCTAAACCCAATTAAGAATTTCAGGAGAGACCTGAAAATGGCTGTCCACCAACATTCATCATCCAACCTGACAAAACTGGAGAGGATCTGCAAGGAAGAATGGCAGAAGATCCAAAATCCAGGTGTGACAAACTTGTTGCATCAGTTCCAAGAAGACTCATGGCTGTACTAGCTCACAATCGTGCTTCTACTCAATACTGAGCAAAGGCTCTGAATACTTATGAACATGTGCTGTTTCAGTTTTTCTTTTTTAATAAATTTACAAAATATTCTACATTTCTGTTTTTATTGTTACTGTCAAGATGGGGAGCTGAGACATTAATTAGAAATAAAATGAACTTTTTTTATTTTAACAAATAGCCGAATCTTTTTTATATGTCTTTACTCAATATGTTTGCATCAGTGGTAAGTTGGTTCTATCATACAACTGATAGTATTGTTACTGTTATTACGACGTTGTCCCTTTGAGAGTCGGGGGTATTGTGGGTATGTTTTCATTTAGCATGTTGTTGTTGTTTTGACGAGCTAAATAAACGACATGCTGTTGCTTACTCCGATCAAGAAATTGTCGCTTTGTTACTCTCACACCGCAATTTCTACATTGGTGACCCCGACGTTTGTTTCTTGGATGCATTCCGTTGAAAGAACGCACCATGACACTCAGCATGTCAAACTTTTTCTGTGGCCAGGACTTCATTACAACATAAATAGCAGTTCCCCTGCTCGGCGCTGATTTTTCAATGCCACCAACTTCTGTTCATATCCATGTGCTCTCAGTGGTCTAGACTCAGCCAGACTTTCCAGTGTGCTCTCCCCGACAGATGACTTCCTTCAGCTGCTGGCAGAATTCCCTACGCTAACACAACCCACATTCTCCTCTAATACCGCCAAGCAATGAGTGGATCATCAGATTGCTAGCACTGGCCCGCCTGTCTACACTGTGGCAAGATATTTAGACCCAGCCGAGCTTGCTATTGCCAAGACCGAGTTTAACACCATGGAATGCCTCAGCATCGTCCACCACTCCAACAGCCCATCAGCTTCACCCCTTCACAAGGTCTTTGCGGTGATTCAATGATGCTACAACACCAGACCGCTGTCCAGTACCCCACATCTAGGCGTCTTTGCGGTGACGCAATTATGCTACAACACCAGACCGCTGTCCAGTACCCCACATCTAGGACTTTTCTGCCCACCTGGCGAACAAGGAGATTTTTCAAAGGTGGAGCTTGTTCGCGGAAATCACTAGGTGCCCATACACCCCCTGGACGTACCCAAAACAGCAGTGATAACACTTTTTGGTCTTTTTGAATTCCTTCGGATGCCATTTGGCCTTATGATTTGTCAACCACAAACCATTGACATTTGCCATGGCCAAGGTGTCTGAATCGTGGTGTGCATGCCAACAGCGACATCTCTCTTACATCTCTGAGTTCACCACGGACATACAGCATGTTGCTGGTAAGACCAACATGGTCGCAGACTGCCTCTTGTGCCTCTTGTGACTCGATTATACCTACATGGCCGCCGATCAAGCCACATACCCGGGCGTACTAGAATTACGAACGGCCACTACCGGACTGGTGCCTTTCGGTGATGGCACCACGCTTCTCTGCGACATCTCCACAGGACAGTGTTTGATGCTGTTCATGGCCTTTCCATGGACTCCTGTGTGGACTGCCAGCGTCTTAAGGTTCATCGCCATACCAAAGCGCCTCTTGCACATTTCCCTGTGCCAGAGAGGAGATTCGACCATGTCAATGTGGGAACCCTGCCCTCATCTCATGGTTTCACCTACCTCCTCACCATGGTGGATCGTACCACTCGGTGGCCAGAGGCTGTCCCACTAACAGCGACAACAACCACTGAGATGGCCAGAGCCTTCATTGGGACCTGGATTGCCCGGTTTGGCACTCCATCTGACCTCTCCTTGCAATTTCTACAAGTGACAAATTTATAAGGGTCTGATTACCTTCCATACAAACTGTAACATCCTACAGAACAATCATGGTTAGTGACTGTTGAAGGATCAGTCACTAACCTGCATGTAAAGGTCAAGTAAAAGTCAGCTATTTAAACATCAGCTATGGTCTAAACTAGGGGTTGGTAACCCGCTGCTCCAGAGCCGCATCAGCTCTTTAGCACACCCCAATGGCTCACTGGAGATTTTTTCAAAATGTGTAGCAATCGAAAAAGGACCAAAAGGGCATCAAAATTGACCAAAAGTGGTCATAGAGTTGTTTTTTGTCAAATGTTTTACTAATCGGCCCTCGATCTAAAAGGCAGTCTAAACTGTTTTATATACAACTGACCCAATCGGTGATCGGCTGGTCACTGTTGTAAATTCCGGGTTTTGGTAGTCACAAAAACACGCATGTGCAGCTCAATGCGGCCAGATCTGATTTTTTTACTGTTTGACAGGACGTTACCAAAACACACCGTTTGTAATGACTGCAAATTAGCTTAATTAAAGTAAGCCATGGAGAGTCAATGACTAAGATGTTTGGGACAGCAAACTTAATACTGCACCCTGTTTTTTATTTTAGCAAATATAAATAGAAGGCTGCCCAGAGGAGTGGCGCACCGGAGTCTTGGCAACCACCACAACCCTCCAGAGTGGCTTTTACGTTCTACGTGAGTACTGAGGTCCAAAGCCACCACTAGAAAAATTATGAGGGGTACAAGATAAATGCATTGTAAACCTGGTGTCCACAGTGCAATTGTCTAAGTAGGCGGTACTTTTCTGATTCAGTGCTGCCAGAGTTGTAAATATAATGTCTATTGTATGATTCTTATTATTTTTTTAGATGGAAAATTGGTTTTGGCAGGTCAGACCACCTTTAAAACCAGGAATTGGTATCGGCCAAGAATCTGTGCATCTCTTGTTTTACCCCTTTTTTATGTTTTTTAAAATGCACAATATTTCCATGAAAATACTATGCTAATAAATAACAGTTTAACTGTATTTATTTTACTTATGTAATAAATTTGAATATTAATAAATGTTATTTCGTTTTATTTTAATAACTGCAGGTATTGTTTCAACTGCAGGCTGCATGTTATTGCACTCTGTAGCCCAGACAAGGGGGAAAGAGAAGAGTTGTATTATTATTATTGAGGTTCAAAGAAGACTGAATTTCATTTCTATATTAAGGTCTGAAATTACAGGAGGTCTTTAATGCCTATCCCATTTAGTTTTTTTTTTTCTTGAACACTCAAAATAAAATATGACATTAAAAATCTGAATATCTATTGCTTGTATTTCTATTTTTTAATCGAGACAACAAAACATAAAACATTAATACAGTATTGTAATGGAAGTTAAACTTGATGCACCAAATATTGTACAGCAGTGTGGTCATGTGGTGTATCATTCATTTATATTAGTTTTATATAAGGCTTTTAATTTTTTGCAGCTCCAGACAGATTTGGTTCTTTGAACATTTTGGGTTGCCGATCCCTGGTCTTAACGTGTCTTAAGTGTGGTGCTAATTTTAATCATATAAACATGGAGGCAAATTGTTGTTATTTGCTCACTTAACATAAGTCTTTTTGCACAAGAATGTCAATTATCACTTTCATCTTCGTCATAATTTTTTGCCTGCATTATTACTGCAAGGACTTTTAAGGAGCAGTTGTATGGATAGCCTGTACAGATAAATTAAATGTGTTTTTCTTCTTGATGTGGGCCTGCCCGTTCCCCTTCACTGTCGATCACCCTGAGGTTTTTTCCCTGTCTGGGTTTTTTGGGAGTCGTTCCTCAGTCAGTGTGAGGGTCCATAAGGGCAGTGTGTATTTTCCTGTGTGTTTACTGTACTGTCGTTTATTTAGCATAATTGTGTTAAAGTGCCTTGGGATAACTGTTATTGTGATTTGGCACTTTAAAAGTTGAAGTTCATCATCATCATCACATATGAATTTTAGATACTTTTTTTTTAATGTTTAGGTTTATTAGAATGTATGATTCCCTTTCAAATGCATGAATCATATCTTTACTCCAGAATGTTGTTCCGCCGGATTAGCTTAGATGTTTTACATTCCAGCAATGGTTTCGTACCTTGATTGTTGAACTCCACCCAACTAAACCAACCTACTACATGCATTATTTAAATAACTGAAAAACAAATGATCACTTGTAGTGGTAGTATATATATATATATATATATATATATATATATATATGTATATATATACATATATATACCTTTAAGATGAGACTAAAAACCCAACTATTTAATGGTTTAAGACCAATCCTGTAGTCCATACCAAGCTCCTATAGGTTTTGAATGCTGTGGGGATCATGCATTTTGAATGGTTGCTGGTTTGAGCACCCATCCCCTCTGTGCTGACACTCTGCTCCACACCTCTTCCTCCATCTTATGAAGGGAGAGGTATGAAATCTGTTTTAAAACTACTGTTTTTTCTGTCTCTCTCCCATTCCTGTTGTTACTGGTGAATGGGCCGATGCCAGGACTAGGACGACCATTATCAAAACCCATATCGTTACTGACATTATAAGCCATTTTGTAACTTACATTTCCCACTGAAATAACTTTTAACTAACTGATAAATATATGTATATATGTCAAATTGTACATTGTCATATACCTTTGTAGTTGTTTTATTTTATTGTATTTTTATGTTCTGGAAACATTCATCGCATTGTCTGTCTGTTCAGGGAGTGGATCCCTCTCCTGTGGTTCTCACTTAGGTTTCTACAGGTTTTCTTTTCCTTGTTAAAAGGGTTTTTCCTTACCCTGAGGGTCTATGGACAGAGGATGTTACCAACCCAGTAAAGCCCTATGTGATAAATCTGTTTTGTAAATGTGGGCTATATAAATAAAATTTGAGTGATTGATAAATTGGCAGTGGTGGCCTAGTAGTTAAGGAAGCGGACTTGAGTCCGCAAGGTCCCCGGTTTACATCCACCAGCTGCCGGATTGCCACTGGAACACAGGTGCTCTGAGCATAGCACCGTCCCATCCCACATAACTTCTTGTAGGCTCACCACCCACAGGAAGGCTCACAATATGGTGCAATGTGATTTGGGTGGTGCCAGCTGCCCCTGCGACCTGGCAACGGACAAGCAGAAGAAGATGAATGAATAATTGATAAATTCAAGCCTTGCAATTGAAGTTTTCTATAATAGTTGCTTAACTCTATAAATTCAGGGATGGCAATTTTCCATCGGTGGTGAGGTACCTATATTTATTGCTGTCACCAAGGATACGGTCAATTTTACGTCAAAATTGTTCCAAAAATAACAATGTTTATCTAAAACGTTCTAGCTAAAGCCGGAAGTAAAACTTATGCGGCATTTTGTAAACGGAGCTGTGATTGGCTTCGAAATATAGAATCCACCAATGAGAATGCAATTAACCCTGTGACTGCTGTACTTTCAACTGTTGTAGATGTAGTGTGGCCTTAAATATAAATTTTCTGATTCATCAACGTATATATTAAAATTAAGATTACTGTGCTATTTGACTGAACTGATCTTTTGAGCATTGAGCATTATACATGAATTAAATATGATACGTGACATTAGAAGATTGGGTTATATTTCAGAAATGTGGAAATGGGGCATGAAAGAACTATCCTTTATTGTAATTATTTGTCATGTAAATGTGCATTGAAAGTGTGACTTGTTTTTTGAAAATAAGAAATGACAATCTTTATGTGAATTATTTCAGGATGTGAAATTATTGGATTGACTTTATAGCTTCAATTTTGGATCTTCAGGATGTGAAAATGTATTTTAACAAGGAAAATACTGTCTTAATGGGTGTAAAAATGCATAAAAACCTTCAGCTTTAAGGGGGCGATTTCCCCCTGATCCCCCCACCGGGCTTACGCCCTGGATGTGACTTGGGCGCAGCTGGCCCCCAAGACCCCAGACGTTTCAGCTGAACTCAAAATTTCCTGTTGCCATCCCTGTAAATTACATGAAGTTGCGGATTTTATTTCCTTATCTATATGTCCTACATTTACTGGTATATGGATCAATACCAGAAGGGATGTGTAATTCACTGAGCATAGCAACCTGGGATCCAGTGGGCTCACCACTCGCAAGAAGGCTCACAGCACGGTGCCGTGTGATTTGGGTGGTGGTTGTAGAGTATCAATTTACATGATTCTCAGGATAACAAAAAGTAATAATATTAAAAAAATAAAAATACACTGTGGTGAATCAGTGAGTCTTTGTTGCAGTGTGAACCTTGTTTTGTTAAGCTGCAGACAGGTAACGGCAGGCTAAGAGAAATACAGCCAAAACCATGCACCAACGTGCATAAGTAGAAGGATACTGAAGGTAAGATAGAGCCATGGGGAGCTTTTGTGAGAACATTTTTACTAGCTTTGAAAATGATGACATGGGAGGGTATTTCCATTTTTTGCTTGCTGCTTCAAGCTGCTCATCTTGGTCAAGCTGGGCGCAATGTTTTGTGTCCAGGCTCGTCCAGAAGTTAGAGTTGAGTTACAAAAGACAACTGAGTTAATACAGGCATCTGAACAGGAGGTGTTCCTAACTCAAGAGGTGTTTCTTGAGGCATTAGTCCTAATGACATTTAAGTCTGGACACCAAAATGATGTTTCTTTTTTATCTAGTTGTGATTTGTTTTATATATTTCAACTTCAACTGGAAACTATAAATACACCTGTATGCCATTGGTTTTAGCATTACTATATAAAACTATAAAAACTATACTAACTATAAAAAAAAACTAACTAATTAAAAACTAAATAATTAAATACACAACTATGAAAAACACAAGATTTTCAACGCAGCTACTGTCCCAGTTGCAAGTGATGATGTTATGTATATATGTATATATATTTATATATATACATATATATATATAACAAATAGAGGTAACTGGACTTGAGATCCTTGAGTTATTTACAAAAACAAAAAAGTTCAATGAGCTGTTAGTGTGTATGTACAACTATGAGCCAGGACCAAAGAGAGGGCTAAACAGAGAAGTGCACACCAGTCAAATCACGCATTATGAGAAAGCTCAGCAAGGTGCAGGAGCGCAGATAATTTTGAAGAATGATAAAGGGTGCTAACTGTCATCGGTCTCGGTTAGGAGTCACCGTAAGATGTTTAATTAGGGTGAACATTTACCAAGACATGCCTTAAGAACTGTGATTATCACAAATGGCCCTTTTAAAATCCACTGAGGAAAGGCACACAGAGGATACAACAGGACCTTTTTACGTTGCAGGGGTCTGAAAAACTCAGGCGAATTTTTATTCAGCATCAGATCTGTGCACATTTCAAACCAGGCAACACCCTGAGACAGAAACTGGTTCATCCCAAAGACAAGATCCCAACACACTAGCTGGACAATGTGGTTTGTGCTGTGGTGTGAATCACACCACAGCGTGGTGTGGCAGCACAAACAAAATTTGGCCACGTTACAATGACAAAAGAGACATTTTAATCTTTAATTTTACAAAAGCCATTTTTGTCAACCTGGAAAAATCATCCCTCAACAGAGGTGTTGGTCTGAGACACAACCTTTCACCCACCTATAAAGCCATTTTGGGAACAATACCCAAAAGATTCCACTCTCAACAACCAGTTTCTCACATTACCGAGCCGGGTGACAAAAACCACTCTGACAATGACGGTAACAACCCATCAATACCCACCCAACGACTGGTAGCACACTTCACAGGTATCCCCAGGTCCACCCAACAGGAGGGACCAGAAACACCTCTTTCTCCTCAGTCACAGGATATAACTTCTGTCACTCCCCACTAACAGTTAGAACCGGAAAAAGCCTCTTGGATGAGAGGAGAAACGTTCTCCAAAAAACTGAATGTCCAGTTGCCTAACTTAACTCTTTAACCTTGACCATGACCTGGATGACTGAGAACCTTCATCGACATGAAAAGAAAAAAAAAATCACCAATTAACTAACTGAAGGTGAATTATTGTCATACGATAAGGTGTGTCGCTTCAGAGAGCAGAGGACAGCTCAAAGTGAGCAGGTGTTTAGCGATAGTGCCATGCTGAGTGCAACAGTGGCACCTGATAACAGGTGGATGTCCGTGATGTCCACTTTTTTACCTATCAGGAGACACTGCTTTAAACTGAGTGGCCACTCCGCAACAAGATGTAACAATTGTTCAGGTGAATGTAAAAGTATTTTTTTCTTTTGCAGAGTGTATTCTAAATTAGCTGTGTATTTGATTGCTTTGCCTCTGGTTTAATGAAGCATATTAACAGCCCATCTTAGTCGGAAAAATTAGTACAAATAATTATACACTACCATAACCTTATACTTTGTTTGGAACAACCAGAGGAAATATTACAACTTCAACTTTCTTTACGTCTCCTGCACTCCACATCAGAAAAACCTAGCCTACCCACCCTCCATCTCTCTGTTACACACACACACAAACACACACATACATACGCACGCACCTAAGCACTTTGACATATCAAGTCTGACCCGTTCAGCAACCCCACCCTAGCTACACACAAACCTGTGTGCAAATACAGACACACACTGCCACGCCCGCTCATAGCTGATTCGCAGGTACCCAAGGGACTAAGTGTGAAAATAGTAGATTATTAGCTCAGTTCCACAACGACAGTGGACGTAGGAGCAGCTGCGGACTTGTGACGAGTTCCGAGGAACGGACTTTCACAGAGGACTCGGTATTAGCGACAGCAGCACTTTCACACGAGAGTTCGTCGTCTTTATCCGACACATCTAGAAGGTCACCGTCACTATGTTTAAAAAGAAGAGTAGATCCACCGCCATTACGCAGCCGAAGGCACCGTAAGTAGTGCATTTGTAATGAAGTCATTATTATTAATGATTTTGAAATGAGTTTTGCATCAAAATATAATTCTGACTTCTATGTGTCACCCTACGATTGTAAGAGTGCAAATGTCATAAGAATTTGGTTTGACCTTTCATACTTTTAGATGCTCGTCTGCTCTGGTGTGTAAACACCAGATCATATGCAATATTTCTATTTGTATTATGTAATTTACCCAGTAGATGAATTGTTCATTATCATGTTATGGTATCTTTTTCTGATTATGCTGAACTTTCAGCCATGACACGCATTTGTGTAGAATGGATAGACCAGGTAGAATTCTAGATAGTTTGGAGTTTCTTAGTTTATTTTCCTGTTTGTAAATATGTCATCATCTAAAGAATGGAAGGCGTGACGTGAATGCACCTTGGGCTTTAACTTCAGATGGTATTTGATAAAGCCATGGCATTTGGTGTACAAAACCAAAGAACAGGTTTAGGGGTGTGGTGATCACAAGTATATACACTTAAGTAACACAAGAGGTACCATATTTTCAGCTGTTTACCTTTACCTTACTTTTACCTAATGAATGTTTACATGACTATATTTTATGTAGCTTACACTTCACTGACACATTTATAAGATAGAGTTCAGTTGTAGATATGGCTGTTTCAGACATTATATACCTTATATGTAATGCACATTGCTGCCTGCTTCAACCTGCCTGCTTCAACCTACATGAGGCCTCATTTCAAAGACTTTGAAATACGCTCCTACTGCAGATACTTATGTGTAATAGCACATGTTTTTTTTTATATTCTTTAATTTTAGTTGTGTTTCTTTGGTATTTGGCTGCAGACTGAAAATCATTTAAACTGCTGACAGCTTTAACCCTCTTTTATAGTTAACCTAAGAATACAAAAATACACTTTTAAGGGTCTTTTTTAAAAGAGTATAACCATTTTAATCAAGTGTAAAGAGTAGAATTATTGTTATTTTTTGGTGGAACTCCATTTCTATCCCTCCACTCTGTCCCTCCAATCTCTAAAATGTATGCAAATTTATTTTCCTTTAGTTAAAACCAGTGTCAATTTTGTTGATTAGGACTATGAAGAGAAATATTATTCAACAAATGATTAGGTTGATATCAGAATTGTAAATTATGTGTATGAAAAAAAAAACAAAATTGGCAAAGTCAGATATTGTCAAAATTATGTTGGATATCATACTTTCGTTTTTTTAAATAAAAAATGTGTAGCAATGATTAAAAGTTGTCTGTAAAATGTTGTATATCGTTAGCCTCAAAACATAATTGCCTAAGACATATTTCAATTAAATATGACTTAGGCAATGATCCTATGAGGCTAACGATATGTTTTTGCAACCATTACTTTATGGTTTAATACAATTTTTGAATTTATCTTCAAAATTACACCAATCTGCGAACTGAAGTAGCCCCTTGGAGGAGAGCTGAAATGTCTTCAAGTAAACTACTCTGTGCAGTTGCCCTCAGTGTTACTACTTTTGAATTCCACTACAAAAGTTTGGGGTCACCCAGACAATTTTGTTGTTTGATGTTTTGTCCTCCATTTGCAACATTTCTAATTATTAGCCTCTAATTAGCTGTCTGGAAAAATGACAAAACACATTGTATCATCATCAAATGTATATATGTATATATGTATATATATATATATATATATATACATATATATATCACTAAAAACAGATATTAGTTAGAATATGTATTTACCACATTTGCAAAGTGTAGAGTGTATTTCTGATTCGTTTTGTTATCTTCAATATAATACTATGTATTTTATCATTTTTTTTCAGAGCTCAATCTACAGATCTGAGTCTTCTTATTGAGAAACTGCAGAAGAATGCTGATAAAGTGGAGAAAAACATCTATGATGTTGAGCAGAACCTTAACAAGGTACAATTTATTCTATCACTTATCAGGTGAATGAACAATTTATTTTTACAAATATTAGGTATCCTTTCAATATAGCAAATTAAAGGAGCTTGTTTCCTAAGTTTAATTATAAAACTCTATTTTTTACTGAAATATCAGTATTGTTCAGCAATGATCCCAATTATCTAACTTAATTGTACTCACTGTGTTTCTTTGCAGGATGTCAGTAAAATCAATGAGGGGAAACAGCCACTCTATCAGGATGACACCAATAAGAGAATTCTTAATTCCCTTGAACTGCTCACTGGCCTGGATGAGGATGCTGCCAATGCCAAGGTTCTTCAGCATCCTCAGGCTGAGATGATAGAGCAAGAGTGAGTCATACTCAGATTCTTTAAAGACTTTGTATCATGCAGCTTCAAGTATATAATTGATAATAGTTTAATGTATTGCCTCTGATGACTTAAGAGGACTATCGTAGTGCTTTGTAAAGGTTTTGGTTGGAGTAGATAGCTACTGTTTTTCTGGACCATAAGACTATTACTACTATTACTACTATTTTCAACCTTGGGCATGTTTGCAATACAGCCCTGACCTATGCGTTTATTCAATGCCGCAGCAACCCTGCTTACCCAATCCATTTGCATTTTACCCATTAAAAGTAACTAACACCTTCACAGAATTTACTACCACCAAAACATCCAGTGGTGTTCTGTTGAAAACCTTTGCACGGATGCTCAAGTGCCATCCTTGTCAACACAGATGTTTACTGAGAGAAGCTTGGACTCTCTGATTGATGAGTCCTCTGCATGCCCCAACCCCAGGAATTACCTCTTTCATTAAACCTCTCCCACCTCCTCTCCCACACCTCTGCAGATCTAAGAACTGTCCCTCCTAATTCTCAAATTGCTCACCTGGCTCAGAGAACAGACTAAGTTGATGCAACTAAATAGTTAACCACCAGTAGGATGCAAGAATCTATGTTTGCAACTAAACCCTCCAGTTTTTTTTCTTATGAAATCTCTACTTCCAAGAAAAAGGCTTTTTCATATAAAGCTAACAATATCGTTAAAGGGGATATTGGCATCAGAATGCAAGTTTTATTCTAATATATATATATATATATATATATATATATACACTATATATATATATATAACAAGTTTAATTATAATATTTTGTCAAGTAAGATCCTGGTGGATGAGAATCTTATTAACATGTTATGCAGGTCCTTTGCCAAAATAGCTCAAAAGGTTCTGCAGAACTCTGCAGGAAGTCAGTGGATCCATTCAATCCCCGAGGCTTTTCCGCATCCCACTTAAACTAGATTTTCATCCAAAGAATGAATTGGTTGTTTATCCTCCACCCACAAGCTTAAGATGCTGCATGATGATGCCCTTACCTTCTTTTTTAGTCTGAGGAAGACACAGGATGGGACATTTAATCCTCTAATAGTAGACAGATATTCCTCTAATAGTAGACAGACAGCTCCTTTGGCAAAGCTCCCTTTGCCTACTCATTTAGTACCCTGCTTAGTGATTGTTCAGCCACCCCCTCCTTTCACTTCCTGCAGAGAAAGTCATACTGTAATTATATTGTTGGGATTACAATTTTATTTGTGACTGTTTTTCTGTCCTAAGGGACTCCAGTGTAACCTGTTGCTACCGTAAATTCTGACCAATTTAGTCCCTCGGCAACCTTTGCCTATGTGTATATTTCTTTTTTTGTTGTTCCTCCAGGAGAAAGAGCAATACTATAGGTTCTGTTTTGAGAAGTTTATTGCTATCCCTCTCTTTTCCTTGTCTAACCCTCTATAATATTGAGACTACTATGTTGTGAATGGACTACTACTTTTTTAAAAATAAAATTACCTGTAATTTTCTTACTCAAAGGGAAAAAACTACTAACAACTGACAACTGTTAGTCATCACGCTAATCCTTACCATGTCACAAAGATAGCAGTCTCCATGATTGCAACCCAAATCACACTGCACCACACTACGATTAATGAGCCCACTGCAAGTTAGTCAGGATGGTGTTATAAGATAGGAACATGAAGTCTTGCGGGCCTAATTCTGCTTCTCTAACTGCAAGGCCTTTCATTCATTCATTCATTCATCATCTTCTGCTTGTCCGTTGCCGGGTCGCAGGGGTGGCGCCAGGGGCAGTTGACGCCACCCAAATCACATTGCACCATATTGTGAGCCTTCCTGTGGGTGGTGAGCCAGCAAGAAGTGATGTGGGTTTGGACGGTGCTATGTTCAGAGCACCTCAGTGGCAACCTGGCAGCTGGTGGACTGCAAGGCCTTTAACTTTTCAAATTCAATAACACCCTTTTCTCTGCATCTTCTATTCTGTCTCCAACTATCTGTATGTCCTGTTTCCATCCTAAATCTTCTCTTGGGCCCTCCTGATGGCTCTAGCATTCCTCTACCAATGTATCCACTGTCCCCGCGCACCTGTCTAAACCATCCTAATCTGCAATGTGTCCGTAGCTTTTTCTCCAAAACTTCGAGAGTGACCTTTTATGACTGACTTTTTAGTGTAATTCTGATTTACAAACAACAAAAGTGAATCTTTATGACTGATAACTGTTACATCTTTGATATCACTACTATCATCATTGTCAATTTTGAGGCCCAACTCATGAGGGGTTAACTGTGAAGAAGGGCTTTTGTCTCAACAAAATGTGCTGCGTGCTGCCATTTTCACATGATGATTTGATCTCATTAGCACAAACACTAACACATAGCAGTTCCCAATGTAGCAGTGAACAAATACAGGATGCAAAATGTAATGTCAAAGTTATGATTTGTTTGCCCTTATGCAGCATGAAACAGCTACGGGAGAGAGTCATGAAACTAAGAGAAGATCATGACCGTATCTACCACCTGATCCGTACTGAGGGGGTGCCAACTATTAACTGGGGAAACATGATGGATGAGAAGATGGTAGGAATTGTGATTATGATCACAACAAACATGTACAGTTGATTCTAAAAACAAAGCAATTAGTGTGAGAAACAGAATAGAAAAATTAGAGCTTGATAAACTTGGTAAGCAGTGATGTATTTCAGTGTTTGCTATATTTAAATGTTTAATTGTTTTGGTTATAAAATGTTTTTTTGTGGTGAAATATTATGGGAAAAATGATTAACAACACAGTGGGATTGAAAGGGAAAAACTATGATACAGAGTATGGTACTGTATTACTATTAGTTAATACAGCACCATAAAAATACAACTTTTTTGTAAAATTTTTGTTATCTACAAAATGTTATGTCCTGAAAATTTACTAAAGTAGCTTTCTGTTTTCTAGGATAACCTCACAAACAAGGGCTTTGGACAGGATCTACCATCTGTGGAAAACGAAGTTGAAGAACACAACATATTTCACAGTGAAGTGGAGGCTCTGGCTCCTCACATCTCGACTGGTGGGGACAAGGTACAAACAATCCAACTTTTGGAACAATACTTATTATCAGAGTGATGTTCCACATATGTTCATTTATCTTCATCCTCTTATCTGTTACCGGGTCCAAAGGGGCAGTAGTCTTCACAACTGCCCCCCAAATCACATTGTACATTGCTTTTCAATTATTTTCTAGCAAGAAGAAAACAATTTGCCCCCCCCAACCCACTCTCCGACCGTAACTAATAAAATAGTTCTAGGCACACCTCTGCATAACATCATATCATTGTTAACATAAAGAAAACAAAAAAATATATATAGTTCAACTTACAAGGATGTGCAAATACACTTTATTGTAGTACGGCGGATAAAAAGCATGTTCCCCAGGGTCACACACGCCCCCCTCAGCATCGCACCGTGCCCCCCCAGGGGGGCCCGCCCCACACTTTGAGAAGCAGTGTGTTATCCCAATGGAAGTTATGTGGAAAAGGTGGGATACTCACAGCCTAGAAGCTAGTGAATTCAAACTTGAAGGACCCAAGTCTGCCTCCTTAACTTCTAGCAAACCACGAACTCCTTCCGTTTATCTCGTTTATCTTGGGATTGATATTTAACTTTAAATAATATTTTATACATATATCAATGGCTCATTGATATAATTAAGTGGTTTTAATAGATCTATTTTAACTCAAAATAGCTAATACTGGATTTGGCTCCAACAAATGTAAAAACTATTGTAGTTTACTGGGATATTGTGTAGGCGTGCCTATTCTGCATTCACTGTTATTCCATCTTATATGAGTTTCTTTTGTTCACTGATATGATTTTATTTCACACTATATTTGGCTGCATTTGTTGGATCTGAGACCAGACCGATATTATTAGCTCGATTTCAGCAAAATTATTCAGAACTATTTGTGAATGTTTTTTCCACGGCTACTCCACGGCCAAGGTCCCAACAAATATGCTGGACATCCTCATGGGGTCCTGCCACTTTAATCATCAAGTCATCACCTGAAAGCACAACCTCAAAAGAGTGTTAATTTTTTTTTCAACTGTAACTATTAATATGTGTGTATTATTATTTGCCTATTGTTGTTAGCAATTCTGTCCAACACTAGAGAGTATTTGTGTAGTTTAAATGCTGCACAAAGAGGCACAGGACTGTCTCAGGCAAATGTTAAAATTTTAAATGGCACCTTTCTATAACTTACATTGAAGTAGTGTTTTCATGTTGTTTCTGTCTGTTATTTATATATAGGCATAGCAGTGATTTAGGGGAAATTACCTTCATATATCGGTATTGGAAATTAAGTGAAATATTGGATATATGCAAAAGTTAATATTAAACCCATTTTGAGACCCAAAGGTCTCAACAGAATGACTTATTAGTTAGACTAAATATTTTAACTTGGTCACACATCAATATTCCCCATTATGTCTCAATTTTGTTCTTCATTACTATGTCTTTGCTTACATTTGTTTTTAGGAGTATATCAGCGGCCTCCAGACGAAGTACAACAAACTGCTGGTAACACACATTTCAAGTCATTACGTTTACACACTAGTATTTGAATGTTTTCAATCACATACCCACATTTGTAACAGGGTTTTCTAAAAGTATGTTTTATATTGATATATATTTTTAAATTTCACACACAAATATGTGCATTGTTTTGTATTTTGTGTTACAACTGAATAGTGTTAAGACTTATATTGACTAAATTTAATAGAGATCAACTATTTTGTGTCCATAAATGCACCTTATAATCTGGTGCCCTTTATGTATGACAAAAGACTGCCTTATTATATGGCGCTCATAATAGGAAAAATGCCATGACTTTAAAATTTCGTGAGAATTAGAAAGGTCTACAAGCAGTCATCATTGAGTCTAGTATTGTCCATTTGGCTGTCTCTCTTAACTTTCTTCCTTACTTTTACATAGAATTCTTCCAGTGCTCGACAACGTCACCTGATGAGCCTCAGAGATTACATGCAGCGTTGTACTAATGAACTTTACTGGATGGATCAACAAGCTGAGGAGAGGATTAATTATGATTGGAGTGATGTCAACTTAGACTATCCTGCCCGTCAAAGACAGTATGAGGTATTGGATTATGAAAAGTTTTCAATATTATTATTTTGATTTAGATATGTAGCTTGTCTACTAACAAATGTTTATTATTTGGTTTGTAAACACTTTAGAACATTTAAGGTCCTTTCTGAAACATAAATATCTTACCCACAACAGCATTTTATCTTTATATCCTACAACCAAATCAAAATAAAATCTACTTTATTGGCACATCATAATAGCGACTGTATTTACCAATCCTCTATTTAGTTTGCTTAAAACACAATTTGGCCTGTTCATGACCAACACCTTCAGAGCAAAATAGATTAATAGATAGATAGAAAGATAGAAAACAAAGAGAGAAAGAGAGTTTTTTTCTTCTTGAGATTTTAATAGTAAAACTTCATTGACTGTTGGTACAAATCAGTTGTAGCATATTGTTAGTAGGAAAACCAGTGCACCAAGTACTATATAGCTACGATCCAATCCACACTAATAAGATAAACATAAAAAATCTAATTAGGAATTGAGCAAATGGCAAAGTAGTCTCTCAGTCTAGGTAGCAAAGGAATTTTATTTTACACTATTAACAGTATATTTCACTGGTTATTGCACTCTCAGGTTGGGTCCCCATTGCATTTTTGCCGTTACACGGTTAAATTCTCACTCTTAGTCCTTGTCTGGTTGACAACCCCTGGTATTATTATCAAATATGTATGCATCTAAAACTATGTCTTAAATGTGAAGCTTGGTTGATCTTTGTGTAAATATTTTGTCCAAACAGAATTTCATCAGCAAATGCCTGGAGTCCAAAGAGGCCACTATTACAAAGCTCAATGATGATGGAGAGAAGTTGGTTGCTTCAGATCATCCAGGCAAAAATGTCATTGAGGTACATTTTTCCTTTAACTACCTACATAACTTTGCATCAAAATTGATATTGACTTGTATGTATTCTTCTCTGCTTAACTTAAAAATCTTCAAATATGTTCAAAATAATGTATGTATTTGCAGACTCTTGTGCTATACAAATACCATACGTAAAATGGTGCATGGGATTCTCAGAATGTATTTCGTTTGTGTAGTTTGTTTGTACTTTACCAAAGAAATACTGTAGACTAGCTAGTTAGTTGTTGATAATGCATTGCTACCCATATATTTAATGTTCCATGCTCATCATTTATATGGACAAATATATTCACTTCATGTCTACATGTCTACAACTACAATATTTACCTGTTGCCTTTGAGATGTGACAGCAGTCAGCAGTCTGTCCTCCCCATATAATCAATTGGCTTTTAAAAAAACAAAATGAAACTGGTCTTAACTGGTAACCATTATTTTTAAATATATGTTTAGAACAAGAGGTTATAAGGTTGTAGAAGGTTGGAAAAAAAATACAATGTTTCTGGTTTCATATCTGTCCCAAGCAAAATGACAAAATTCCAGTTTTCATTATTTGAACCAGATCAAAGACCTGATTAAAATTTTTGTGGTTTATTTGATAATGCTGGGTTTATTTATAGTTATACAGTACATATAAATATATACAGATATACAGATATATATGCATATATATATAGATAGATATATAAATATTTATACATATATAGATATATATGTGTGTGTATATATATATATATATATATATATATATATATATACATATATATCTATAGTATATGTGTATATATAATTACAATGTACTTACAAAACATTTCACTCATTTTGTTGACAGGCTCACATGGAAGCTGTACATGCTGACTGGAAGGAATACCTTAATCTGCTAATTTGTGAAGAGAATCACCTAAAACACATGGATGAATATCACAAGGTAATATAAAGGATAGATTCATATATCAAGCAGACCATAAAACATGATTTAACTTTAACTTTGTGGGTCATTTTGTGCTTAGTACCATAAAGAGGCTCGGGACACTCAGGACCTGCTTAAGCGTCTGGATGCAGAGGCCAATCAGAAGTATAACCCTGAGTTCAAAGATGTGTACCAGACAGAAGGTCTTATAAGGGAGCTGGAAGTAAGAATACTTTTGACAAACATGAATCACACAGCAACGTGTGTTGATTCCAATAGCATTAAAAGATATATGATATATGTGTCATTGTAGGACCAAACCAAGGCTGTGGACCACTTTGAGGGACAAATTAAAGCCCTGAATAAGAGAAGTCTACAGGTTTCGCCTCTGAAATACCGCAGGGAAACTCCTCAGAAGCTGCTGCCCATTGAGGCTCTGTGCGAATTTGACACAGATGAGGTATGTCAAAACCAGCAATAGCAGACCTAATTTGCATGGAATTCTCCAAATGATGGGTTTAAATGTTTGGTAACTCTATCAATGTGTTATTTTAAGAAGAGTTAGTAACACAAGCACAAGAGGCAGGTTTTTTTCTTCCACCTGAAACTGGCTAGTATCGATCTGGAATAGGTTAGAGAAGCAGGTACATTGTGTACAGGTCACTACATTGACTACTTGATACTGACTGATTGGAATGGTTGCTATTGTTGTTTTAAAGAAAATATGTTTTATGTAAAAAATAGCAAAAATAAACACAGGAAACACATAAAGACATACTTAAAAATGGTTAAAACATAAAATACCAGAAGAACAGAGAACACATGTGTTGTATAACCATATTTTTATGATGCTTTATATGTCCCATAGTGTAGCAGTTAGCATGCTCACCTTCAAAACATAGAGAGCAGAGAATCCCCAGAGAAACCATAAAATAGGTGCTTGTCAGGGGCACCTTGTTAACAGTTGTTAAAACAACTACTGCTGTTAATGCAATGATGACTCAATTTGGGATCATTAAAGTTTAACTTTTTTATGAAGACTTGGAATAGGATGGATGGTGTTGATACCCATGTTGAAAAATGTTCACATTACCAGCACTAAATTAATTTAAGCTTGTTTCAGTTGTCATAGTTTTTACCAATCAAATCAGACCTGAAGATTTAACATAAACAGTAAATGTTTTTGCAATCATTTCAATCAGACATATGTGTCCACTTATATCTAAAGGGGCAGATTGTGCGCGGGGAGCGATACACTCTTCTTCGCAACAACGGGTCAAAATGGGATGTGAAAGATGCGGCCGGACATAAACTAACTGCTCCTGCTGTCTGTTTTATGATACCTCCCACTGATCCCGATTCAGTTGCTTTGTCTGACAAGTAAGTAAAAACATAAAAGTCCATGTCTTCATTGCACTGTCCTCTACTGTAAACTGCACGGACTACTAGCAGTTTCACAATATTAGTAACACACATGACATTTTCTCTCCAGCCTGATGACTCAACAAACTGCTCTCAAACAGAAGATGGCAACCAGTATGGGAGGTCTGCAAAAGAAATTTGAACAACTGAAGAAAGACAGTGGCACTGGTATGTCCAACTGACTTCTGTTAACTACTAAAAAATAAGCCACTAATAGCACAAAACTGGATATTATGTCAAATAATGAAAGGATTTTTGGGTTTGTCAAATATAAACCAAATGCATCAAACCAGTTAGACTAGATGTTTGGTTAAAATCGCTGTAATAATGATATTATTTATGATTTAATAACACCTATCACCAAAAGTGACTCTTCTGTGCTGTTCTGTGTGACCAAAGACAAACAGGAAATGCAGTGCCGTCAGCAGATGGCTGGGCTGGATAAAGTTATAAGTGACCTGGACAAACAGGAAAAAGCAATTTATGCTCGAGTGCGTCCACCTCTGGAGTCAACCCGCCCAATGCAGGACAGTGCTGACCGCCTGCAGGACATGAAGGTGTGTTTTTTTACTGCTATTAAACGAGCTCCAAAATTGCTACTATGTAATTCATCTTCAACATCTCAGATTCTACAACTCCATTGTTCATGTAATAATTGGCAAAGAGTAATACAGTAGATTATAAAGGAAAATATGTATATGTAAATGTAAATCTTGGCTGAATATAGTACTTCTGTGACATTTACTATACAACAGTGCAGTGTACATCAAGGTCTGAAATAACTATCGGGTGATGGACGATCATTCTTGTTAGGAAAATGTTAGATAAATACGCTACTGCTGATCTTGTAGAATAATACTTTGTTTTCAAAGAAGGTGCAAGTTGTCTGGCATAAGTGGAGATGCACTTAACTATTTATTTTGATATTTAGATTTTTTTAGGAAATTTTAATTTTAGGGCATCAATAATAAATAGTAAATGTAAAAAGTACAGGAATTTATTTTGGCTCTAATTCACAGTGGGTTTTGGAAAAAAAAAAATTTGCAATAAAAAACACATCTTTGTAGATGTGTTTTAAAAAACTAAATGTTTTGTGTCGTGTTTTAGGATATCAGTGCAGCTCTCAGCGCGATTGAGCAGGAGAAGTCTTCAAAAGTGCAAGAAGCAAAGAGTTTCTTGGTCTCAAACCCAAACTGTGCTAGTGCTCCTCAGCTTCACTCCAAAGTAGATGACACAAACAAGAAGTACATTAAAGTCGAAGATCTTCTTCAGTGTTCCCAGGAAAAGTAAGGCTATACATTTTCTCTCTCTAATAATTACAGCTTTAGTTTTCTTTCTTCCTTCCTTCTTCACAGGTGTAAAAGACATAGATTGAAAAGCATTCATTCATTCTAATTTTTCTTTGTTTATTTTCTCCCAGATTGAGGAATTCCAACCAGCTGGAGACATCACTTAACAATGGAAAATCATTTCTATCTTCGTATGAGAACAAGTTGGCCAGGGAGGAGATTGCTCCAGCTGACATTACTTCATTAGAAAAAACCCAACGAGAGCTTGCAGTAAGCACTAAAGGCCTTTCATATTTTTTACTTTACTGGGTCCCATCTTTCAAGTCTTTTTTTAAAATACCTATTTAGTCATTTACATTTTTGCTTTGTAATCTCTCTTGTTTAGGATATATCTTCAGACTTAAGATCCAAGAGGCCAGTCATTTCTGAATTGGAACAGAACCTGCGCTCTTCAAAAACCAGCTGCAATAACATGGCGGCCAAATTCCAGGAGCATTGCCCAGACATTGAGAGGCAGGAAGCTGATGTGCAGAAATTCAGCAAGCGCTTCAGCAACCTAAACAGGCAGACTGATACCAGGTTAGTGGGTCAAAATAAGACTATGTGTAAAATATTAGTTAATATTTAGTTGCCATATGTAATATATGTATAGTATATATATATAATATGTAGTTAATAATAGTTGGTTAATATATCTTATTTCCATTTATCACCTCATCCATCAATTATAGTAATTTAATCTAAATTATATATTACTATAATGTAATATAGTATATATATAGTATACTATATTACATTATAGTAATTACTATAATGTAATATAGTAATATAGCACCCTATATATGAAAATAGAACGTTATGATCTGGAAAATACAGTAGTGTGAAACCATCCAATTTGTCTTGTTGTTACTTTCAGATCTCAGAGCCTGCAGAGAGCCAAGATGGCATACAAAAATTATCGAAATGATTACGACAATCTAAACAGCTGGCTGTCACGTGTCCCCAATTACGAGCCAAAGGAAACTGATGACATAAGACAAGTGGAGACCAAACTTAAAAATCAAAGGGTGTGCATGGAGCAGTGCAAACAATACAAAATGTGACATTGTCAAAAATAGTGTTCTGAAAGTTTGTTTTTTTTTGTTTGATGTTTTATAGAACTTGCTTTCTGATATTGCAAGAAAAGAGTCTGACCTAAACAATGTTTCAAAAAATGCCCAGCTCTACCAACAAGCGGTCAAAGTAAGTTTTTTACCTTCGTAGCAAAACCTTTGTAGCTAAAAAGAAAAGCTAAATGCTTTAACTGTTATTTCTTTGCAGGAATATGAGAATGAAACTGAAAAATTCAGGTCGATCCTTGACTTGGAAGATGGACTTGTTCCTCAGACATACAAGAGAAGCAGACTTGAATCTCCTGCAAATATAGTTAAAGCAGAGGTGAGATGTCTTCAAGGCAGAAAATAACAAGTACATTGCCGTAACACAATACAAGTTGATCAATCCAATAGTTTGCAGCACTTGCATCAATTTTTTTCCTATGGTACGATAACATTTTTTCCCAAGGGTTATAGAATTAAACATCAACTTACGCTGTGCGTAAATGGGTAGATTGGCAACCTTCCTAAAGATAAAGTTGCAGAAAAGTTGCACCTGTGATTGACTTGGTTTTCTTTTTTACTTTTTTTGTTGACAGGAAGCCGCAATCGAAGCTAAATTTACTGAGGTAAACGCTGTGAATAGCCAGCGCTTGCAGAATCTGGAGTATGCAGACAGCATTCTGAGACAGGTAAATATTTTTTCTTTGATAAGAAAAAGTTATCACTTTCAGCAACAACTAGACCAGAAAATGATTTAACCTGAATCAATTTTCTTTATTTAATAGCAACCAGAGGTGTCTGTCGTCCAGGCTACAAATGTCAACTCTGTCCATGCTGCTCCAGGAGCAGAGCCTTGGAGAATCAAGAAACAACTGGAAGATGAAATCCAGAGGAGGGAGCAACTACAAAAAGAAATTGAAATGATACAAACTGACATTTATGTCCTAGAAGGACAAAAGCCTCAGGACACAATTGTCAAAAAGGAGTTAATCAAGAAAGTTGCTGATCCCCAGCTAGATGAGGAGATTCACAAAGTGCAGCAGAAGCTGTCTGAAGAGCGACGCACAACCCATGTTTTGGAGAATGACCTAGAAGTGCTCAAGCTTAAGTTGCACGGTCTTGAAACAGAGGTAAAAGAAGGAGCACAGCAATACACCGTGAAGGAAGTTCTGCGTATTGAAAGAGATCGTGGTCAAGAGGAAGAAATGCGCAAGCTCCGAGAAGAACTAGATGAGCTAAGAAGGCAGAAAACCATCAAAGATAATGAGCTGGTGGAGATACAAAAACAGGTCACTCTTCTAGTGGAGGAGAAGAGCAAGGAGCAAGAGGTAATTACTGAAGAGGAGGTGATCAAAGTTCAAAATGACCCTCAGCTTGAAACGGAATACCGGGTTCTCCTTGAAAGAAAGCAGAAAGAGACAGATGGCAGGAAGCAGCTGGAAGACGAATTGCAATTTCTTCAAGAGAAGCTACGAAGATTGGAAAAGGAAAAAGCTATGGCTGAGGAGAAAGTTTCCATCAAGGAGGTATTGAAAGTTGAAAAAGATATGGCCTTCCAAAGGGAGGTAGAAAATCTTCGAAGGCAGTATGAAGATGAAAAGACAAAGCGAAGATCATCTCAACGTGAAAAAACTGACCTTCAGAGAAAAATTGCAAGTCTTGAAGAGGAGAAGTCTAAGGTCATTGTTCAGGAGAAAGTGAGAGAGATTCTACGCCCTGATCCAAAGGCTGAGAATGAAGTAGCTAACTTGCGGCTTGAACTTGTGGAACAACAAAGGCGCTTCAAAGATTCAGAAATTCAGTATAGATCTCTCCAAGATGAACTGTCAATGTTGAAGAACAGAGGACCACTAGTGGAGGTTAAAGAAATGATTAAAGAAGTTATCAAATACAAGACAGACCCTGAGACTGAAAGAGAACTGGAGAGACTCCGCAATGAAATAGTAGACAAAACTCACCAGACCGAGAAATCTGAGATGGAAATTCGCCAGCTGAATGATGAAATTCAAAGATGGAAGAACACTAAACCACAAGTACAGACTAAAGAGGTAGTGAATGAAGTGTTGCAGTATAGAGAGGATCCTAAGACTAAGGAGGAAATTGAGATTCTTAAAAGAAAATTAACTGATGAACAGGAGAAACGCCTTGAACTTGAGAGAGAACGGTCGGCCCAAGAGGAGAAGATAAGATTAAGGAAGATTGATCTTTCTCAGGTGCGCCAAAAGATTGTTCAGCAAGAAGTGGTTAAAGTTGAGGAAGACCCTATCCTTAAGTCAGAGTGTGATTCCTTCTCACTTAACATTAGTAATGAGCAGAAACATAAGGAGACTCTGAAAAATGAGCTCCACCAACTTCATAGGCTAAAAACTGACCTAGATTTACAACTAGAAGAACTGGAGCGAGAGCGCAAGTCTAGGCGTGACGCAGAAATGGAAATTCAGAGACTTCGTGTCAGACTTAGCGAACTGGAGATGAGGGACAAGGAGAACCGCGAAAAAGTGACAGTTAAACAGAAGGTAGTTCTTCAGCAAGATCCGCAACAGGAAAAAGAACACTGTATTCTTAAACTTCAGCTGGATGAGGAGAAACACAAGCGTATCTTACTTGAGAAAGAGCTGAATGCCCTTATTCAACAGCAGCTGACCCTGGAGAAAATAGATATCAAAGAAAGAGTTGTCCGCACTGAAAAGGTTCAAGTTGAGAGGGACCCAGAGGCTGAACTTGAAATTGAGAACCTAAAAAGAACTCTAGAAGAAGAAAAGAGGAGAAAAAGAGATCTTGACTTGGAACTGGTAACTGTCACCTCGAAGTTCTCTGACATGGAATTTACCAACACTAAGTCAACTAAAGAATTAGAATATATACGTGAGGAAAGCAGCCGTATGCAGCAAGAAAACCAAAGGCTGCAAAATGAGATACGCAAGCTTCGGTCAGAGATTGAGATCACCAGCAAAGAGACCCGTCTTATCACAGAGTCTGCGCCAAGAGAAGATGGAAAGAACTTTGAGATGAGACTTGAATCACTGCAGAGAGAGCTTGTTGATTTAAGAGGTGTGACCACTCAGAAAGATGAAGAAATTGAAAAGCTCCAGAAAAGCCTTTCAGCTGTCAGAATGAAGAGGGAGCAGAGGGAGAGTCATCTGCGTAGATCTATTGCTGTCATCGACCCGGACACAGGAAAAGAAATGCGGCCCGAAGAAGCATTTAAGCTTGGCCTGATTGATTGGAAAATGTTTGTCAACCTGCAAAGCCAGGAATGCGATTGGGAAGAGATTTCAGTTAAGGGCCCAAATGGCGAATCTTCAGTCCTCCACGACAGAAAATCAGGGAAAAAGTTCTCCATCGATGATGCTCTGCGCCTTGGCCATATTACAAATCATCAACTTCAGCAATACATAAATAAAGAGATATCCATCCAGGAATTTGGCATAATGGTGTCGGGCAAGAACCAATAAAGATACAGTTTATGGTTTTGAAAAAGTTATTTTGTTTGAAAATGTTTAACCCTATGATTCAGTCGAACGCCTGTTGCATACTATTTCAGCCAATTATTATTTCCAAGTTTATTATTTAATCAAAGGTTATTTCACTTTGAATACAGCTCCGAGACAAATCATTAATTCAATGATTTTTATAATATAATACTGTGGGTAAAAAAAAAGCTTTATTTTTTCTGATCGGTGTGAGGTTTTAAAATAGCTTTACCTTGATGCCATTGCTGAAATAAATAAAACATTTTTGTGGCTATACCAGGTTTACTGGAAATGTGCAATGAAAGTCAAATCAAGAACTGTGTTAATTTTATTGTTCAAATAAAGTACATTTTATTCAAATACATTTTGTTCAGTTTTGTTTATTTAATAAGGGAGAGAAACAAAAACACTGGTTCTTGGTATATCCATAATTGTCCATAATTTTCCAGGGGATACTTCTGAGGGATTAATAAAGTTCCGCCATGCACAACATCCATGGACTACTCAAAGACTTCAGTAGATTAACCTAAATAAAACTAAACAAATGGCCATAAAAATTCGTATTTTGTAATTATAACAACCAATGATTTTAGCTGCATAACGTAACTTAATTAGCAGTGACACTGTTTGGTTGTTGTTGACATTTATTCCCTTCACCTGAGCTTAGGGGAGTGTCTTCGAAATATAGACAAAATGGCAGGAAACAGGAAAAGAAATGTGATTCTTGTTTAAGCCTTAGGGCTCTGTCAGAACTGGCTGCCTGACAAGTCGAACAAAGCATAAGACTTTTGAATCTGCTGAAGAATATGTTGCTCTAAACATATCCTCATCACTGAGGACACAAGTCTAGTCAGATAGAGGGGTTTAGCAGAGATAGAAAGAGATAGAAATACATTTCATCTTGTCAACACACAGGCTTAATTCAGGCTGGATAATGACCAAACACACAGGGATCAGCAGCATACTCTAAAGAAGTGGCTCAAGTTGAGGTTTTGATAACATATTGGACCTGGCTGAAATAAATACACACATTGTTTCGCTGTATCACATGCTAAATATTGTAATAGAAGTGGCGCATCAGACAAGTATAAAGGATACAGCTAATCATAGCAGCAGACAACAGTGCTTGCATATGGTAGATGTGCATAAAAAAAATAAATCGCTCGTCTTAACACCTAGGGTTCAGAACAGAGATCTATTGTGTGTGAATGTGCACTAAGTGTAAAAAGAAGAATTGTTGTTATAAGCTATATTTAATCGTTTATGGCCATTTTATTGATTATTGTGACTCTAAATGAGAGGCTTGAGCGATGGATTTGCAATTATGTGAATGAGAGGTGTTGAAATATACCTTTCTGTGTTTTTATTTAAAATGTATTATAACAAAAATATATGTTGCCAATGCTCACCAGTAGTAGCAACCATTTTTTTTTTGTGAGAACCACATCACTTCACTTGTCCACAAGTGCACAGGCTAAGGGCAGTAGCTGCTACAACACATGCTTTCCTTCACTGTCATGTGACCCAAAAACCTTCTCATCAGGCTCGTACTCTTTTGGATATTCCTCAATTTTTGCCATCATCCTATGGCAGGACTACTACGCTAGACTGATGCGAACCATCTTAGCATCTGGTGGAGTGTACAAATGCCTACCACACCGGATCTGCTGCATCACCTGGACATCGCTCACGTCCCGGGTTGTTACATCCACCGTGGGTCTGCAGACTTATCCAACACAGCAACTGTGGTACGGTTAATTTTACGGTCTGGCTAAGTTGGCTAACGGTTAAGCATTTTCAACTTTGGCCTGCTCAACATCTGCTCACTTTCATCCAAGATGTCCTCATCGACCCTAAACTTAACTCTCTCTTTTTAACATAAACCTGACAACAGCCTTGTGACGTCCCTGCACTCCTTGAATCCATCCCTCCTGGATTTGTTCATGTAGTGTCTGAAGCACATATGTTCCTAAATACACTGCTCAAAATAAATAAATAAATAAAGGGAACACGTTATAGGTCTGAATGAATGAAATATTTTTATTATTACTTGTGTTCTTTCCGAAATGAACCCAGATTGTTTTGGCTTTAATTAACAGGCCAGAAAGAATCTTAAAGTCATATAACATGTTCACGGGAATGTCTGGTCACAATCTTATTATAGTAACAAGAAAATTTTATAAAATCGCTTCAAACATTTGGCTGATAATGAGTTCTTTAGGATACCAAAAGAGGAACAACAAGACTTCCAAGATACGCTCAGCCAAGTAAACTGGGAATATCCCTCTGTGGCAATAAACTAGATGTTGATTGTTCTTATATGGCCAACAAAATAATGAAACTGAAAGCGTGATAAAATAGCCTTCCCTGGTTAATAATTATATTTTAAAACTCATCAAAGAATGAGATCATTCTTTGAAGATGTCAATCAAACTGTTAGATAACAGACACCAACTTATTTCATTGAAAGATAGGGTAGTGAAGGAAATAGGAAAATCTAAAGCTCACTTTTTTTACTACTACTTTAAATAGTGCCAGGGGGAATTCTAATATAAACAGAAATTAAATTAAAAAAACCATTGGGTAATTTCCAAAATAAAACAAAACCAATGTAAGTTCAATTCAAAGAAAACATCCTGACAGAACCTCAGATGATAGCAAATGCTTTTAACAACTACTTTATTGAGTCTGTGTCTGAAATCTTTGATACATTTACAACAAAACAAAGATAGGAAAATACCGCAATGTCCGAAACACAGTCCTTTACTATTACAGATTACTGAGGGCTTTAAGACCGAGGAACAGCTCTCGCCACTCTTATCACTTCAATCATTAATCGTTCAATTGTCATCTCCCAAACTCCTAGAAATCTGCTATTGTTAGCCCTGTCTTTAAGTCTGGTGACGCCACTTCTCTGCTTAACTACCGTCCAATCAGCATTCTTCCAGCCCAGGCACAGAAGATTGTCCATCACATAAGCAGCAGCTCCCGTCCCTCCATGCCATGCAGTTTGGTTTCAGACACTCATTTTAGTTTCACGTGGTTTAACACTCCACTGAAACATGCCTCTTTATTAAGAAAATTAAATCTCTTCTTGGTAAAAAGGGGAGTTTTAGGGGCAGTGTTTTAGACCTAAAATAAAGCATTTGATACAGTAAATCACTCTGATCTTCTTATTAAGCTCTCAAATTTTAACTTCTCTCACAACTCTGTGAGTTGGACTGAATCATTGATTGAACACAGTCCATATTAGTTAACAACTGATATGATCTGGCTCTCTCATGCTAATCTCTGGAGTCCCTCAGGGATCAATATTAGGTCTCCTATTATTTAGTCTTTTATTAATGAGTTGCCCACTGTTTGCTTTGAAGCAGAATGCTTAATGTATGCAGATGACACGGTCTTCATTGTTTATGGTCACACCAAAGACACTGTTGGAACTAAACTTACCTAAACAATGCTTTGTGTGACAATCTGGTTACAGAGTTCTGTCTACTGTACAGCTAAACGTTTCTAAAACTGTATTTCACTGAAATAAATAATGTGTCACTTGATCCTGATGTAATTGTGTAATTGTTGTAATTGTGTAATTGAACTGACCATTCACATGTGGATGGTCCATGAACCTGATACAGTACTACATTTGGTTGTCACAACTACCAGACAGTGGCCTGCTGTGTCACCAAGAGCTTCCTTGGGCTGACTCCTCCTCTAAACAGGTAGTGAGTGATGGAGTGATGATAAAATGTATTTATTTAGTTAAAATAATGTAAAAGGCTGGAAATAAATACAGATAAAATAAGAGAAAGAAGAGAAACTGCAGAATACAGTACAAGAGAACCCCTCGTGTTGGAAAATGGAATTCTATGGCGTATTTAAGGGAATGAAGATGCAGGATAGAAAATGAAATTGTTCTCATTAAGTAAAAGTAAGGAGGAAAAAGTAAAGAAAAGTAAAATGAAGGTAGGGTTGAAGTCACTGAGTATTCTATACACCGGTAAAAAAAGAATAATCCCAAAAGTACACAATATTGTGTTGGAGACCCTTGGTATTATTTAGGAGCAAAGAATGATCCCTAAAGTCTCTTGAGAATCAAAAAGTGCACAATGAATGTTGTTGAAGAGTGTGGATGAAATGTGTATGTAAGTAAGAAAAGTATGTAAGTGTATTATGTGTGTGAGAATTCTAAATTTTATTTTAAAAGAATAGGCCCTTAAATGCAAACTACACAAAATAAAAGGCCCTAAATAAAATTAAAACTAAGGTTCCATTGACATATTTGCATGTGCTTTACTGAAATATATATATATATGTATATATATATATATATATAATTGGCCCCCTCATTTCCCTCCACATTAGATAATATAAATTTAATTATTAATATTACATAGTGGTGATTGATTGTGTGCATACTAATACAATAATTAGTTCTTTAAAACAAGAGGGGTGAGGAAGGTTTATGAACCACTGACCTTGTGTTCTTTTTGTTTTCCTTCATTATCTGTGGTCTGTGAGAGATGGAGAAAACACAGAGAGGGTGGAGTGCAGACGAAGAGAAGAAAAGCAGAAAAGCTAGAGCACAACTGGGTGCAGCTCTAGGATCCAGCTTGACTAGGGCCAGTACTGTGCAGCCAGTACAGTCGACAAACACCTTTTAACAAAAACCTACTTCTGAGCATATAATTGTACTGTACATCTGTACAACAATTATCATTACAACAAATTAAGTATAAGTGCTCATGCTGTTCCTTCTTGTCCAAAAAAGGAGGCAGCGGTCCTGCTGTTTGATTGTTGCCCTCCCATGACCTCCTCCACGTCTCCTGATGCACTGGCCTGTCAATTGGTAGTGTCTCCATCCGTTGGACACTACACTGACAGACACGGCAAACCTTCCTGCTGCAGCTTGCATTGATGTGCCATCCTGGATGAGTTGCACTACCTGAGCCAGAAAACATCAGAACTGAAAGTGCTGTGAGGTCACAGGCTGCAGTACCACTCCAATTATCATAACAACAAATTAAGTTTAATGACCTAGAGTTCATTAGATTAAAATATTAAATTCCTTTTTTTGTCATTGTGACGTTGTGATTCACACCATAGCGCACGAAATTTGGCCTCTGCATTTAACCCATTATCAAAGTGAGCAGTGGCCAACTAATGAGCGCCCGGGGAGGACGATAACATGTAGGGACGATACCATGCCCAGTGCACCTCAGCAGTAACTTTTGAACAGAGGATTTGCGAACCCAAGTCCGCTTCCTTTAGCCCACCACTGCCCTATTAAATCACAGTGAAACATTTTACAATATTACTAGTATTAATACACATTCAATTGCTTAGAAAACACATGTTGCATTGACTTAAAAGCAGGACTTTGTAACAGACTGTCCATTTCATACATGAAATTATTTAAAGCACTGCAGATCAATCTGATCACTGTTTGAAATTAAAATCCTATGTTTTGTTGCCCTTTTTTTGGATTGAAAGCTGCATCTAAAGGTGCTATTGCTTTTTGATCAAAATTAAGGTGAAGAGAAGTTACCCAGTTTTTTGTTATTTTGGATGAATAGCTCATAATCGTGTGTCAGGCTAATATCTCTTGCAAAATTATCTGGTGATTTAGGTTTATTGGTTCTTGAATTCCTTTGGAGTTGCAGAGTTTCATAATTTATTCTCCTTTATTTGTGGAAAATGAATGAAACCAAATCAATTATATCAAATTAATTCAGCTTTAAATAATTGGTTGCTAAATTGAATCAAATCATTGATTGTTACATTTATGTTTTCTTGATTGATTTATTGATTAATTGACAAATTGATTTCATCAGTTGATTAATTTGATGATTGTTCAAATGCTTTGTTTAATTATTTTAAATATTGATTTGATTTGTTGATTCATTGGTTTGTTTAGCCAGTTAAAATATTGATTTAATTGGTTACTTTGATTACTGGTTCGTTTTTTGGTGCTTCACTGATTAAATTAATAGGTTTACTTATTCCTTTAGTCGTTATTTAAACATTGCAGTAGACTTAACACAGGGCTGGGGACTTCACGTCCCCAGAGTCTCTATACCTTCTCTAGACTCCCATTACCATTGGCTGGACAAAGGACTTTGTCAGTACATCTTGGTCCAACTCCCCAAGGACCCTACTCTTTGAGACCTGGACAATGCAGTACACAATTTAGGTTCACCAGTAACGGATAAAAAGGCAAAAAAGCCATGGTGGGCTATCAGGGCCAGCAAAGTCTTCTCTGCTGGCCTAAATATTCTTAAAAAAACACATTTATATAAAGTGTATCATTTTTTTTTATTAACACAAAATAGTTTTTACATTTGAAAAGATGGTTTAAAACTTTCTATCAAATCATATTTCAGCCAGTTAGTGTTAGGTCCCATGAAATCTGCCAGAGCCTTCAGAATCAAAAGTGAGGCCTCTGCCGTAAGTCCATTCGCTATAAGTGAATGAACACAGACCATTCAGTTTACAGTACTCAGACCAATCATCTTGCAAGATTGCGACTTCAGGGCCATCTAGCTTGCCTTACGTAGAAGGAAACACACATACATGTTTGGATTGGATGAGCTCTCCCAGGAGTCCAACAACGTCACCTTTTTTGATTTTCCCCAACTGAAGATGGAACTAACTGTAATGTATGGCATGGCTGGTTTTGATGGTAAAAGTCCCATTGATCTTCTAGATTTTGTTTGGTTCAAAATTCTGAGTGAGAGTATGGGGCTACTTTATGCATTGACATGTTTGGCTGTAACAGGTATGGCAAAAATACGACTGGCTTTCAGCATTAGCCTCCATATCATGTAAAAGGACTTGCTAATGGATCTGAAATGCAAAGATAAATAGTTCGACAGAGCGAGTAAAGATGTTCTAAGTAACAATGAAAAAAGGATGCATTTTAATTTAAAATAATGAGGCACAGTCGGGAGTGGAAATATTTTAGTATTTTAGATCATTTGTAACATAATCAAATCAAAGAATATGTGTTGCAAAGAATCCTCCCATAAATGGTTAATTTCCTGGAATATAATAATCATATTGGATGTCAGTTGTGAGGTTGGGAAGAAGGGATGTCAGATATTAACTTTTGCCGATATCCTATATGGCCAATATTCCCCAAACACTGAATTTCCAATACTGATATTAACAATACCAATATATTGTGATGCCCAACTACAGGCATTCTATAAATACTCCAACTGTGTACAACATAAAAACACTACTTCAATATAAGTTAAAGTAAAATGCCAAATTGATTTTTAACATTTTGTCTGAAAGAGCCCTCTAATTTTTTTTCTGCTGCATTTAAAGTAAACAAACATCATAAGATCAAAACTTACAAATACTTTTACATAGCATAGGCTCAAGAAACTCTTGACTCACACACACATCTATTATATCCACTGTTTTGAACGGGGGAGATTGGCTGGTTATCCAGAACACTGCACACCATGACTTTTGTCTGATCTAATTTGCTTTTGCTTCTTTATCATACTAGACAGGCAGCGTCATTGTTGTTTTTTCAATACTACTTGCTGTTTTGCTTTACCTTGCTGCATAAAAACCACCTTGTGATAAGTTGTTACCCCCCCAGTCACAGCTTTCCTCTATGTCCCTAATCTTTCCTGCATGTTGTCAGTCTTGTCTCAACTAGAGCCTCTTACTGCACTGCTCTCCAAACTCTAACCATGGATTTAGGATTTGGTCTTTCAGCGTAATAGACAAAAATGTCTCCACTAGAAGACTGGTTTCGGGGGAACCAGCGTGCCCTCAAGGAACGTTTTCCGTCTGGCTAAATGATGTACTCCTGGGCATCGTGGAGGAACGTTTTTGGCAGAATTGTCCATTGAGGCCATGGAAGACTCCTATATAATTGGATTTGGGATAACAGGTGCTCTGCTGATTGTATATGCATTGGTTTATTGTCAAGGGCCCCCTCCACTGTGCACCATGATTGAGGGTATAAGCAGAGCTCTGAAGAGGGTTAATACCTGCATGGATACCATCTTGGAGAGACTTTCAACTCTGCAAAGAAATATGGCTTGAGCCTAAGAGCAGCATATACATTAAGTAAGCCAAGTCTATTGGAATGTAGCTTTCTTGCCCTAACCCAAATAATCTCATCTGAATTCCTAAACGGCACCAGCCTTCGCCAAGGTCACTGCCAGTACTCGCTCCCCTGTGAGGCTTTGTTGGCGTGTTTGGCCTTGCCCAGGGACGTCTCTAGGGCTTCCATTTTATATGTTATATGCCTTGAGAACTGAACGACCAAGCACATCAGGATGTCACCCTGTCCCTGCCCGACGCCTTTAACACTTCTACCCTCCAGAATGATGGGCAGGGTCTGGAGCCTGCAGAACAGCTGGCTGCTCATCATGCTGTGACATTTTCACTCCCCCTTCCTCTTCCGGGTGTAATATTGGGTTTTTCTATGCGCTTGTAACTGCACAACTTTTGTCATTTTCCATACTGTTCTTCTCAATATGAGTATAATATGATGTTCTTTTTTTTTTTGCTGCTACAATCCAAGGCCTTCTGATTCTGATTATCCACAAAAAACTTCAAACCACGGACATTAAGTGTAGCATCGAGCCTTATTGTTGTGCCTTCAAGTGCGGTTTGATGACATCATTTATCACAAACCTGTCAGTGTCAGGACCCAATGAGGGTGTCCAGTGTATCACTGGGTTGATAGTATTGGTGGACCGATATTATCAGCCATCCCGTGTGGGAACAATACTAAGATTAATCCCAGCTTCTCACAAATGGAAATTGAATTTACTTATAGCATCAGCTGCTCTTTAATGAAACATACTTGTAGCATTATATTAATCACACTCCAAGTGAGAACATCTAAGATTACTGAAATTTTCATTTTTTTATTAGACAAGCACTGAAATGTTTGTCTTCTTACCTGATGTGTTATTTGGTCTCCATATCTTTCAGGCAAAGGAACTTTTTATAAACACACATATAAAATACACACCCTTACCGTGTATTCCAGTCAGATTGACAGCATAGACTGATTCATCTGGCTGTCCATGTGAACTTATCTTTTTATCATGTATGTCTGATGAAACGTCTGTATTTTGAAAATGTTGAACAATGTGAGATTCTACGTTGCTTTATGCAGAGAAAACGTAACACAACAAACTGTACAATGTTGTAATTGTTTAGCAACAAACAGGCAAAAAAGTACATTAATTGAAGGTGCTGTAAAACAATACAAAAGGAGGGGTCCATTATTTTTAACTATAGCACTTGTTTGCTGTTTCCTGTCTGATCAGAGCAACCCAGTACTGTGTTCTTCCGAAACGTTCTTAAACCTGCCAACTGGCAATGCTAGCATACCGAGGATCAATATCCAAGATTTAAGCAATGCTTCGTCTTTGTGCTGTTTGTTGGGTGGGGCCGTTTAAATAAACCTCACACGGGGCCAGCAGAGAAATGCTAGGAACCACTGATCTGGGATCAGTATCCCAGATTAACATAAAACTGGGTTTTTGAGCTGTTTTTGGGTGGGGGCATAAAAATAAACCTCACAGAGGGCCAGCAGAAAAATGCTAGTAACCACCAATCTTAACGTAGATATGAAGCAGAATCAAAATTTACATTAGGGAAACTGATTCACCACAAAGCTCCTATTTGACTTATCAATGGTGTTTACTGACTGGATTTCACATTATTATAAAAAGCTTGCACAAGATACAAAGATGGGAAAATATATTCCGGCATTTATTTAAATAGGTCTTTTTTATATTTGAAATCACCTTTTTTTCCGGACCCTTTCATTAAGTCCCTCCTGTGACTTCATAATTACAATTGCATACACTTTGTGTTCTAATTGATTTGGGCCACAATTTCACCCCTTTGTAAATCTGTCTTCACATTCCTTGGTTTATTTTCTTATTTCATAGTTGACTAATTTAGGGCAAGGTTACAAATTAACAAGTAATCTTGTTAATTGCACCTTAGTGTAACCACAATGGCCTTGACCATTTGTTTTGCCTACAAAACTGACCATAGCTTTTACTTAAGCCCATTACTAGGTAAATAGGTACAATTAAAAATAATTAAAAGTAAAAACATAACAGAGTAAATTAGAAAATACAGTTGTGGTTAATAAGAAAGTGTTTAACAAGCTAGACCAGCTGTGCTTTTAATCGCAAACTGAAAAATCTGACCATGTAAACTATAGAATGCTTCAAGCAAAGTGTGGAAATTTTCATTGGGTCACACAGAACAGAAAACAAGGGATTATAATCATCTGGAACTTCCTCATTTCAGAAAAATTTTCATGAACACATCTATTAAGAATTAATTTCCAGTCCCGTCTACGCAGCAAACAGTACAGGTAGAAAGTTGCAATTCTCTAGCTTAAATGACCCTGGTACAGGCAAATACAGTGCTATAATAACAATTTCACCTAATGATTTGGTGGTAACATGGATGCTGCTAGAGCTGAAAGAACGTGGGAAAGAAATACTACAAGTGAATAAAAACACGATGAAGTAGCAACTAATTAATGTGTGGTCCAGAACTCATCATCACTAGTGAATGTATGCTCTGTAGACCGCGGAAATATCATTATCTGACTGGTCCAGTGCTTTAGCCCTCTTGTATACCTGCAATGAGTAAAAGAAAATAATTTAAGTTGTTTAAATACAGTTTTTGATTTACAAATGAACAGTTTTGACTTGGTGGTTAAGGAAGCTAGCTTCAAAAGTCAGCATTTCATCATCGAGTCCGCCAGTTGTTACTATTTACCGTTCACCTGGGTTAAATGCAGAGGTTGAATTTTGTTGTGTGCGAGGTCACAATAACCATAACCCACATTTTACACAGAGAACACACATTCTCAAATATTATCATGAAATACTGTTTAAATATATTGACTATATGAACCTTATCATTTCGCGACCAGGTCTCCTGATCTTCCTTTCTCTGTCCAGAGGATATACTGTACATAGCACCTTTCTACCTGTCTCCATTTAGCTGTGGTATCCCAATCATCTGGAAATTCCCTACCACAGCTCAGAAATGCCCTTCCTTCCTTTCTAAAGTAGTTTCCTTAACTTCCACGACTTCCACACATCTTCTGCTCTGTCTTTACTCTCTTCCTTTTTCTCACCTTCATTGTCAAGTTGCACACTACATTCTATGATGCGAACTACACTCTAACCTGCCACCACTTTACTGTCTCTAATCTCTCTCAGATTACCTCACAGAATATAATCTACCTGTGTAGACCTGCCTCCACTCTTGTATGTCACCCTCTGTTCCTCTCTCTTTTGGAAATAGGTGTTTACCACAGCCATTTCCATTCTCTTTGCAAAATCTACCACAGCCTGTCCTTCCAAATTTCTATCCCTAACTCCAAACCGGCCCTTTACTACCACATCACCTCTGTTCCCTTCCCGTACATGGCCATTGAAATCAACCAATCCACACTCTCTCTCCCCTAGGGATGCTCTCTACAACCAAATCCAGCTTACTCAAAAACTTCTCCTTTTCTACTAACTCGCAGCCTACATGTGGAGCATACCCACTGACAGCATTTTACATCACTCGTTCTATTTCTACTTCCACACACATCAACCAGTCTGGCACTTGTTTCACGTGCACCACATTCCTAGCATACTCACGCCTGATGATCACCCCTACCTCATTTCTCTTTCCATCTAATACATGGTAAAATAACTTAAACCCTTACCTTAACCTCCAATATTTCTAGCCCTTCCAACTAGTCTCCTGCACATAAGCAAAATATCTACTCTTCTTCTCTCCATCATGTCAGCTATCTCTGTATGTTTGGCTGTCATTGTCCCTACATTCATGGATCCCACCTTCACATCAACACTCCTAACCTTGTCCTTTTCCCTTCCTTTCCCATCCCATCAATTGTCCTCATCTTATTCTTTGTCTTTGACCAATAGTAGTCCAATTTTTAACAGTACCCTGTACGTTAACAGCACTGTAGAGGGTTGTGTTAACCCAGGCCGCAACCGATGCAGTATGGAAAACGTTTTGTTTTCTCGCAAGGTTTATTTGGCTGAGGTTTTACGTCAGATGCATTTCCTGTTGAACTCTCTCCATTCATCCGGTCTTGGGATCAGCTCAAAAATTATGCTCATATCGGCCCGATATTGTATTTGTATTTAATATGAAATAATATTAATATTAGCCACCAGTTTAGGTTTAATTACATTATTGGCCAGGTATGAGCAAACATCTTAAAATTATAAAAAATAAATGAAATAAAAGCTTTTAACTGACATCTGTGTGGGTTAGAAGGCATATTGGGCTTAAAATTAGGAAAAACAGTCACCAAACACAAGAACACTATCTTTACAGCAAGAACAACGCAGAGCAAATTCCATGAGTGGTAGGGAGAAAAGCTAAGATACTGGAAAATGACACATTTTCTCCTCTAGATCAACAAAACTACGCATTTTATCTTTATATATATATTTTGTTTTTTTAATTTAATTTCACTAGTGTAATGCAGTGTGATTTGGGGGATGGTCTTTGAATGGACCAAAATGGCCCAATCCCTGGATAGTTTTTCTGGAGAGGGGAATGTCTCGGTGTCCCTGCAATCCAGTAACAAATAAAGGGACAAAGATGATGGATGAATGCTGCAAAAAAAAATAATGTATGTTTTGTCGTGTCAATGTAATGTACTGTATGTTTTTTCATCTCTGGCTATTAAAGCCTGAGATTATTTTGAAAAGAGCAATTATAAGCCAAAATGGAAGGAAGGGACAGTAAAGGAAGGAAACTCCTTGTCATTATAACATAAACAACAAATGCACAATGAAAATTTGACATCGGCATTTAACCCAACACCAAAGTGAAAAGTGGGTAACTTTGTGGCCTTGGACCTAGGCCTGCTGAACCTGAGTTCACTTCCTTAACCACTAATCCACCACTGCCCTGGACACCATCCAAATAGTAATATAATAAATGCGGACAATCCAAAGCCAGTCTAAATAAAATATGACTGTATAGTGCATCATATATAGTGTTGTACCTCATTGGCAGCTGCCGCCATTGGAGTTGGATGGTTGGCAGTGTCTCCCATGGATATAGCTAGCCTTAGATCTTTCTGAATGTGTTTAAGATAGTAATCTGGCTTAAAGTTGCACTGTAAAATATCTGGGGAAGAAAAAGAAAATATTTTTTTACAATAAAATAGTATTATTAAAAATTGTAGGCTCACCTACAGCACATTTCCCTATTTTTCTAAATATTTAAATATTGAAAATAGTATCATATCTATCACATCTAACATAACATTGTGTGGACTTACTTTGGCATTTCTGGTCTACAAAGATGCTTGCCATCTGTCCTTGGCACAGGATATCCAGGAAGGTCTGTTGTGATTGGCCAGTGGCCTGGGCAAGAGTTAGCCCTTCAGCGATTGTGGCCATGAAGCTGCCCTGCACCATGTTGAGAACAAGCATCATCCTTGCAGCATTACCTGCTTCACCTTAAAAAATTGAAATTAAATAAAACAAAAATATTATTAGAGAAATATTAAGGCTTAATACATTTTGTTATTAAAGTTTTATAAAATCACATTGGTTGAAATGGTTACACAATTTTGTGGACCCTGTTTATACAACTTCTCTGTTTAAAATGACTGCACCAAACAAAAGATGATTGTGCAACATTTTTTTGCAGTTGTTGAAAATTTTTTTTCTTCAATTGGGAAGACACTTTTAATGTTTTCTTTAGGGGTCATTTAGATATGCATGTCAGACATACATACTTTTAATCCAGAAAAAAAAGTGGGAAAAAATACACTTGAACTTGAAATGAACTCAGGAGATTTTAAAAGAACATAAGCCTGCATACCCAGAAAAAATGAGGTCTTGCCAATGGCCTGAAAACAGCTGCTGCAGTCCTCGTAGACAGTTTTGTCTCCAGCTGCTAGGATGACCAACATCCCATTATTTGAGAGCTGCTGGCTTCCCAATACTGGAGCTTCCAGGAATCGGCCGCCCCGTGATGTGATGGACTTAAAATGAATTGTTAGTCAAAATGTTTATTTGTTGTTGCATCTTCAGTGTGATGTATTTTTATCAAAATGTCATTCCATTCTAATGCATGTGTATAGTAGTACCTGCAGAAGTTCTATGATTGTCTCTGGGTCCACAGTAGACATCTCTACATAACACTTTCCTGGCCTAATTCCCTGCAGCACGCCACTAGGCCCCAACACCAACTAAAAGACAACAAAAACACAGTAGTAGAATAGTGATTCAAAAGTTGGCCATTAAGTGCCTTTAAAAAGAAACTTACATCTCTTGCAGCCTTTGGGTCAGAGACACATGAAAAGGTTATGTCACACATGGAAACCACCTCCGCAGGGGTGCGACCCAATCTAGCTCCCTCCTGAATGAACAAGTCGCACTGAGACAAAGCAGAATTCATTACAAGATGGACAGAAGCAGAATATTTACAAATTTTATGTGTAAGTTTCTTTGGGCCACTGCCACACTAATCCCTCGAAATACCATATGTAGATTATTATAAATCCTGGTTTCTGACCATAGCTGACAGTTAGTTATTTATATCCCATTTGATATGTTGGATATAAATGTTATTTGATATATGTTTATTTAACTAATCATGTCTGTAACGCAAGGGCTTAAAGTGTTGTTCTTTGCAACCTAACTCATCTGACTTTTTAAGAAAGAATAAATTATCATATATTGCTGTTTTTGCAAGTTATTTAACTGAAGAGAACCCTGAGAATAACAGCATGTTGCATCACCAATAATCAAAAATTATGTTTGAACAAAAAATACATATTTATAATAGCTAATAAAATGACTGTATGAATGTGATCGCTCTAGCAAAAATAAGTAAAATTTATAAAAATCATATCAACCTTTCTGCTTTTTTCATTATCAGCTAAAAATTCAGTATCTAATAGTGTCAGTGTCTTAGTTTACACCAAGTAAGAACCTAAAACTAAAACTACAAGCCATTTGGTACACAAACATTAGTGAATCAAATAGATTAACCATCTGTTTATAATATAAATGGAATAACACAAACCTTTTCTGCTGTGCGATTCCATACTGTGACAATATGACCCATTTTTAGAAGGTTTGAAACAATACCACTGCCCATTAGCCCCAGTCCCAAGAAACCTATCCTGAAAGGTAAAAGAAATGCAAAAACTAAATCTTTAACCAATAATATTAGATATTGGTGTTCAGCTGTAATGAGATTATCCACTTGACTTGCCTACCTTTTGTCTGTTGGTGTGACATTGCCATTAATAGCTGTGCTGTCTGCTGCTTGAATTGATGTAGATCCTGTGTCCTGCACAATAATAATAATAATAGTAAAAAAACATTAATGATGTTATCATCAATGCATTAGTGTCCAGACTTGCCTCTTTATTAAGACAGGGTGGTTTCTTTAGGGAAGTACGCTTAACTAAATATAAGATATACATATGTACAGTATATACATAGCAAAACACACACACACACACATACACACATAAATAAACATATTAATATAAATGCATACACAGACACACACACATACATATATACATATACAGTATGTATATATGTATGTATGTATGTATATATACTGTATATATATATACTGTATATAGTGTGTGTGTGTGTATGTATATATATATATATAGGAAAGAATTTCGAGATGAGCAGAGAAGAGATGAGACAGTGTGAGAACAGAAGAGAATAAAGTGGAAAAGATACCTGATGGGTGAAGATTTGTGAAAGAGTAGCTGAGACCATGTTGAAGAAGTAAGTACAGAGGATGCTTTGAGGATGTTGATACAGTAGATAAGTACATTAAAGGTCAGAACACGATGCACTGTGTTTTAGATTAGAGATAGTTCATTCATTTGACGGGATGCTAAGAGAGGAATTCTATGAGGAGGTCAGGAGTGGCAGAAAAGTATGTAAGATAGGTAGAGTACATGTATGTGAATAGCACAATGGTGGTGTGGTGTGCTGTTGGAAGGAGTAAGACTTAAGGGTAGTTGTGACCCTGAGCCCCCTCTTGTTTGCTTTAATGATGACAGATTGACAGATAAGGTCAGTCAGTGGTTTCCCTGGATGTTTAAAGATAATGTGTTATGTAGTGAGAGTAGGCGGTAGCTAGAAGAAAATCCAGAGGTGGAGGTTTGCATTAGAGAGAAGATTTTAGATTTTAAAATGAAACTTGACACATGAGGCACAGGAGACAGGAGAAATTTGACTTTTAGGGGCACAGTCTCATGATGATGGTGGGCATAGTGAGAGAAGGATGATCACTCAGGCTGAATTCAGGCTTGTAAACAGCGTAACACACAAACTGAATTTTGAGCATATTCCATGAAAAAGCAGGACATGTTGATGTTTTTAACATATTGAACTTGGCAGTAATTAACACACAAATTGAAGAAAGGTGGAGGAGAGAAAAAGAGCAGTTGTTAAGGTAAGCAGACGTATTACTGGTCTGTTGCAGCATAATCACTTTTATTTTACATAATCACTTTAGTTTCACTTACTACATCTTATAATACAGTGCACATTATGTATAAAAATAGACCATTGACATGAGATGTTCTGAAATTTCAATTTCGATTGTAGTAAAGTACGGCTCAAATTATGCAAAAATATGATGTCTATATGTGACAAAAAAGCACACACACACATACTCTAGGTTTATGTGTGCACGTATATATATATTATATATATATACACACACACAAATATACATATAAAATAATTCTACATATATACACATATATAGATAGAGAGAGAAAAAGAGTGCATTTACCGTTTCAACAATCTTCAGTCTCTTGCTTATTGGTTCCATTAATGATGCAGGCTGTGAGGAGAGGATAACTGGTCACTAACTATCCACCTAAAGACATTGTACAGCTTATTTAATACACATACAAACACGTTTATTTTTTATTAAATCAAAAAGGGTGGGGAGAATCAGTATATGATAAAATGCTGATTTCCAAGTTTCCCCACTAACAAAGCACATAGAAACATGTATTTTATTTTATTTTTGTAGTTTTAAAAGGTTTTCTTCACCTGGGAGTTTCATAATTTAGAAAAAAAAAATCAAAGAGGAAGAATTTCTAATAATTTATTTGAATTTCATTGCATGACAAAAGTGTTTAGGCTCTGGTGCATTCTAGATGGGTTGTGGCTTCCATTAATGACCCAAAACAAACAGCCAGGTATGGCTTGGTATGAAGCATTTCATCCTGTAAAGGCCTAGCCAGTCTCCAGACCTGGTTGCAATAGAAAATCTTTGGAGGAAGCTGATGATCTGTATGTCTAGAAACTGACTTGAAACCTGAAGGCTCTGAATAAGATCAGAGAGAGGAGTGGGCCAATCTGCAAACCTGGTCAAGGACTACAGGAAACAGCTGATCTCTGTGATTGCAAACAAAGGTTCCTGTACCAAATATTAAATTGATAATGTACAATTATAACCATTATTATTGATAATTTCAGACCTCTACATGCTCTGTAGTGGAAAAACCTTAAAAAAGGGATAATGATCTGAAACAAAACACAAAGAGGTATAAAATGGAGATTTAACCATGGCTTTTACATTCTCCCAACAGTATTAAAATGGGAAAAAATGTAATTATTCATTATCATAAAAAATATTGCAATACGTAACACAGAACCCAGAAATCTCAAAGAAATAGAAGACTTTGTAAGGAAGAATAGGTGAAGATACCTCCACAAAGAACTTAAAGCCTCTTAGCTGGAAAAAATAGCCTAATACATGTTTGTTAGTTGCTTAATTTATTCTATTTAAACACATCATTTTTTTTTTAGTTTAGTTTGAGTCGGAAAAACAAATGAACCAAAGTATTGTTCGCTTTGCATTATTTCTCAGTTCCGTGAGTTGGGCACCGTATCCCTACAACATCTTCTCCAACATGACAAGACCAAGGTGCTATCAAGAAACACTGCATACGTGGGTTAGGCTGAAATAGGCGCAATGAAGAATTGGGTATATAGTGGACAATATTAATATGCATTGTTATTGTGTAATACTGAGAATGATTACCCAAGGACAACTCTAAATAAGACACAACCTAAACTGGACCTGAATAACTGGCACAATATTAGCCCACAGGTGCAAGCATTCTCCCTATCGGACAGAGGTCGGACAAAAAAATAGTATTTGTATGTAAGAGTATAAAAAGATTACGCCTGTACCAGTATTTTTGGTGAGATTGCAGATGAGATTCTTGTTGGATCTGCAATGGTCAGAAACCTTTTGATAAAATATATCCCCCCCAGACTGAGAAGTGTCCAGCACATGCAACAGATAGCAGTAGAAGTCTCACTGTGGTATACAGTGAATTCTGACTGAATGTGAATGATATATGAGATATTGTGAGTGTCTGTAAGCTGGCTCGCTGAATCCCTAACATTGTAAAAGAGCAAAATGAAAAGAGTAGTTGTGATTAAAAGCTGAACTGGATTACGGGGCCTTTCTAATGGTTTGGAATTAACATATTAAAAAGATTAAGATTAAATTCCTTTTTTGTCATTGTGACGTGATTCACACAGCGTACAACGAAATTTGGCCTCTGCATTTAACCCATCATCAAAGTGAGCAGTGGGCAGCTAATGAGCACCCAGGGAGCAGTTCGAGGGACGATACCATGCTCAGGGCATCTCAGCGGTAACTTGGCGGTAGGGGGATTCGAACGGGGGGCCTTGCGGACCCAAGTCCGTTTTCTTAACCACTAGGCCACTGCCCTGTTATATGGAGGGACACATGTTTTAGTGTGAAGAAAAAATAAAGAAATACAGGGAACATGTTTCATTGTGTCCTTTCATTGTGTTGTTTAAGTGTTCCCTTTATTTATTTGTGCAGTGAGTGTGTGTGTGAGTGTATATGTATATATATATATATATATATATATGGTATGAATTAGGGCAGAGAATGAGAGTAAGGCCTTCTTGACCAATATCAGTTTGTGACCTCTCCAATGTGCTGTTGGAAGAATGATCAAACATTCCTATAAACCCACTCCTCGACCTTGTGGACAGCCTTCCCAGAAGAGTTGAAGCTGTTATAACTGCAAAAGGTGAACCAACATCATGTTGACCTCCATAGTAAAGGAATGGGATGGCACTTCAGTTTATAGTATGGCATGAGTATCATGCCATACTATGATACTCATGTACCATGTACCATGCTGTCAATAATATTGAGGAATGAATGAATAATGAAGCAGATCCAAATGCTTTCTGGGGGGAGACACTCTCAGAGACTGAAAACCCTGTCAAGTACAATCCAACAGCCAAAACGCTGGAAGCAGACTGAGGAGGAGATTGAAAGAACCGCAGTTTCTGTGACATTGCTCAGAAATGCCATTGTGGCAGTAATGCAGCTTAAGTTTAGTAAACTGGAGAAAGTGGTTGGTCTGACCCAATGTTCCCTGTAAGCTCCGCGCCTGTGCAATCGTGCACTGCTCCCAGTCTCGCACAGCAAATCTATGCAGCGCATAAATTTAAATCCAAGCTGAAGTGTAAATAAAATAAGCAAATAACAATTTGTTTTTTTTACCATTTTGCAATGCAACTCACTAACTGGCGTGTGACAAGCGGTACTTTAGTAAAACAACAACTAACACTGTCCAGCCAATGATATGATACAGTTTACACGTATTTACGTACGCAGCCAATCAATGTCATTAACGGCATTCTATGCGTTAGTGCCGCTGTTTTGCATGTTGCAGCTGAGTGTAGAGCATAGATTGTGGAGAGAGATAAGCGCGGATCAACGCTTCGCCAACGCCTTGGCATATCCACTCACAAAGCCAAAGTAAAAAAAGAATTGCGGTTCTTTTAAAATGGAATTGCTCTCAGAGTATGTGCTAACAGAAGAACAAGTGGTGTTACTGGGTGAGATTTTTTCGTTTTGAGTGAGAAAGGACCTGCATTGAAAAACATGCTGTAAGGCTAAAGTAACAAGCGAGTTTTTGGAGGGAAAGGTGTGGACTGGATGGACGTTGGACTACTTCAAGCTTAACATTCAGCAGGAAAGTCATTTGAATGCTGTTGGAATTGTACGAAGACGCAAGATGGGAGTGTGGATTGGTTGCTGTTGTCATTTGATTCTTTTAAAGCCAATAAACTTGCTATGATCCCAGGTTAGATACTGGTGTGTGTGGTCACAGCGTGCCCATCTAATGTTGCTCACAGTGGTTCTTAGTTTGCTCAGGGAGGTTGCCTGTCTGCCCAGACCTATGAAAAATTAGAGGGAACACTGGTCTGACCTCACTGACACACCAACAATTTTGTGATAATGTTGTGCATGCCATAGAAAATATTGGAAGGATGAAGCAAAAGTAGGCTATATGAAAAAAAAACCCTCTGCAACGTAAAATGACATAGCTACAATTGAATGACCTGAAAGGAAAGAACAAATAGTCACCAGTGATGGTGGTAAAGGAAGAACAAACATTCAGAGCAGCCACCTGTACAAGAACCAACACCAATACAACAGCCACCAGTAGCTGTCAATGTGTTCCAACAATCTAGTGGCGGAAGAAGTGGATATGAAAATGCATACTCTTCTAGAAGAGGATCCATTAAGAGGACAAGGTCCAGGAAGAAACACTTGAGAGAGCTGGGAGAACAACTGCCCCAGCAACATAATGACAATTTGTTTTATTTTAGTCTGAGAACAAACACCTGTTAATCTGATTGGGATTGATGCAATTCACCAAAAGTATGTATAATGCCAAAGACATTGGCACAGATTGTCAAATGTCTGTTCAATCATAAAGAGCACAAGTTAATTGGTTGGGAGACATAAGCACTACTGTTACAGATACGCCTGTTAGATCAGCCCTAACAGAATGAGAATGAGCTACAGCCAAATACTAAACTGAGTTTGTCAATGATCTGAAGACATTGGGACCACAATCTCCAAGAGGACCATTATTAAATATAAAAAACTCAGACATAATACATAGTAATCTAACAGAAAAAGAAAAAAAATATATGTACACACAATGTTCTAACTGAGTGGCAATGTTTAATATTATTTTTAAGAAAATGTGTCTCTAAGCCCATGAACGATTGGCCACTGCTTATCTAAAATATTCCAAAAACAAAAGGGTACATGGAATCACATGAAACCAAGTTGAACTTTTTGGCATAAACATTACCAAAAATCTCTTTCAGACAACAATAAATCTAAATATAAGCCACTCTACGTATTTTTATTAATAATATGTAAATATTTGATAGGGAGCTGATGTGTCAGATTGCCAAAGGGCACCTGAGAATGCCAATGACGTAGTTTCTGTAAAAGGGCCTGTTTAAAATTCCAGAAATATGTTCTGCTGCATTCTAGGGGTTGAAGAGTTTTGGTCATACTTAATCACTGTTCATGCAATTTGTTGCTTCCTAATTTTTGGTTTAAGTTTTCTTAACTATAAAAATATATATTGTTCCTTTACCTGCTAGGTAGAGTAACTGATACTCGTACATAAGCCTACAATGCCCTCTAGCGGTCATCAGTGTATATACGAAAAACGTGTGAACGTTAAGGTGCATAAGTACATTTGTGCTCATAAGATTACACAACCTGTCAGAATTTATGGTTTCTTGGCCATTTTGCAGATAAAATGACTAATTTGCTCATGCTAATGCTTGGGTGCAGCCATGCTTTGTCAAATAATTATAATCATATATGAAACTATACAAATGACCCTGATGCATAACTACCACAAAAAGCTCAAGGCCGTTATTTCTGCTATGGGCTTCGATACAGGGATATTAAAACAAAGAGTTAATGGTTGGTGTCTAAGGGCTATTTCTCCTCTACTTTGCAGCTTTTCCCTTTTAACTCTGGGTCTTTGGTCAATAATTGTGATAGAGGAGGGTTGACTGTAAATCATAATTTTTAACTGGGTATACAAACATGGGCAAAGCCATATTTTGTAGGTAAATTGGGACATAAAAAACAGACAGACAATGTATTGCAGTGTCTTATACCTTCTCAGACTGGCTCAGTAAGAAATGGTGAAAATGTGGGTCATCTTTCATGGGCTGCAACAGAAAATTACTTAATAAGATATAGATAACATGTATGATAATACAAGTAAGGGGCTTTCAAACCAATCTGCAAACGTGTAATTGGATTTTAGATTTACAAATGCATAAATAATGTAAATCAATTTACAAACTGAAAAATGGTGTGTGAACAACGGTGTTTTTAAAACGTGAAATTAACAATCCACAAATGGGTTAACTCAGCAGTGTCAAATTCATGTTTACCCCACTTTAAGAGAGTCCACATTAACAAGATATTTCCCCTGAAGAGCCAATTGTAAATGGAAGTAACACCAACCTCTCCATAACGAAACAATTTCTGCAGTTAATTATTACATATTCAAATAAAAGACACCGTTCAATGCTGTGTGATAAAACAACCTCTAATTTATCAGGTTAAGAAGCTCTGCTGCATTGACATTTTAAATTATTTTGCGGGCCACCATTCGGCTGAGGGCTTTAAGTGTGACACTCATGCGTTAACTGATTTGTGTTTGTTTAGACAGATCTGTAAATATTTAGTTTGTAAATATCAGGCCTTTTCAGTAGTTGTGTTCCTACACTTGTGGCTTTTGCCTGGATCTGCACAGGCAAAGGCCACATCCTATGACTTCTGAAGGTGTGAAGAGCTCGAATTTTTTTTACCAGGCTGTGGTTTTCAGTGTCATTCTGTACAATGTGGCTAGGGTAGTCACAAATGAAGAACGGACCACAGTGCCAGAGAAAGAACAATTGGCAAACTACTTGTCGTCCAGGACAATGCAATTCATCCTCATCACACTGTCATTAGCAAAGAAAATAGTTTGTTCAGTGACAGGGTCATCCCTAAATCATGACAACCTGCAGTCCATACAGTCCTTCTCACAGTGTTAAGAGGGCAATAATCAATGCATAGCAATTTAACAACATAACAAAGACAAAAAAATATATTTGGTGTACAGGCCCACAGGCTTAAAATTGCAGTATACTTCTAATTACTATTCACTTCAGTGTCTGAGCTCTACACCTCTTTAACAACCTGTCTGAAACTGAAATTGGATACATCACGCAATATATTTTAATGTAAGTTAAAGCATTTAATTTTTTTTAAACTGCTTTGAATTATGAAAACACTGTCCCATATAGATTTAACTTTTTGGTTCTCTCTGCGATGACTACTTACACTACAAGTGATTAACATGTTAGCATGTTTGACATTCCTGGTCCCCCAAGTCTTTGTGCTTCCTGATCTCTTGAGTTCCCATGGATGCTGTGCTGGATCTAAGATCCCCTTGATCTTAGATCATGATTTTGCAAACACATGTGAACCATCCACTCGTCTTCATCCAATTTTCTCGGCTCTCATGAGAAGTAGGTTCACAATTATAATTGATACCTTAGGCCAGAAATACATAACCTATTGGTTGACAGTAGTGTAACTTACCTGGTGTTGCTTCCCTGCCTTGGTGAATGTATTTCTGTCTTCATCCAATGCTCCAACACAGGTTGCAATTTAACTTAACATCTTGTTGTCAACAATGTCTACTGGTTTGAGTTTTTTTTTGTTAATCCACCCCAATGATGGCAAGCATCATATCAATGTTATTTGTTCACTGTCCCTACTCCACACATATTCAAACCATCTCAATCTGGCTTCTCTAACAGGATCATTTGAGTCTGTCAACTCAACTGAGTTGACAGACTCAAATATATTGATACTGTGTCTGAAACTAACACTTAACATAATGACGGACTACGATATTTACCGCCTATTGTTGCCTTTGAGATATCATGGACATTCTATTCCATGGAGCATGAGACTCATTTTAGAATTTTTATAGAACTGATAAACTAGCCTAACACTGAACTATTTATAGTTGATATCTGGTTCGAACACACTAGCAAAATGACCAATGACACAAATGCATAGAACATGTGGATTGTTTATTATTATTGGATGGCTAATCTAAGGATAGCGCTAAAGGCAAAGCAGATTTGTTTGAAGGCAGGTTAACTTACACTGTGTTCCCACTTAAATCTGGAACCAGGTGGAGCTCTGACCCTCTCAACAGTGGATGGCTCGGGGTCAGAATCAGTTAAGTCCTTAATGAGAAGAGAGGCAGATTGTCAACGTCTTAATGTAATGTGATTTTGATAAGTTTGTGCAAAATGTGAATTCAAATATAATTTTTTTTATTTGCTGCCATTAAACTTACAACAAGGTATACATACAACAAAAAAGGTAAAACAACAAGGATTTATTGAAAACTACAATCGGGCTTGCAATGGAGTGCATACAACAATGTAGTTGCTCTATCTTAGTTCTTTTTTAGTTCTTTCATTTTATCATGGAAAGGTAGAATGAAACCAAAATATAAATTTGTAAAACCAATTTTATTCAATACGCATAATGACATTATACATTTGCCAAAGCTGACAGTGTCACTGAGCAAAGCTTTTACCCTGCATTGATCTATGAATATGGGTGATTCAATCAAACCCAGTATCATCATACACAGCTATTTAACACATTTAACACATGATATGATACATTAGTCAAGTGGGACTGACACGGGGGCAGATGAGGCAAGTGCTGACTTTTGTCAAGGAAAACACACAAAAATGTTTTCAGATGCACAAAAACATTCCCGAGGGGAAAGTTTAACAACTTGAAAGCAATACCAAGCTAAAAACAAACATAGAGTACATCCAGACCCATATACACAGCCGGGTGTTCATTTAATGGCCCTGCTTTTTTATCAAGACTCTCTCTAACTTTCATTACGAGCATTTGTATTGAGAGTGTGAATATTCAACTGACAAAAAAAATCTCGATTCAGAGGCTATGATTTGATTCAGGGACTATTCAAAAAATAATAAAAGACACAGTCTGGTTGGCTTCAGTTTGATTCAGTACAATTTGGTAATTTAACTCCCAAGTGCTTTATGTTGCGGAGATGAAAAAGAGGCAAAACAGCACAAAAATTCAGACTACATAAACAATATAGCCCCAGTGGATATAGTTGGGCCTAAATTGTTGTTACATTACGTATTATATAACATTATATTGTATAGGTAAACCCAAAGCTGGCAAGTTAATGTGTCTCACTGGGTTTTGCAACAAGTTTGCAAAGGTATTGCCATACTTAACATACAATATGGACCTTCCTTCAAGGAACACAAGACAATAAGGTAAGACATTAAAATTTAACACACTAAAATCTCAATAACTTCTATTTTCTCCGGGACAATAATCAGCGCCTCATCCTCACCCAAATCAGTCCCACTATGCCAGCTGTGTACAATAGGTGGATCAGGATCTATGAGTAGATCTCCAAAAGAATACTGGTAGATCCTGAGCAACATAAAAAAATAATAGTAAATAAAAAACTAGATATGTAATTCTATTTCAATATGCTAATCAGAATGCTTAAGTCAGAATCATATAGGTATTGAGTCAGAGAGTAAAACAGGTGTATAGAATACGATATCCAGTTTATATAGGTTAATATATTTAGAGTTTTCAATCTAGGTAGATCACTTTAGTCCGTCCTTTTGAAACGTAGCTCACAAGACAAAAAAGTGTGGCGACCCCTACTCTATGCCATCCCACAGCGTCTTGTTGAATGAGACTATAGAGAAGACTATGAGAAGATAAATTCGTAGTTCTTTGGCAAGACCATCCTTGCCTGTTCGACATTCGCCTTGGCGATTTTAAAGATACGGACAAGAAAGAAGAGGCGATAATTTCATTATTCCTAAAATTTCCACAGTAATAAGCTGTGGAAATAAGAAAACATTAAAATTAAATCAACTAATTACTAGCGAGACGTGAACAGAATTCTCATCGTGTGCGCGTGTACTATAAGTGCTTTATTAACAAATTGTGTGAAAAAATATTGTAATTGTGTGAAAAAATATTGTAAATGTTCATGCAATTTGGATCGATCGTTTAATAATTTTTATGAATCGGATCCTAGCCTGTGAATCAAGATATGAATTGGATCGTTATGTGAGTGAATCGTCACACCCCTACCTATAACCTTATGAGGTTATAGGTTATTACGTTTGACTCAATTTCAGTGTATTTTAGGGTCTTATTACAAAGTTTGCAAATTGTTTGGCTTCTGTTTAGCTTACCATTACTCTAAACAAATATTTCCAATCCTTCGATTTAAGGTTAGAAGCGCTAGAAATTTGATTTGTGTTGTCTTACATGTTGCTGACAACAGAGTATAGGTACTCCCCTGCAATCCAATCAAGTCAGCCGTTGTCACAGGTAAAAAGGTCAAGTGGAGTTTTGTCCGCGTTCCCACAAACCAAGTAGCACAACCAGCATAGACATTTATACATAGATGTATATACGTCTACGGACACACTGTGGGCAACACCAGTCACTATGTAGCCTATGTGTATACGTATATGTGTGTGTGGGCCATTAGAGCTGGAAACCCATTCGGTTTCCAGCACGGTTTTCCTTAACTTTACACCCCTAATATGTATGTAATAAATTAGTTTACCTGCCTTTTTATTTGGCATCAACATATTTACACTCTTTAATTATTGATCATGCTAATGCAGAGATGTTCTCAAGTCACTTTTTCCAAGTCCAAGTCAGGTCTCAAGTCTTTATGCGCAAGTCCAAGTCAAGTCTCAAATAGCTGAAAGTTTTCATATTAGATGCTATCCAAGATAATACTGCATTGCTGTGTTATTTTGGATTAAAAGTATGTACTGTATGCCTATAATATGTTATTGTACACTACACCATCAAAGTTGATCAAAATAATGTACTCTGCATGTGCAATGTGAAGAAACATCACATAGATCAAGCTTGAACAATGTATTTTGTGAATACTACAGGATTCCATCTCACCCTATCCTCTGTATCTTCTACTCTAACTCCAATGTCTCCATGACTTTGCCTACTGCATTAGAGCTCTGTCAGAACTGGCCTAATGAACCTGATTCAGCAATTTCAGAGGACAATATCCAAATCTGCCGAAGACTATAGTGCTCCAAACATGTCTTCACACTGTATACTCAAGCATATATCAGATACTGAGGGCTTAAAAGAAATGGAGTAAAGGAAAATTGGAAATTTGGATAAGAATAGAAATAGAGTGAGGGTGATCATCTGCTAACTATGTTATGCTAAAAATGTGGTGGCTGTGAAACGACATGTTAATTTGTTGTCAGTGGGTATGCTCCAAAGTTATGCTGTGAGATTTTAAATGAATTGGTACGAGAGAGCAACCCCAGGGGAAAAAGGCTGGTGATAGGACCAGATTTTAATGGTTAAGTGCTGAATAGAACAGAGTTGATGAGGAGGTGATGGTCAAGTTTGGTGTTTATAATAGAAATAGAAACTTTCCAAAAAGTGGTAGAAGTACATGGTGACCCATAAGAGTGGAGCAGAGCCACACAGGTAGATTATACAGTATAATGATCAGATAAGGTAATCTTAGGGCAGGGGATGGCAACCCAAAATGTTCAAAGGGCCATATTGGCCCAAAAAAACGGAAACCATACCTGCCTGGAGCCGCAAAAAAAATAAAAGCCTTACTGTATATAAAACTAATATGAATTAATGATACACCACATGACCACACTGCTGTACAATATTTGGTGCTTCAAATTTAACTTCCGTTACAATACTAATGATTTATGTTTTGTTGGCTCTATTAAATTATAGAAATGCAAGCAATAGATTTTGGGTGTCATTTCTTATTTTGAGTGTTGAAGAAAAAAAATGTGATGGGCATTAAAGGCCTCCTGTAATTTCAGACCTTAGTATGGAAATGAAATAAGAGTCCTCTTTGAACCTCAATAATAATACAACTCTCTTTCCCCCTAATCTGAGCCACACAGTACAATAACCCACAGCCTGCAGTTAAATCGCAGTTTGCAATTATTAAAATAAAACAAACTAACATTAATGATATTGATATTTGTTGAATGAGTAAAATAAATAGATAAACCTCTATTTATTTATTTAATTGATGGAAATATTGTGTATTTAAAAAAAAACTTTAAAAAAGGGTAAAACTAGAGATGCACCGATTGCAAAATTCTTGGCCTATACCAATTTCCAGTTTTAAAGGTGGTCTAACCTGCCAAAACCAATTTTTACAATACCAATTTTCTTTCTAGTTAATAATAAACACTGACACTATGTTCACGTTTGAATTCCAAATGTCCATTGTAAAACTAATTGGGTGCTTGGTGACGTCAAGTAGTTTGCGTAAATGGCTTGAAACGCTCTCAAACATCTCCAGCAGCACTGAACCAGAAAAGTACCACCTACTTGGGCAATTGTTCTGTGGACCAAGTGTTTCACCAGGTTTACAATGCATTTATCCTGTACCACGCTTAATTTTTTCTAGGGGTGGCTTTGGACTTGGACTCGGAACTCATGTTGAACACAAAAGCCTCGAGGGTCGTTGTGGTTGCCGAGACTCCTGTGCGTCTCTTCTCTTAGCAGCCGTCTCCTCTTTATATTTGCTAAAATAAATGGGTGCTTCTTTTCTAAGTGCAGTATTAAGTTTGTTTTCCCAAACGTATTAGTTGTTGACTCTCCACGGCTTACTTTTGCTTTGCAGTCATTACAAACAGCGTGTTTTAGTATCGTGCTGGCACATTGTAAAAAAGTCCGATCTGGGCGCACTGAGCTCCAGTTAACCACTAAAGGTTAACTGGAGATTTAGTTAGTAGTTAACCACTAGTGTTCTAAAGAGCCGCATGAGGCTCTGGAGCAGTGGATTGCCAACCCCTGTATTAGGGAGATAAGAGTCTGTAAGGTGGTGGTTGTAAAGTGTAGCCAAATGGCACAGAATGGTAGTGTGTAAGATGATGATGGAGGCGAGGAAAAGGAAGGAGAAGTTCAAGTGGTGGTAGTAAGAGAAAAGAGGATTGTTGTTAAGACTTTAAAAAGAAAAGGAAAAGTAGTTTGTGTGGATGAATTACCAAGTGATTGGGCAACTACAGCTAGTGTGATCAGAAGGACATGTGTGAAGGTTTCTTGTGAAGAAACACAAAAAAGAAACCTGGTAGTGGATTAACGAGACTCAGGAGAGTGTGCAGAGAAAGATTTTTTAAAGAAGGGATTGGTCAGCCACAGAACAGCAAGGACTGGAGAAAAAAAAATTGGCCAAGGCAAAAAGAAACAAAAAAACATCAGGATTTGTAACAGAGTTTAGACACAAGGGAAGAAGAGAATTCAGTCATAGCAAGAAAGACTACGTGTGTGTAAATAAGAGAGAACGGTAGTATGGTGACAAGTACTGTAGTAGAGGTGGTGAAGGAGCACAGGCTTAGGTGCTTAGGAGCAGCTGTTCAGGGCAATGAAGACTGTGAAGGAGAGCTGCAAAAAGAAATACAGGCAGGATGGAATAGCTGAAAAAAGGTGACAACTGTGATGTGACAGAAAAGTGTCAGCTAAGGTGGAAAAGATTTACAGGAAATTTGTCGGATTAGCTATGATGTATGGATTTGGGACACTACCAATAGGTAGAAGATCGGAGGCTATGATGGTGGTGGAGCTAAGGATGCTTAGATTCTCTTACAGAGTAAAAATGACTGACAGGATCAGAAATAAGGTCATTAGCTGGATAACACAGACAGGGAATTTTGGAGAGAAGGGTCATGAGATGATTGAGAAGTAGTTTGAAAGAGTTATACTTTTATGATTGCAATTTTAGTAATTTGGGTGTTAACAACATCACTTCATGTGATAAAATGTGATGTGAAAAAAGTATGCATGTAATCAATTTTAAAATATGACTGTAACATGACAATTGTATTTGTTGAAACTAACATCATATACTTTGTACACAGTGTACTTTTATCTTAACATATTGATTTTAGCATTTTCATTTAATAAAAACACACGTGTGTATATATATAGTATATATATACACATATACACACACATACATATATACATATATATATGTATGTATATACACTTTAAAAAAACAGTGTACACACTTTAGTAACATTTAATAAATACTTTGTTCTTTCTATAGTTGCATGTGCTGACAACTAAATCACACAAAAAATGATAAATGAAAATCAAATGTGTCAACTCATGGAGGTCTGGATTTTGAGTATTAATCCAAATTAAAGTGGAAAAACACTTAAGACTGATACAAGTTTTATGTAATGTCCTTTAAACATGTCAAAGTCAGTAGTGTGTGTGTGTGTGGCCTCCGTGTGCCTGTATAACCTCCCTACAATGCCTGGACATGCTCCTGATGGAGCGGTGGATATTGTCCTGAGAGATCTCCTCACAGACCTGGAGTAAAGCATCCGCCAACCCCTGGACAGTGCATCGTGGCGTTGGTAGATGGAGCGAGACCTGATGTCCCAGATGTGCTCAATTGAATTCCGGTCTGCAAAGTGGACGGGCCAGTCCATAACACCAATGCCTTCGTGTTGCAACTACTGACACATTCCAGCCACATGGGCACACAGGGTCAACTGCACCAGCATATGGTGTCACAAAGGGTCTGAGGATCTCATCTCGGTAGCAGGCTCTCCTGGTAGAGACAGGCCCCCGTACTCTGGACACTACGCTGACAGACACAGCTTCTTCTTGCCACAGCTCACATTGATGTGCCATCCTGCATGAGCTGCACTACCTAAGCCACATGCTACCACAAGAGTGAAAGCACCGTCAGCACTCCAAACAAGTGACCAAAACATTAGCCATAGAAATCAGAACTGAGAAGTGGATACCACCCGAAGAACCTCTCCTTTATTGGGTGTGTCTTGCCTGCCTGTTCCATTTGCACAACATCATGTGAAATTGATTGCCAATCAGTGTTGCTTACTAAGTGGACCAAGTTCAATTTCACAAAAATGTGGTTGATTTTTACTTTGTATTTACATTGAGTTGTTTAAATACCGTATATATAGTACAAAAGCAAAAAACTGGTAAGGAATGAGTGCTGAGGAATCCTGTGTATATGCTCTAAATTACTAGTCACAGTAGTTGGTCAGAGTAAAAAGAAATTGAATCATGAGATCTGAATTGGAATCAGAATTTTTAAAACCAACTTGGAATCAAGAGGAACCTGAAGGATTTATATAGAGATTGAATAATCAAATTTAATTCTACTTTTTTTCCAAAAAAAATTTCAATTTTAAATTATACCATTTAGATTTAGTAGAGTAATACAAGCTTTCAAATAACAAGAGACACATTTAATTTGAACAATGCAGTCCAAATTTAGTTTTTTATATTAAAATAGAAATTATAAGTTCAAAATTCAACATTCTGTTGGCAAATCTTACAGCCCAGAAATATCCACAAATCTAAAATGAGAATCAATAATTTTCTTGTTCTTATAAATACATTTGACTTACCTTTTCAGTGTCTTTTAGTGCTCCGAGATCCTCATCATCCTCATCTAAAATTTTCAAAGGTTTCTGTTGTACTTTTTTTCCTTTTGACTCTCCTTTACCATTGCAACTCTGTGGAAATGCATTACATACAACTATAATTAATGCAACATCTTCAAAACTGAGATAATTATTGTACCTAAAACAATGCATTCCAGCATAGACCATTTACTGTCTGAGCTATAAAATACTCTTGGACTGAGTTATTCTACAAAATATTTCAAATAAATCTTACATTAACATTGTATATTTTCAAAATAAAAATAGCATAGCATGTGGCCTTGATAAAATAAAAAATGTATTTAAGCAGTGCTAGAAATGTTACAGAGAAATTTATGAAGAACAGTGGCAACCAAATATTTTAATCTTAAGGGGAGTCAATGGTTTGCGAAGGAATGTAAGTTAAAGACACTTTAAAAATGTCCAGCCTATCTGTGACAATTGTTTAAATGGGCTATAACAAAATGTTTGATAAACTATAAATGTAACTATTGGCAAATACATTTAAATTTTGTCTGTGCAGTTGTAACCCACAAAGGTTTGTGCTGAGATTGGATTATTTTATTTAAAAAAAATCCCTGTAACACAAAACTAAAGAGTGGATACAACAATTGTAAATAAAATGTTAGTGACCTATTTTGAAGTTAAAGCGAGGAGTCCCATTGCTGCATGGGATCTAAAGCGTAAATATATACATTAAATACAAGCCAATAGTGTCTGAAATTTACCACTTTGTTGTAAGACACTTCCAAGAAAGTAAGGCTCAAACAGCAACATATTTTCTATTAAATTGTAGGAAGATGTGAAAGTCTTCACTTCGAAAATCTTTAATTCCTACAGAATTTTAGTTAATGACAGAGCCATAGACTCTGGACTAGTGATCAGGATTTTACACTACTTTTAATGAATGCACAACTACGATATTTAGCATTAATATCTATGATATTTACTGATCAATTACTGATTTACTAATCAACTTAAAGAAGCAGGAATATGAAGTACAAAGTAAAGTGCAAGATTTATTAATCATCAATCATATTTATAGATTCTTAGATTCTTTATTTGTCATTGTTTAAGTTATATATATTTCTATAAAAGATACAAAGGGTTTTTTTTAGTTGGCAAAATAACAAAAAAAACCTATTAGGAGTAGCAACTGCTTAACATTACTAACTTTTTATTGACTAGATTTTATTCATGACTCTGGAAATAGTAGTATATTACTCAACTCAACAACTACTACTAAAATGATTATTATTGGATGAAAGGAGGGGACATCTAATAGAAAGTCAAAACAGATGTATGCTCACCTGTTCCTTTCCTTTTGACTTCTTCAGGAAGTCTTCCACTGCATCAACTGCCTGCTGAAAGCGTTTTCCTTTATTGATTTTAATCATCTCCTCTTTGTGGACATGGTAGGGTTTTAGCTGTTCCACTTTGATCCAGGCACTAGACAATAACAAGAAGAACCCTCTTTTACATTTAGATGACAAGGAAGATTTGGGGGGTGACCTTTGAAACTGTAAATTTGGGAAAAACTTACTGGTCTTCTGTTCCAAAGAACTTTACAAAATGACATTTTTTGCCTCTAGGTTTCTTTAAATCTTTTGGAGGACTCACTATCTGAAAAAAGAGAGATGTTTTCCAGGTAATTGTTAAAAGTAGCTGAATATATTAAACGTGTACTTGACAAATCTTGACTCGTTACCTTTCCTGGCCAAGGCGGATAACGACCAAGCTTCCCCCTAAATTAAAGTGTATATTAGGTTGTGATTTTGAAAGCAAAAATGACAATACAAAGTCAAACATGGTAAATATGCAATAGATGTGTCAGCAATTATAGCACATGTACAGATATCTTACAGTGTGAGCCAGTCAGATCATTGATTACTTCAGTTAAAGCAATAGTTTAGTGTAGGGGCATAGGTTAGCCCCAATTCTTTGTTTCAATGCTTTCAAGTTGTGAAAGAAATGATTGAATGCTGAATGTCTTTATATAAGGTTTGTCCGATAATCGGTCCACCAATACTATAAGCCCAATATCAACAAAATTATTAATATCGTAACAAAACGGTATCTGTTATTTTACGTTAAGCAAATATGTAATTTTAAATGACTGCAAGGAGCAAGTTGTGGGGTAACATTTTAACACTTTATCAGGAAACGTTTTTTATGCAGCGGAAGAAAAACAATTAGGAATGGACCGATAGCAAAAAACAACATTCAGCTGTCTCTCAGAGAGTCAAAGTTAAAGTCAAATTCAGAAAGTTGGGCAAGTGATGGTTAAGGAAGCAGACCGGGGTCCGGAGAGTTCCAGATTCAAATCCACCAGCTGCTAAGTTATCGCTAAGGGCCACTTAGCATGGGACCATCCCCACTCATGGCTCCCAAGGCACTTAAACTGCCCACTTTTCACTTTGTTGACGGGTTAAATACAGTGGTCAAATATCATTGTGTGCAGTGGTGTCTATCACAGTGTCACAATGACAAGGACTTTGCTTCCCTTAAATACGATTAAGAACAGGTACGAACAAAAGAGATCAGACAAAAATCATGGAGTTCATCTGATCAGTGCTGGATAACCTGCCACTCACTCATGTTCAAGATGCTGGATTCACTAAAATGTGGAGTTTCTCCAGCCATGCTTTGTCTATGTTTCTATGACGTATTAGTAAATATTTCTTGGGACATTTACCAGCAAACCTCTGTCAGGTGCTCTGAATAATGCATAATTGTACTTTAAAGAGGGCTGCTTACTTTTTTCAACTGAAGCTGTTTCTGTGTGCTTGAATGCAACTGCTCGGCTATTGACAGCCACTCCATAAAGCTCTCTGCGTACTTAGGCTAATCTGATGGTCAAATTAAGTTTTGAGTTCAATAGCATTTGACTGTGCAGAAAGTATGCGGCCTCTTTGCACTATGAACTTCAGCATCCGCTGACCCCTCTCGATCAATTCACGTGGCCTACCACTTTGTAGCCAAGTTGCTGCTGTTCCCAAACTCCTATATATTGTTATGGTAGAGTTGACAGTTGACTGTGGAATATTTGGGGGCGTAGAAACTCCACTACTGGATTTGTTGCACAGGTGGTATCATTTGACAGTTTCACGCTGGAATTCACTGAGGTCCTGAGAGTGGCCCATTCTTTCACAAATCTAATGGAAAAATAGACTGCATGGCTAAACACCTTATTTTTTTACACCTGTGGCTAGGAAGAGCTGATTCTGATCATTTGAATGGGTGAGTAAATACTTTTGGGAATATAGTCTATATTTAATAGAATACTGATTTATTTAGAAGACTTGACGTGATCTGTTCTAATGACAAAAAAAACCTTCAAAAGAAAGTATTATAAACCTGAAATTCCTCATTCATTCCTCAACTGAGGAACTTCAGTTGATCATGACCATCATAATTACGCCCATTAGAAAATAATTTTTAAGTGTACCCTCTGCTCAAAAAGCACAGGAACAGTGTCATTTTGACCTCTTTTGAAGTCTTTTTTGGAACACACCTCAAGGGCACTTTATGTACACCATGGAGGCTACCTAAGATTCTCTTACCTGAGTGTCAAATTTTGGACTTTTCACTCTCACAAGCAATTAGGCCACAAATATTCTCAAATTATCCTCCCTTAAAACAACAGTTAGTGTTTAAGCATATAAAAGTAACCTTCCCAGTAGTAAAGCTCACCAAACCAAACTGGTGCAAAGCTGATTGGTCTCTAACTGTGCTTTATATAGGTAGAAACACAACCTACATAGACATCGAGTTACAGTTTAAGACAGGGGTGTCAAACTCGTTCCTCGAGGGCTGGTGTGGCTGCAGGTTTTTGTTCCAACCTATCCAGTGCAAACTTGTTGCCCAATCAGCTGTCTGGAGACTCAGATCAGCTGATTGAAAATTCAAGTCAGGTGTGCTGCTGGTTGGTTGGAACAAAAACCTGCAGCCACACCGGCCCTTTGTGGAACCAGTTAGACACCCCTAAGTACTGCTTTAACACTAGAACTTGGGAGAGCCATTGTTTTGCAAACTAAATAAGCAATAACTTTGTCATATATAAGCCTACAACCATATCCCTTGTTGACCTTCCTAATCATTCCTTCCTTCTTAGTTATCATTTCATATTTTCATTATTTTTTAACAATAGCAACCAATGAACGCGAATTTTGGTGCCATAGTGACATTCATTGCCTTCAAACTGTGGCACAAGTTGATGTTTCTAAAAACATATTGAACTTGGAATTAATACACCCATAATTTGTCTCTTGCACACTAAACAGCATAACACAAGGAGCAGTAGAAGAAAGAAAGAAAGAAATTCAAGCAAACAAACAAAATGACTGACAGCTGCCACAAAACTGCTAATGGTAACGCACACAAAAAAAACAAAAAAAAAAACTAAACGTGATAAAGAAGTACAGTGATGGTCAGAAGGAGCTGCATTGTGTTTTTGTAGATTTAGAAAAGGCCCAGGACAGGGTGTCAAGGAAGAAATTGGGGTCTTGTATGAGGAAGTGAGGAGTGGCAGAGTAGTATATTGGATTGTTGTTGAAATGTATGTTGGAACAACAGTGGTGAGGTGTGCTGCTGGGGGGACAAATGGCTTAAAGATGGAGGTGGGACTGCATCAAGAATTGGCCCTGAGCCCCTTGTTGTTTGCCTTGGTGATGGACAAAATGACAAATGAGGTGAAACAGGAGTCTCTATGAACGATTATGTTTGCAGATGACATTGTGATCTGCAGTGAGAGTAGGCAACAACTACAAAAGAATCTAAAGAGGAGGTGGTTTGCACTAGAGAGAAGCATGAAGGTCAGTTGCAGCAAGACAGAGTATATACATGTATGTGTGAATGAAAGGAAGAACAGTAGAATGGTGAAGTTACAAGAAGCAAAGTTGGTGAAGGTGCAGTAGTGTAGATACTTAAGATCAACTGTTACAATTAACTGAGCAGTGGAGACTTTGGAAAAGAGCTGAAGGATAGAGTACAGGCAGGATTGAACAACTGGAGAAAATTGTCAGCTAAGGTGAAGGGAAAGGTTTACAGGGCAGTTGTGAGACCACCCGTGATGTAGCAGCAGTAGACACTAGCAATATGCAGAAGACGGGAGGCAGAGCTGGAGGTGGCAGAGTTGAAGGTGCTAAGAATTCTTAGAGGTGGCTAGACTGGGCAGGATCAGGAATTAGTTGATTAGGGAGACAACATAGAGAGGAAAGTTTGGAAAAAAAAGCAAGATTGAGATGGTTGGGACATGTTCAGATGCAGAGCAATGGTTATATTGGTAGAGGAATGCTAGAGATGGAACTATCAGGTAGGAGACAAAGATCTCCCAAAGGGGAGATTTATGGATGCAATGTGGGAGGACATGAAGGTAGTTGGAGTTAGGGTTGAGGATACAAAGGACAGTGTAAGAAAAATGTTGATTCACTGTGGCAACCCCTGAAAAAGGGACCAGCCAGAAGAAGAAGAATTTAACCGAAGAATGTATTGCCAGTCATTTTGGCATTTAAAATTGAACTGTCAAAATGACCGTTAATTGTGTTCTCATACTTTTACAATCTCAGCCATTCTCTGATGAGATAATATAATCAGAAAAATCAACAACTATCTGTGTGCATTTGGAAAACTGAGGTTGCGAAGAAAGGGTCAAAAGGTCAAATTAGGTATGCGATCACTTCTGGGACTCAACACCAATTACACTTAAGCGATGAACAGTGTGAGATTGCTGTCGGAAATTGTCATTCCTTAAATATTTAAGATCAACAGTTAAATATTGTAAATCTGCTTGGAGTAAATAGATACTGCACAAAAAGAAAAAAAATAGCTGTAACCAAATTTGAGATGACCAGCAAAACTCAGAGTGGTCAGGGAGAATTAAAATTGTTTTAAGGATTGCTTCTCTGCCTACGAATGACAATAAAGGTAAGTAGTATAATGAGATACAGAATAAAAAGAATATTAGCAAAATCACCGACAACCACGGCTCCAATTGGTGACTTCAGAAAGACATCTGATACACTTTAAAGACATGTTTCTAGAATAAAATCATAGACAACATAATCTAATCACACATTTAATTTCCTGCAGAAGACACCGTGTATGGGGTACGGACGCACAAATGCATACCTGTATTTGTCTGTCGATTTCAGTGCCAACCAGTTGCACAATATCATTATTTCTCTATGGGGCCTGTTTGCAGCCAATCACATGACTGTATCCCTATGAGGGTCTTTGTGTGACATCACCTCACCACACCACAGATGCTGTAAAGCAAGCTGTATCAACTTTGTATCTTGTGTTACTTCTATTGCGTTACAACAAAAACAGAAAATAAACAAATAAACAAACCCTTTTAAAACATGGTACACCAAAATGGTCCGCATTGCAATGTTCAGCCACCATTTCCGCTCTAGCAAATGGATCTGAGGCGCACAGTATGTTTTGTCGTAAAGTGAGATTTGTTGTTGTTCTGTTTAAATATCTGTTTTGGATTTAAAATCAGCATCTATGGCGCGATGCGATGTAACAAGGACCCTTCAAGGGATACAGTTGAGTGATTTACTGTAAACATTGACAGTTCTGATTGCCTGCTGATGTGCGCTGTGTACAAAAAATGCATTTGTGCAACTGAACGGTGCTAGAGAAGTTTTTAAAAAATATTAAAAGGACCATATGGATGCACGTTAACACATTTACATGGAACTCAAATACATTTTATTTGTAAATATTCCAAATACATTAGTGAATCCTTGTTAGTGTATTTACTCTGATAACACATTTGTGAACATTTGTGGATCCGTGCCTGCACATTTATTCTTTTTGAGACTATTCTGGCTCCATAATTGTGAGTTAAACTTGCATTATATTGGCCATGAAATTAATATTGGGTCTTGTTGTCCTTGTTTATTTGTATAATATGACTGTGTTATTAACGAATAATGTTATTCGTTTTTAAAGGTTGAAATAGGTACCACAATGATACGACTTATGTCGTTAGAATAATTGACACGATCTTTGGATTGTACAGTATGTCTTAAAGTGGTAAGCAAATCTATTACAATATTTTGAATCACACACGTAACGTTAACAACCTGTCACCGTTGTTATATGGATTTATAGTACCTCTTTTTGTTTTGCAAAAGAAGCAAACCCCCCCAACTACGACAGATAATACATGCGACACAAATGCACTTCTCTGGCGTGGGGTATTTTGGTGTCATTGCAGCCAATAACTAAGACAGTGAACTAAATGCGGAAGATGGGCCAAAGTCACTATCAACGGAACGCTAGTGTGGTAGCTAAACTCTTAAACCACAACAAATGACAAATGCGTCAGTAAATACACCGCACAGCGTTTATAATGGAACACATTATTGAAACTTAGTAATACGTAAAGGTATCTACAGGACAGTTGGGACCAGTTGTAAGCCAGTTAGCCTGCTATCGTCGATTTCGACGGTTGTTAGCCGTTCACAACTATTTGTTAGGGTTTCTACATCAACTGACTAAACAAGCAGTTGACTTAAACATACAAACAGAATCAGTGGAGTTATGTGAGTATTATAGGTCTTTTAAAAACATGCAAAACAATAAAACAATGAGCATTAATACAATCTTACCACACCAAGTCCCCGATCCTCAAATGCACCGACGCCATCTTACAACCGATATGGGGCTGCGTGAGTAAGTGGGGGCGGAGAAAGGGACCTAGATCGGGATCTAACATGTTTAGCTGCGAACTCATAATTATATATTAGTTTTTTCTTTGACTATTGTACGTGGCTTCATATTTATTTTAATAATGTAATTTAATTTAATATACGACTCTTTCCCATAGCGGTCGTGGACGTAATATATTGTGATCAATTACAACTTGTTTAGTGCCTGTTGCACTGCCATTGCCTCGGCACTGTGAAGCTATTTTTTATCTGCCCAAAGCTATAATAATCAGAAAGGAAAAAAATATATATAATGGAAAAAGTATACATACATAGCATGGTCGAAAGTCACGTCTCCTTTATTTGCATTACCCAAATTCATAAAACACATGTTTCACAATGGATGTTTTTAGATAATACGAGAAATAAAAAAATTAATACGGTATAACTGGGATAGTCGGTAAGTTCCCAATTTGGGCTGTTTTGCAAATACATAATTTATTACATATTATTCCTTTGTTTACTTTTTTTTTTTACTTTATCAATTTTACAGATAAAAACAGCACACTCTTCTGGTGTGTGTTGGGCGTTGCATTGCTTTGCATACAAGTACCTAAATTCATCCGTCCGTGGCATCCATGTAGCCAGTAGCTGTAGGATTTTCATTCTCTGATTATCCAGGCAGCAAACCGAACGTTCCCTTCTAAATCACCACTTCCGTACATTATGGCTTTATTCTATAATTTTAATGATCTATGTTGCATTATTATTTCGTAATAATTTTTAAACAAGTCGATTCTTGTTTATATTACTCATTAACATGCGTTATTCTTAAAATTAAAGAACTAGAAATAATATTTTGGTTGTTTTAAACAAAATCATTTCCCGAAAGATTTATTTGTTTAAAGCAATTCAGTATTTACTTTGGGTAGTGGCGGATTTTCCTACAGCCTGCAAACGCAGCACACTGTCCTTTAAGGTGCTAGCAACTGCTACATTTTGAGCAGAGTAAAGGGGTCGCTGAACGTTCTGACCACGGTTGTTTTTTCCACTGACAATGAAAAATTCGCAGAGGAGCCTTTCTGAGCTGACCAAGATGTCGGTTGCCAGTAAAGTGGAGAGAACGGTGCTGGTAAGCACTGTTGCGATTTTCTCATGTTTCGCTTAACTCTGTGCTAAATTGTTTCCAAACAGTGTTGTTTTCATATTCCTAGAACGCCTCCCATTGACACAAATGAGATTTTCTTTGCCTTAAAGTAATCAAAGAACATCCCGTACTGCAATGTAATGTATGCTTTCACGCTGTTGTGTTACTAGACAACGCCTTGTATGTTATGAACCGCAGCAGTTATCAATAAGCAATTAGCATGTTTATTACTGACAGTCCGACTCAACATTAGCCATGCATAACGTTGACGGATAGCCAGTGCCGGATGAACACTTTCTGAGGTCTGGGGCTAATAACCACTATGAGGCCTTTCATCCTGTCCGTGTCCCGACCACTGCAGGTGAACTGACATGTCGGCGCACACATAGGTCCACCAAACCAGACCTACTACACTTTTAAAACAGTTTAAATTGGTAATAAGCGTAATCTGTGAACCAGTGTTTCCCAAACTTCATTCTGTTGACCAAAATTTTAAAAGCTACAAACCTTCAAGACCTAAGCCAATAGAGATTATAAGTACATCACAAAATAAATGTGTAATTGATCAGTATTGGACAGGCATTTTGGTGAGGCTGGCCCACTCCATTGTTATATAATTCCCTTGAGAAGCTGTAAATTGTCTTCTTTATGTTAGTGGGCCAACCGTCTCTTTTAAGGAGTGATAGCACAGTTTTTATTGGTATTTATTACCTGCATCTATCTAAAACATGTAAGAGAGAGAGTAGGTAGATATTATAATTGTTTGTAGTAGACTAAAAAAAACATTACTCTCTCCTGGTGGCAAGGATTGTGGCTGCAGCCCCTTTAGCCCATTCTATTAATCCGGCCCTGTAGATAGCAACAGTGAAACCCATTGTTTGCTTTAAGGATGATGATGTTGTTGGTAGGCCATGTGTTATGTGTTCTAAATTGCAGCACTTAAATTATATGTTTAATGTTTATTATTATATAATATAATGCTAAGTCAGTGCTTCCCAATCTTTTTCTGTTACGCCGCCCCTAGTAAGAAGAAAACAATTCATACGCTACCACCCACTCTCCGCCACAACTATAAATAACAGCATTTGTCTTTAAAATAGTTATAGGTACACCTCTGCATAACATCTTATTCTTGTTAACATAAAGAAACAAAAAGAAAGAGCTATAGTTCAACTTACAAGGATGTGCAATTACACTTTATTGTAGTACGGCGAAAAAAAAGCATGTTTCCCAGGGTCACACCCGCCCGCCCCACACTTTGAAAACCCCTGCTGTAGGTAACTTTAAGTGAAGTTCCTTATATATACACCTCGCCACTGGGTTACAAATGGCAAAGTCTATACATTGAGCCACTCCCAGCTTCTCTTGTCTGCTATGGTATTACAAGAAAGGAAAGCAGAGTCATTTTCATTTTAGTATTGTAATACACAACACACGACAAAACTTTACCTCTGCATTAAACGTATCACCAAAGTGATCAGTGGGCAGCTTTGAGCACCCCGCGAAAGGTGTGTGGGGACATTGCTATACTCAGTGCACCTCAGTGTAGCTTCTCTAGGACCCTAAGGTTTGCGTTCTCGACCCAGGACTTCACCTGCATTATTTCTGCAATGACTTTTAAGAAGCCGTTGTGTGGATAGCCTAAATTGATAAATTAAATTTGTTTTTATCTTTAGTGCCCGTCTGTCAGTCCTGGGTGAGGATCCCCTCTACTGTCAATCACCCTGAGGTTTCTTCCTTTTTTTTTTTTTAACTGTCTGGGTTTTGGGGAGTTGTTCCTCAGCCGTTGTGAGGGTCTATAAGGGGAGGGGGCATTTTCCTGTTTTTTTTTTACTGTATCTTGTTTATTTTATCTAATTGTTCGTAAAGTGTCTTGGGACAATGGTTGTTGTGATTTGGCACTTTAAACAAATAAAGTTATAGTTGAGGATTTAACCTTGAGATCTTGCGCACCCATATCCAATTTCTTATTCACCAAACCACTGCTACCCTGCAGAATTATTATCTTAAGAGAAAAAAACCCTTTGGTTTGTTGTTCCATGATCATCGGTTACGAAAAACAGTTAAACAGTAGCAGTGGCCTTGCGGTTAAAAAGTGCCCTTGGGTCAAGAATGCTTCAGGTTTGAATCGACCAGCAAGGTAGGTCTGAGCATAGTACTGTTTTTACATTGCTTTCTGCAGACTCACCATGCACAGAGAGTCATCCCGTAGGGTGCAGTGTTATTTGTTTCAGTTGTAGAGACTGCTGCCTCTGGACCCGGTAACGGATAAGCAAATGAATTAACAGTAACTTGCTGTATTCAGTTTGGAAAGATTTGTCCTGTTACTTTAAGATTACATTTGACTTAAAATAATTGCAAATGTGCAAAAGTGTATATACAAATACAAATAATACAAAACAAATACAAATATATACATATATTTGTAAAAATGCTACATCCATTTATAAGTAAAAAAATTGTAAAACTGAAATTCTGTTTGTGAATTTTGAGACATTCTTATTCAAAACAAATCCACGAAAAAAGACCCCGGGTCTGTCCCCACCCACGATTATATGGCAGCAATTTGACAAGACAAAGAAACTTTGCTGAAAAAGAACAGAATAAAAATTGGAGTGTGCCAGCAGTGTTACATTCTGTGAAAATGGAGAACAGGGGTCTTGTGGGAAGAAAAGAAAAAGGACAACTGAGTCCAGTATGTTAATCAGACGCAGAATATACAAGTATGTATGTAAACTGACAACATACTATTGTTGAAAGTAATGGTGAACAGTTAACAATAAAAATGTAAATGCAGCCAGTGTTGATATAGGGTAGGTATAGTTTAACCGTTATTGTACAGTGTAATGGCACGTGAAAGAAAACAATTCACAGTGGGCCCTTGGATCGTTGGCTTTTGGAAATCATAGTATCATAGTATTATTCTTGACTTATTCTTGACTTACCATTGGATACATGGTAAAAAGACCTTTAAACCATGTTTTAGAAAGTTTTCTACAGAGGTAAAACTGTAATTTTCAAAAATTCAGTTTAGAAAATTTTATTGATGATTCTATTGAGCAGGTCAATCTTAGATTGTAATCCAATGGTGATTCTAGTTTCTCTCTGTGAGCTGAGTTAATCTGTATTTGTCAATGGTTTAAGGTTTCCTCTATCCAATTTTTCGTACTAATGTTTGTTGAATTCATCATGTAAGATGATTTCTTTCAGATTTCTGATCAGAAATTACATATCGTTTTCAAAGTTAGTAATTTCAAGTCAGTCTTTGCTTTGGTAGTGTTACGTGTTCATATCTTTGTCTTCATTGACAGGAGGAGGAATTCAACTGGCTGCTTAAAAAAGAAGTGCACGCTGTCCTGAAGCAGATGGAGGGTGTCCTCAAGGTAGTCCTTCTTTTCTAATCTTTTCTATTATTATTTTATTGCGTATTAATGTTTATTGATCGCATGCTTTTATTTAGTAAACAGTTGTTAACTGTTTACTAAATAAAAGCATCAGCTGTAGTCACTCATGATCACTCACAAGACACAAGACAACTTTCTAAGTCTCCAGAATTGCTGATTCATGTTGCTGTATGTATATTTTTGACCCAGCTGATTTGGTCACATTTTCAGTTTACCCAGTCATAAGTCATAAAAGAATCAAACAATTTGTAGAAATAACTGGAAACTCAGGACAGCAATGACATAATGTTCTTTACAAGTGTATGTAAACTTTTGACCACGACTGTATATACATATGTACCTATGTAGAGCATATTTATACAGTACATATACAGGTATATACAGATATATCTACATCTACTAAATGAGTGCAGTCCCATCTACATATATGTATGTATATATCAGTAGCCGGCCTTGCATTTCAACCATTCCCAAAGAAGGCCTTCACTGACATCATAGTTTTGTGACGTCAGATTATTACGCCTCATAGTAACATCAGTATGACACTGACGGCTTAAGAATCCACACATATACATTATGTCAACCGGCAGCTTTGCCCACGGGTGGTAAAAAGTGCAAACGTGTAAGACAGGAGGATAGACAAGGGTGATTCTTAATGCTAAGGTTTATATAAAGATTAAATGAGTGCTGTCACAAACATGTAAATTATTCTATAGACCTTCAACAAAGTCCGATTTCTCCCACTTGTGAAATGATACAAACTACATTTTCTTTTATTTACTCTGTAACAAATGATTTAGTAGCTAATAACCGTGACACAATCCTATTAAAAATACAATTAATATGTTTAAAACACTTCCTGCCATTGTTCAAAAGGAAGAAGCTTTTCAGAACAAGATAATTTTCATTCATGACAATGGACCATGCCATGCTGCAAGGAATGCATGCATCTCTGGCTGCAATAGGCTGAGAACCTTTGGAGCATCATCATGTGAAGTGTTTATGATGATGGGAGGCAGTTCACATCTCAACAACAACTATGGGAGGCTATTCTGTCCTCATGCAAGGCTATTCCAGCAGATACTATCCAAAAACTGACAAATTCAATGGATGGAAGACTTGAGAAGGTCCTTTTCAACAAGGGGTCGTATGTTCAGATGTGACTTCTCTTGTGATGATTTTTTGATTTTAAATAGTCCTTGATTTCAGTAACATTCCAGTTAGACATGACCTGCTAATGTTTATAATTTCACACATAACCATTTTTTTTCTTGATTACAATAAAATGTATGGAAACTCAATTGTGCGTAATAATTTGGAACATGCATTTTTGTGATTTTTATTATTTTCAAATGTACTGTATCATTGGGAGGTTCATTCAAAAACATTTGAATTGTACTCCAATGACTGGAAAACTGGAAATATATATGGAAAGTATATATTGCTAATATGGTAAATGACTATTCTAGCTGCAAATGTCTGTTTTTTGGTGCAATATCTAGATTGGTGTATAGAGGTGCATTTCCAGCATTTATCACTCCAGTGCTCTAATATTACAATGTGTTTGCTCATTGCATGAGAAGGCTAATGGATTATTAGATAACCCTTGTGCAATCATGTTAGCACAACTGAAAACAGTTTAGCTGGTTAGAGAAACTATAAAACTGACCTTCCGTTGAGCAGCTTGAGTATCTGGAGCATCACATTTGTGGGGTCGATCGATGCTCAAAATGGCTAGAAAAAGAGAACTTTCATGTGAAACTGGACAGTCTATTTTTGTTCTTAGAAATGAAAGCTATTCCATGCGTGAAAATACCAAAAAAACTGAAGAATTTTTACAACAGTGTTTACTACTCCCTTCAGAGTACAGCATCAACAAGCTCTAACCAGAGTAGAAAGAGATGCGGGAGGCCCCGCTGCACAACTGAGCAAGAAGATAAGTACAATAGAGTCTCTAGTGAGGCGTCTCGTAGAACTAGACGCCTCACAGGTCCTCAACTGGCAGCTTCATTAAATAGTACCTGCAAAACGCCAGTGTCAACATCCACAGTGAAGAGGTGACTCCGGGATGCTAACCCTCAGGGCAGTTTGGCAAAGAAAAAGCCATATCTGGCCAATAAAAGAAAAAGATTCATATGGGCAGACATTGGACAGAGGAAGATTGGAAAAAAGTATTATGGATGGACAAATCAAAGTTTGATGTGAATAGAATATTTGTGAGATGCAGAACAACTGAAAAGATGCCAGAAGAGTGCCTGACGCCATCAGTCAAGCAAGGTGGGGGTAATGTGATGGTCTGGGGTAGCTGTGGTGCTGGTAAGGTGGGAGATTTGTTCAGGGTAAAAGGGATTTTAAAAATAAGGAAGGCTATCACTCCATTTTGCAACGCCATGCCATACACTGTGGACAGCGCTTGATTGGAGCCAATTTCATCCCAAAATAGGACAATGACCCAAAGCACTCCTCCAAATTATGCAAACACTATTTAGAGAAGAAGCAGGGAACTGGTATTCTATGGAGTAATGGAGTGGCCAGTGCAGTCACCGGATCTAAAACCCATTGAGCTGTTGTGGGAGCAGCTTGACCATATGGCACGCAAGAAGTGTCCATCCATCCAATCCAATGTGTAGGAAGGGCTTCTAGAAGCATGGGGTGAAATTTCTCCAGATTACCTCAACAAATTAACAGCTAGAATGCCAAAGGTCTACAATGCTGTAATATCTGCAAATGGAGGATTCTTTGACGAAAGCCAAGTTTGAAGGAAATAAATGTTTCAAATCATTATTTCTACCCTGTCAATGTCTTTACTATATTTTATATTCATTTTATAACTCATGGTGGTAAATAAAAGTGTGATTTTTATGGAAAACACAAAATTGTCTGGGTGACACCCAAACTTTTGAACGGTAGTGTATATATACAGTATATAAACTCAAATCAAGGGCTACAATCTGAGCCAAGGACGAGTTACCAAACAGTGTGTAAGGTTTTGGTCTCAGTTAGATTTAATACAAAGTGGACAATTTAACTCCCAAGTGCCTTATGTTACTGAGAAAAAAAATAGGGAAAACAGAAATGACTGTTTAACATTATCAGTATACAGTAGGAAGGCCTATATATATATACATTGTATAGTGTCCAAAAAGATGGACTACTTCTTGGAGTTGAAAGACATCTCAGTCTTCTATTGAGGAACTTTAACAGTTTTTGGTTTATTGTAAGCAGAAACTCTAGTTATACATTTCTAGACAAACCACAGAGGGGAAAGAAAGGGAACACACACACACACACACCTCAGACAGGCCAGGAAAACTTGTGGCTACCCCAACTGGGGCTTCGGCAAGACAAGGAAAAAGGCCAAAAAATAAACCACACACTTTCCAAATTTTCACAACTAGAGGAGACACATGGTAGGGCCCTTTGTATCCAAAAAACTACATAGGATTTTCAGCACAATATTCCGATTTACTTCAGACAGAGGTTGGTTCATCTGAAGAACACAATTCCGGGGGAAAACCTGTACAAGGCGGTCTATGAGGTGAAGAGTGTTCAGATCTGTACATTGGGGAGACAAAACCACCACCGCACAAACACATGGCCCAGCACAGGAGGTCAACAACAACACATAAGGACTCAGCTGTTTTTCTTCATCTTAAAGAAAAAGAACACTCTTCCAAGGAGCTGGATATGCACATTTTGCACAAGGAGGACAGGTGGTTCTAGAGAGGAGTGAAGAAGGCCATCTATACCTGTCTGGAACAACCATCCTTAAATGAAGGGTGGTTTATTCTGTCATTGTTTGCATGCTGTCCTCATTAAAAAATGAAAACCTATAAATGTTTGGGTGGTTTTAGTTAAAACACACTCTTTTTTCATCGGTTTTATTTTAACAAAGATCAGATCACATTTGATTTTATGCAGAAATGTGACAATTTCCAGATTTAGATGGGTGTGACCCATTGACTCAAATTTACATCTGGACATGTGACAGAAAAACTGCTCATTAACATCAGGAGAAGTTTCTCTCTTCACTTCTGTTTAGTTGCTTACAAAACATTTTGTGCCCTTGATGAATGGGAATCTTCACAGGCATACATTTTTATAGTTAAATTCAAATTCAACAATCCAGTTCGCCTCACATAACAGTTTTGCAAAATTCAGCTCATAAATAAAATACACTGCATACCTTTTCCCAAGGAACACACAAGAATAAAATCAATCAAAAATAAATAAATAAATAATAAGAATATAGTAATATATAGTAAATAAAAATAGTCCCTGGAACATAATCAAGTCATAACTGAGTTTGAGTAACAGTAAAACAAGTGCCACAAATCACTGACAACTAGATACATAGACTTTAGTTGACAATTATAAGATGCATTTCATTAAGCAAGTTAAATCCATGTTTTTGATATCTATAATTAGCCTTTGTGAATTAAGGGGCTTTTCAATCAAATCAGCCAACGTCACAAATAAAAGGTCAACACTGGAGTCTTCTCAGAGTTTGAACACCCCAAGTGCATAGACATGTATGCATAGGTGTGTATATGTTGATTTATGTGTGTGTGTGTATATATGAACCACCTGCTTTTAACAAGTTGATTCTGCTTTGCTGTTGTCAACAGGAGGCATCCAGGCGTTTCTCAATGCCATCTCCTGGCCTCGAGAGTCAGCTCAAGCATGAAAATTTCATCCTTGGCAGTTCAACGTAATAAACGTCATTTCATTATTAAATATGATTTTGATCAAAAACAGAGAACCTAAGAGTAGAATGAATAGTAGAAGTAGAATGAATAGTCACAGTGAAGTCAGTATGGAGCTAGTGCAATCTCAAAAAGAATTAAATACACAGACAAACATACATCCATCTTTATCTGTTTATCCGTCAGTGGGTCTCCGCAACAGCCACCCAAAATTACATTGCATTCTACCATACCCTGATGAACCTTCCTGCCGGAATTGAGCCTATTGACAGCCAACTGCCCTAACCAAGATTCAAACCCAGGAGGTGACCACTTAAATGTCAAACAAATGAGAGACACATTGCCTCATAAGTTGGCACTTGGTGAATCCAAACGTGGATCCCTCTGGATTCCAGTGCGATTCCTTAATTGGTGGCCTAATGGTTAAGGAAGTGGACCTGGGTCTGCAAGGCTCCCGGTTCAAATCCTCATACCGCCAAGTTACCACTGAGGTCCACTGAGCATGGCACCGTCCCCACTCACAGCTCTCTGGGCGCTCTAAGCTGCCCACTGGTCACTTTGGTGATGGGTTAAATACAGAGGTCACTTTTTGTTGTGTGCAGTTGTGTGAATCACAATGTGACAATGACAAGGAGTTTGCTTTCCCTTCCTAACCTCTAGGACACTACTGGGGCAGTGGTAGCCTTGTGACTAAATGTACAAACAAGAATTTACAAATCATTAATCCGTCCATTCTTTTTCATTTACTTATCTCGCTGCTACATTGCAGGTGCTGCAGTATCCACTACTGCCACACAAATCCCACCGCAATATACTTGAGAGCAGTGTGCAGGGATAGGCTATGCTCTAACTCCAGCCGCCAATCACCTACAGATGGGCATTCACATAAATATATTTGCATACGAATTTTGGTGTGATTATTCATCGTGTGCATTCGCACACATTGATACATCAGAAATATTCAAAATGTTTTTAGCTTTTTGCACATTACCTTTTACACAATGAAATCTAGGCTAGCCTTCCCAAAAATCAAGAAGTACTAGGTTATTTGAAAACGTTTCACCTCTCATCCAAAAGCGCTTCTTCTGTTCTAACTGACAAACAAAGGAGTTTTGGTATTTAACCTCAAAAAGACTGCATACCTGTGAAAAGAGTTTACTGCAGACAACAAAAGTCCATCCTAATGACCAAACACCACCCCATAAACTGTGCATTGTTGTATAGGCAGTACAATGCAGAGAGGACTGCCCTGAATGGGGAAAAAAACAACCACTGTACAAATGTATGCAACCACACAGAAGAGCCAGCTCATCATGGTAGGGCTTTGCCTTACATTTACATCTGGAGAAAAAGGGACACAGTTTTGTGGACAGTTTTTTTCAATCTTGCAAAAAACTTCTGTGGGGCAATCTTCAGGTTCTGTTTAGCTGCACTTAAAGATATTGCTCATAACCCTAATATCAAAATTAGTCTCAAATGTATGTTGTACTATTAATTAATACTAATAATTATGTAGTACTTAAAGTATTACATAAATATTACAATCAGTATAAAGCTTGAACAACAGTTTGGGAAGGTTTTTAGGAGTGTTTGGTAAATTGGGAGGCTTCAATGAACAAAGTAACAACATAGGCAAACACAGTTTACAAGAATAATACTGAAATCAAATTTATTAAAACGACACAAGCACGTTAATAATAGTAGTTGGTAAAAGACGAAGTGGGTGGTAGAAAGGATGGGGTGGCCACTGTGTGCTCACAGATGTGTGAAGATGGTCTGTGATTCAACCAGGTGTAATAAAACACTGCTTGGAACGTTATCAAAGTTGTTGTGGGTATGGAAACATACTAACTATAATAGATAAAGTTAATAGATATAACAAATAACTGTAAAACTAACATGCCCAAATGTCAGCCTTACTGTAGTAGTTTGTCTGCTTTTAGTTTACGCTCAGTAAACCACTAAGCAAGGCACTGTCCCCACTCAGCGCTCCCCGGGCGCTTAAAAGCTGCTCACTGTTCACTTTGGTGATGGGTTAAATACAGAGGACAAATTTCATTGTGTGCAGTGGTGTGGATCACAATGTCAAGGTGTTTGCTCTCCTTTCCTCCTTCTGGCGAGGCAATAGGACTGATAGCCTCTCAGTGCAGCTCTGTGCAGCGGGTTTCTTGCCACTCAGCACAAGAACACGTTACACACAAACAGTTGTTGATAATCAAACATAAACATTGGTTGCTATATTCACCAGCTTAAATAATAACATTTAGTTCATATGGTAAAAGTGTTGAAACATTTTAATAGCGTCATGCAGAGGGACGGTAACACGGTATACCATGCTTGCACAGTTTAGAGATTTTGTAATCCACGGTGAGGCTGAGCGCTTGTCTCTTCGTAGTATTTAATGGTAAATGTGAAAATTCTGTAATTTCAAAAAACCTATAATAATAAAAATGTAGCTGCAAGGCTTCAGGTTCTAATCCACATCCATCCATTTGGATGGCGCCAACTCCCCCTGCGACCCGTCAACAGACAAGCAGATGAAGTTGAATTAATAAATAATTAGAACCATTAAATTCTTATTATTATATTAATTATTTATTTCCAGTCATGACAGGGGAGACTGAGAGCCAAAACAACAAAACGTCCCTGGCACCAATGTGTGTCCCTTGGGTAACCAAAGCTCTGAGTTTTGTTTTAGCTTATTTTCAGTATCTTTTAGTTTAGAAGCAATTGTTTTAATAAAATATAAATAGACAAATGAAAATATAATGAATATTCACAAACACAATATAAATATAAAATACGTAGAATCCCTCAATGTAGCTAATCGCTCACAAGATTTGGAATTTTAGAAATAAATCTGCATCTGCAATGCACTGAGGGACTGAATAGAACAGCAATAGAGAAAGGTCATTATAGTATATATATATGTATATATATATATATATATACTCTATACAGTATATATATATATATATATATATGTAATAAAGAAGGCCACTGACTAACATATCCAGCACATATACTCACAATGTTTTCTCTTTCTGCATTTCTAAACACAAGTTCAAATGTGATTTATTTTTAAGCATGGACCAAGTGAAGGGGGTCTTGACGCTACAGGGAGATGCCTTGACACAGGCTGTGAGTTGGACCTAGATTTCATTTAGTCTTTGTTTTCTAGACACATGTGTCTCATATAGAATGACGAATATTGTGCTGAATAACCAATGTTTTGCATTTTGCCAGGACATAAACCTTAAGCTTGCTAAAAGCAGCCAAGTGCTACATTTTCAGTTTAGAGATGACAAGCAATGGAAACTGCAGCAGGTTGGTGTCTCTACTCAACATCTACTCAATATTACAGTAAAAAATATATTTTTTTGTCTTTTTAGTTTTAAAGTAAATTTTGTCTATAGGGTGTAAATATTTATGCCAGTGATGGGTTTTATTATCTATTTAAAGCAATGCATATTAAAGGTTTCCATAATTTAGGCGGGTTGCAATAATATATAGTAAAACTAATGCATAGTAAAATACAAGCAACACTTGTCGAAATGCTGAATACATCATACATTACTTGCATCGTAATTACATTACTTATCTATGGCTCACCTGTACTGTAGTAATTTCTGAAACTAACTGTCATCTCCAGATTCAGGACGCATGGAATCATGTTAGCCAAGCAATACAAATGCTTAACGGTCATGATGAGACATACAACTTTAAAACAGGGGCTGAAGTTATCAAGGTTAGTTTTACTAAGTGTGGAACCATGAATTAAATCATTCCATTGTGTGTCATTCACTTCCCATTTTCTGTATTGTTTTTCAGCTTGTGGATGCAGTGATGCTGCAGCTGACACGTGCAAGAGGTCGCCTTACCACTCCAGCTTCCATGACACTCACCGAACTGGCTACAAGTGGTCTAATGGTATTACGCTCTCATCACAGGCACTGAGAGTATTGTTGTTTATGGAAACGCCTGACATGGGTTTAAGCCAATTATTTTAGCTCTGGCAGTTCCAATCTGGGTTCAAAATGACAAATATCTACCACTATTTAACCATGTCCTATTAAATATCTCTATGTCCTTTCTCTCTACATACACATTTCCAAGGTCTTATGTTTCTTTTTTGCCTGGCAAATATTTCTAACAATCATTTTACCATATATTACCTATTGCTCCTGAACAAATATACAATCCAACCCTCTCTCTCACCTTAGCTTTTTTTTAATACTGCTCCACCTTAGCGTCACCATCTTGGTCATTCCCAGTTATGATATAAGCATAATTTTTTGCCAACTCTAACTTCTACCCCAGGTTTCTAAAGCAAGCATCATAGCACATCTCACTACTGTCCTAAAAATCGTGCCTTCTAACTCATAATTTTTTTCAAAATACTAATCCAATAGAATTAGTATTAACACAAGCATAACTGAACATAATACACTTATCTTCTCAGAAGTCAGGCTAATTGTAGTAAGAGTATCCTCAACCTATGTCAGGGTTCAGTTTCTAGGCAAAGCAACTTGATTTTTTTTTTAATTTTTCAGCAATTATTGTACATTTATAATTATTTATTTTGCATCACAGAGCATTCAATAACAATGAACACAAAAAATACCAAGAAGAAGTTGCCAGATATTTCCATGAGAAGATTCTTCACAAATGGATTTTTTTTTTGTTTTAACTCTAATTGTCTCTCTGTTTTTTTTTATTTGTTTTTGCAGCAAATGTTCACTCCTCCCATGCCCGGAGACATAATGGTGAACTTTTATATCAATTTAAGTAAATTGTGTCTGACTGTATACCAGCTTAATATATTGCCTCCCAACACAAACAAGGTTAGTTCTGTAAGCAACATCAGATCAATGTGAAAAGTCAATTCAATTTTATGTTTATGTAAGGCTTTCCCTCTTTTTAACAGATTTTTAAACCTGCTGGAAGTTCTGTGTTGCACAACCCTGGTGTAATGTTGTAAGTGTTCGTTTTGCATTTTTTGTACATCAACAAACTTCCATATATACTGTATGGTATTCATATGCAATTATCTCTGTTATTCATATGCAATTACTCAAATCTCAATTACAGTAATGTTGTGACATTATGAAAATCTTAAACAGAAAATTTTACAAAGGATTTTACAATATTGCATTCAATACACTTGAAAGACAAAAAAACAAGCTCTTCCATTGTTTTTAATAAATCATTCCAGCAGTAGAAGAGCATATGTCTTCAAAGAAAAAGAAAACTGCATTTACTTGACAATACAGAAAGTTATCCAAAAAGTGTAATGCTGAAATTACAATAGTGTGTGCATCTTTCCCCATGGTGAAAAATCCAAACATTGCTATGCTGAATATGCCAGAAGAGATGCTACTGTGAGTCTTGGCTGCATGCAGGACATTCAATTCACACCAGTTCACAAGTTGTTTTGATAACTACTGGGTCATGGACCATCATACTTAACTTCGGTACCTTTGTCACGACTATATTTGATCCATGTTATAAAGGTCATTACTTGCGACAATAAAGCAGGAGAAACGCTCCTGCAATAGACTTAAAAGCACTTTGTGTTTATCAGAGAACACATTTTATAGTATAATTAGTCAGCAGACCAGTAGACATGTACATTATATTTTAAGTGGCCTCAAGTTTAACATTTTATTAAGATTTTTTTTTCAAAGTGGAGGACACTCCCATGATCCCCTTTACATACTGTACTTTTACAGGGGCTTCTTCACTGCATCTGTTTTTCATGATGAAATATCTCGAAAGATTTGTCTAAATCTTTGTGATAACAATTTTATAATTACTGCTAATAACATTTTTAATTAACCTTGATATGATTATCACTTGCTTTTATCAAAATTTTCAATAAGACTCAAAATCACTCAAAATCACATGAAAGGAGAACCAGACAAGAACATAGAACATCCCTATTTCCCACACCACCAGACTGATAACCACGTGAGCGTTTTAGTCCCCCTCTCACCGCAAGCAACTCCAGAGTAGAAGAGAGTCTAGCTTCTCAAGGATTTGGCTTTGGTGAGGCCCCAGTAACGCGAACTCGCCGACATAAATGGTGACAATGTTTTGTCCATAAGGGGTGATTTGAATTGCCCTTTGCCTGATCCATCACTTAGCACTTGTTAGCACAACATAGCACCTAGGTTCATTGCTCAAACCCCTCCAACACATTAAGATGTTGGTTCAGGGAGAAGGGGGGTTGAAAACAGTGGTCACAATAGTTGCCACACAAGTAGAAGGGTCGGCACTGGATACATGGCTTTTAGGTTCTGTGAGGTGTCGGCTACATTTTTGCTATTTGGGCACCAGTGAATATGCTCATATACGTACAGTTCAGTATCTCTTTTATTCCCTGAGGCTTCGGTGAGGAGTGGGTGGTGTGTCCTGCTAGCTCCACCATAGCATCGGGGATTAACAAGTGTGACCAGGACTCGCTAATAATCAACAGATAACACTCACGGATGAGGTGATTGTAATTCATCTGCAGCGGTAGCTCGTCCATCTTGTTTGCCAAGAATGGACGAGCTACCCATGGTGGAGGAAGAATTCAGCCGTTTCACTCACTCCGGGGGAATGCTGTGGGAGTTTGAGAAGGTGTTTGTAATGTTAGTTTCTGCTCAAAAAACAGTGTTTATTAATTCCTGGTGGCTGCAGTCGTGTTTACTGTGACATAGGCATATTTTAAAAAGCTAGCTAAGACATCAAACTTAGAAATGATAAAGTATCCTAGGAGGTATAAGTAAACAACTGGGACATTCCATAAGATTAACACAAGCAGAAGGTTGTGAATGTTGTTGCACTAAGAGTACAATCTTGGTGCAACCTAAAGTGATATATGACAATACAAACACTATAAAATCTGAACTCACAACCGTCCCTTCCTTATTTTTAAGGTGTTTTAATCCCCACATTCTGTTATTATTTGTTTCCTCCACAGTGACTTCAAAAACAGTCGTTTTGAAGTGAGTCAGGTTAACAAGGTGGAGTGTGTGGTTCCCTGGCTTGATGACACATTGTTGTTCTTCACCATTTGCTTGCAGCTTTGTCAGCAGCTCAAGGACAAGGTAAATTACAATAAATCATAAAATAATATTCACTGCATGAGTGTAAGATGACAGGAATAATTAGTTGTTGGTTAAAAGATGAGTGTATGGACACCATTAAGCTAAACTATATTATTGTAATTTTAAAAACTATTGTGTTATTTATAAAATAAAAATGCATTGTATTATGTTTGGAAATTACAGAGATAAAGTTGGTAATGGATAGATGTAGTGACTGGAGTCAAACTAAATCTTGCTTTTATTTCATTACAGATTTCAATCTTCTCTAGCATTTGGAAATATAAACCTGTTTGATCAACCACCAGTCAGTATTATATTATTATTCATCTCATTCATTAAACTACATTAGTTAAACTAAATTTATGTGGTGTGAATACCCTCCCTGTTGTATGTGGATTTATCGTAAAGCACTGAATTAAACTCAAAATAAACCAGATGTGTTGTTAATCCATCGTCAAACTCTTTTTTCTTTAAACCCAAAGTAATATTTTTTTAAATTTTAGTAATACCTCAGTCCAGGGGTCTCCAATCTGATGCTCGCAAGCCTCACCTTTCCATGTCGCTCTCCAACCAGCCCCGCCTCCATATTATACTAAATTATTATTTGCTCAGGTAAACCACGGCACTGTTTACATAGACATATAACAATATTGAAACAAAGAACAGACAGCAAGCCCAGAAAATACAAAAGAGTGCATCAACTGTGTCTCCTACAGTCTTGACTGACCCGACTGTTGTAACTGACAGACAGTTGAAATACCCGAGTAGGTTTTTTGTCCCAACCATAGCTGAAAATAAGGACACGAGAATAAGACTGAAAATGTCGGTCTTATTCTGAACCCAGAAGTGTGGAACCATATCACACTTCAAAGTGCAGATAATATTGTACAGCGTGTCCACTGTAAAGTCGACCTTGTCTACCATCACAGCACGTAGTCAATGTTCCAGGACCTTAGAAGAAACACTGTCACTTCCCCGCTTCAAGCAGAGCAGCTTATACAGGGTGACAGAGTCTATATTTAAAATTTCCATTAGATAATAACCCTGTTTAAACCTACAATTTACACTTTAATAGAGGTACTTGTGTTATAAACACACTTTTAAAAACTTTAAGAACCTTCACCACGTAGTTTCTGCTATGAATGTTATAAATTCAAGTTCAGACTCCGGCTGACAGATGAGCATGGGAATGGCTCAATAAGAGTAAACCACAATACCCCATAACTCCATGCAGTGCTGGTCATCCCATTGACTCAGACTAAATACATGCCACATAAATCTGGAGACACCAGAGCGTTACAGAATGACAGGTTGACAGGTTTATTCTGTTATTGCAAGTCAACAGTATAATAGTAAACATTTCATACTGTGAGCAAGGTCTTGGAATACGAGATAAAGTTTTTTCCCCCTATGTTTTCACACCAAATGTTTTTTTTAGATGTCAACATGTTGACTCAACAGTGACAAAACTGAAGTCCTCCTCATAGGCAACAAATTTTTGTACCCAGAAAATTCTCCGGTCATCAGACCAGGGATCCATCACAAAGGAGGGGAACAAGTGATACTAACACTACCCCCCACACCTCCATTCACACCTCTAACTGAACAAACAGCTGGGTACGAACAGGGCGTGACACATCACCCTGTAACCCCACCTCTCCTTTATAGCCTTTGTTCTACAACAACCCCCCCTTTCACAGGTATGCAGCCTCGTTTGAGGTTAAATACCAAGTCCTGGTATTTAATCGACAACCCCCTGTAGTCGATGGATGAGAGGTGAAACGTCTTCAAGAAACCTACTATGTCCAGTTGCTTTCGAAGTAACTAATTTTGGATTGAATTACCTGGATGACTGAGAATCTACACAGACATGTCAGAATTGATGCTTTTGAAATGCAATTCTGTTGTCTAAACTTTTTCCCAGGACATAGATAATGTTCGATAATGTTGCCACATTGGTGTAGCTGTGCTGATCACCAATGCAAACGTATTTTATTTTTAACTATTTTGTTAATGTTATTTCCCTCAGTTACATATTTTTAGTTGGTTAAGGACAAGACCATGTACACAAATAAGCCTGTATGTGTCCTGTGGTATTCACAAAATACAGTGGTGTTTCTTCACATTGCACATGCACAGTACACTGTTTTGATCAACTTTAATGGTGTAGTGTGCAATAACATATTATAGGCCTATAGTACAGTACATTACATACTTTTAATCCAAAACAACACAACAATGCAATATTATCTCGGATAGCATCTAATATGAAAACTTTCAGCTATTTGAGACTTGACTTGGACTTGGGATGAAAGACTTGGGACTTGACTTGGCATTGCCCCTCAAGGACTCAAGACTTGACTTGGACTCGCGCATAAAGACTCGAGACTTGACTTGGGCTTGGAAAAATTGACTTGTGGACATCTCTGCACCACACACACTCACATAGACATGATCAATGTGAAGCAACATAAAAAACAGCAGCAGGCAGAGCTCTGGGTTCTTGGGATGCTGCTCTAATTGTAGTCGTACAGACAGACAGAGATGCAGATCCATTCGTGGTGAACGGCACCAAGATCTGGGAATTCCTGTAAGTTGTTTTCTTTCCTATATTTGAATAAACCATTTACCATTTACTATACTAGTTGTATGTCTCATTATTTCTAATCTCATTCGTCCTCCTCTGAATACCTGGGAAACAGAAGTCCTCTCCCGGGGTAACAAAGACCCGAAAAGCGGACACATTGGTGACCTTGATGTGGTTAAAGGTAAAAGGACGAATTGGTTCAACCAGGAGATTTGTTCAAAGTAATCCCCGGGACAGTTAAATAAAGGTAAGGAGTTTTCTGTTTTAGTAAAAACTGCAACAATTATTTATTTATTTTAATTATAAATAATTTATTTTAATAATATTTATTTATTTATTTAAATTCAACTTTGAATGATTTTAAGAAAGAAATTTCAGATTGTTTATTACAAAATTGAAGGGACGTAAGTGTCTGGTACACAAGTGTACAAAGAGTTCGGAATGCAATAGAAAATACGTCTGGGACACAGTGTACACAGCGTTTGGAACGCAATTGAAAATATGTTAGGGATGTAAGTGCCTGGGACCTAGTGTGCACAGCGTCTGGAATGCAATAAAATAATAGATCAGGGATGTAAGTGTCTGGGAAACAAGTGTACCCAGCATTTGAAACGCAGCATTTGGAATGTTATAGAAAATATGTCAGGGACGTAAATGTCTGAGACAAAGTATGCACAGTGTTTGGAATGCAATCGCCAATACGTCAGGGATGTAAGTGTCTGGGACACAGTGTGCACAGCATTTGAAACGTAATAAAATATTACGTCAGGGACGTAAGTGTCTGGGACACAATGTGCACAGCTTTTGGAATGCAATAGAAAATACGTCAGGGACCTAAGTGTCTGGGACAAAGTGTGCACAACGTTTGGAACGCAATAAAATAATACATCAGGAATGTAAGTGTCTGGGACACACTGTGCACAATGTTTTGAACACAATAGCAAATACGTCAAGAACGTAGGTGTCTGGGATACGGAGTGCACATTGTTGGATCGCAATAAAATGATACGTCAGGGACGTAAGTGTCTGGAAAACAGGAATTGAAATAATAAAAGTGTTTGAACATTGTGTGTCTTTCATTGAATGTTTGTATTGTTATACTGTAAAGTAACAGAAACAAAGGATTGGAGATAGAGATTTCCTGACATATGACATTTCTATGTAGTGTCACTGGTTGCAACGTTACTTTGGACGTAAGTGCCGCATTTACTGAGCAGTACCAGTGACACTAATTCCGGAGGTGTTTTTAAAGGAAATTAATATCAACAAGCCGACGTTTGCTTCAATATTTACATCTGTCACATTGATGATGATTATAGAGGCCATGGAGCAAGTAGAAAAGGAGTCCTTCGCATAGTCTGACACCTGTAGTTAAGAGATTTTCACATGGCCAGGCACCTGTAGATAAGAGATTGCCTTTAAATCACGTACAACCGCCAACTGCACTGTTGTCTCCCATGAATCTGCTTATTCGATCATTCAAGACAATTTGTTGAATGTTGTTAAGGGACACGAGAAGACAGTACAAGAGGATGAAGGAGGCCAAAGAGATGTTAGAAAAGGTTGTATTTGCGGAAGTAGTTTGATTGTATAAGTTGGTTGTAGTACAGGGTATAAAATGGTAATGAGTTAAAGAAGGAGTTGGAACAGTTTGTGAGTGACAGGAAGAAGGTTAGGACAAGTCTTAAAAAATTAGAGGATCATAGACAATTTGTCCATGCATTGGCCATAACTTCATTAGCTATGGCAAGAGCGAGGGAGAAAAAACAGGAATTAGTACGTCATAGAAAGAGAGTAGAGAAAGGAGGGAAAGAAGAAATTGACTCTAACCTGACAATAAATGACATCTTGATCACATGAAAAAATATGGAATGTTATGATTCTTCTTCAGACAACACTGACATAGAAGTAGAGGAGAACCACACAAAGGAAGAATTGCCCGCAAAGGAACAAAGGTCTAACAGGGCAGTTAGAATGGCCGTAGAGCAAAACAGTTTTACGCTTAAGTCAAAACTGACACACAAATGGTGCAGCAGCGCACCCCCCAAGATCCTCACCGCCCCTTCTGGTCCTCAGCACATGTAATTTAAGGACAGCACAAAATACAAACAAATTCATTCAAATTCACAAAAGGGAGGGGAAGTGCCACTCATCAAGCCCACCCCACATGTAACCCCCTGGTGGTCACCAGGGCCAACAGACTTACACTCCAAGGACAGAGGTTGACAAACCTCTACATCTATGCTCCTGACTCACCTGTGCATCTGCAGCGCAGAGACATGTTGTGTAAATTGAGGTGATCCTTCAAGTCAACTTACACTTAATTGGATGACAAAGACTGAACAGAACAGAAGATTTGAAAACAGCTTTAGCCTCAGTTGCTACATTAGCTACACCAGACTGCACAAAAGATTTTCATTTGGATGTTTCTGTCTCAAAAACCACAACCCACGGTGTTTTGTTCCAGGAAAAAAAGAGGGATAGGAAAATATTGAATTATGTGAAACCCAACAACCAGGGTGCAGCTGGACTTGTAAACATAAAGAAAACTGAACACATAGTCATGGGACATTCAGTGATTGTGTTAACTTTACATCATGTCCAAACCTATGTAACTTCAGCAGCATTCACACTGACACCAACAAGACAAAGAAGAATTCTGCATACATTAGAAAAGGCACACATACATTAACATGGCAGATCTAAGGGGGAATGGGGAGTTGCACTGTTGTCAAGAAAAATCCAGACCAGACATGAAGGCAGAACCACTCACAGATGTAGAAATGGTGTTGCACACGAATGGTTGTTGTTGGAAGGACGAGAAAGGTCATTTAAGGGCAGCATGGGAAGTGGTGGAACAGAAGAAGTTTTAACAAGAAAAAATTTGAGTAAGTTGCAGGAAGTGATGGGGCAGTAAGAGAAGCAGATGGTCTTTGGAGCAGTCCGGATGGACGAACTGTCTTTCCCCTGGAAGCCGCCCATATGGTTATATACTGTCATTTACTGGTCATGGTAGATGCTTTTAGGGCAAATGGTATAATAAAACAAAAACTCGGAAATGTATTAACTGACTCAACATTGAGAGGATGAAGGAGGCCAAAGAGATGTTAGAAAAGGTTGTATTTGCGGAAGTAGTTTGATTGTATGAGTTGGTTGTAGTACAGGGTATAAAATGGTAATGAGTTAAAGAAGGAGTTGGAACAGTTTGTGAGAGACAGGAAGAAGGTTAGGACAAGTCTTAAAAAATTAGAGGATCATAGACAATTTGTCCATGCATTGGCCATAACTTCATTAGCTATGGCAAGAATGAGGGAGAAAAGACAGGAATCAGTACATCGTAGAAAGAGAGTAGAGAAAGGAGGGAAAGAAGAAATTGACTCTAACCTGACAATAAATGACATCTTGATCACATGAAAAAATATGGAATGTTATGATTCTTCTTCAGACAACACTGACATAGAAGTAGAGGAGAACCACACAAAGGAAGAATTGCCCACAAAGGAACAAAGGTCTAACAGGGCAGTTAGAATGGCCGTAGAGCAAAACAGTTTTACGCTTAAGTCAAAACTGACACACAAATGGTGCAGCAGCAAGCAGGGGCAGCGCACCCCCCAAGCTCCCCGCCGCCCCTTCTGGTCCTCAGCACATGTAATTTAAGGACAGCACAAAATACAAACAAATTCATTTAATAAACATCCATTTTTGGCCCTATCAGCCACACCCATGGTAGGGGCGCGGTAACATGGGGGGGTAGACCTGTAAGAGGTGGAAACATGGAAGGAGTACAGAGTGGACGCTTTGCATGTGGACAGATAGGACATTGGGCAAAACACTGCCTTCTTCTATGCCAGCTCAGGACCAACCACCAACCAACTACAAGAGGGAGGGGAAGTGCCCACCCCACATGTAACCCCCTGGTGGTCACCAGGGCCAACAGACCTACACTCCAAGGACAGAGGTTGACTAACCTCTACATCTATGCTCCTGACTCACCTGTACATCTGCAGCGCAGAGACATGTTGTGTAAATTGAGGTGATCCTTCAAGTCAACTTACACTTGATTGGATGACAAAGACTGAACAGAACAGAAGATTTGAAAACCGCTTTAGCCTCAGTTGCTACATTAGCTACATCAGACTACACAAAAGATTTTCATTTGGATGTTTCTGTCTCAAAAACCACAACCCACGGTGTTTTGTTCCAGGAAAAAAAGAGGGATAGGAAAATATTGAATTATGTGAAACCCAACAACCAGGGTGCAGCTGGACTTGTAAACATAAAGAAAACTGAACACATAGTCATGGGACATTCAGTGATTGTGTTAACTTTACATCATGTCCAAACCTATGTAACTTCAGCAGCAGTCACACTGACACCAACAAGACAAAGAAGAATTCTGCATGCATTATAAAAGGCACACATACATTAACATGGCAGAGCTAAGGGGGAATGGGGAGTTGCACTGTTGTCAAGAAAAATCCAGACCAGACATGAAGGCAGAACCACTCACAGATGTAGAAATGGTGTTGCACACGGATGGTTGTTGTTGGAAGGACGAGAAAGGTCATTTAAGGGCAGCATGGGAAGTGGTGGAACAGAAGAAGTTTTAACAAGAAAAAATTTGAGTAAGTTGCAGATAGTGATGGGGCAGTAAGAGAAGCAGATGGTCTTTGGAGCACTCCGGATGGACGAACTGTCTTTCCCCTGGAATCCGCCCATATGGTTATATACTGTCATTTACTGGTCATGGTAGATGCTTTTAGGGCAAATGGTATAATAAAACAAAAACTCGGAAATGTATTAACTGACTCAACATTGATGTGGATAGATGCCCTACCCATTGTACTACATGACTTGAGAAATACTCCACAAGGAGGATGAGACGGTCTTACGCCGTTTCAGTTGCATACTGGCCGTGGCTATTGTCTTCCCGGCCAGGTACGTACCACAAACTGCTGCTCCTGAATGATTACCTGTGTTTAGTTAAGACCATTAGACAGCTCTAACAGATTCTGTAGTGTTTTGCGCTTCACGCAGGATAAACCTACCAGGAGGCGGAGAAGAGACAGGAAAAAACTTCAAGTGGGTTTGGGTAAAAAGATTAAAAACGCCACACACCTTGAGGGTAGAAGGACACAAGACGTGGTTCCATCCGAAACAGTGGGCAGTCGCTGTGGCCCCAGAACGCACAATCGTCATCCCAGAAAATGACGACGACCGGGATTCAGACATCATCTCCTCTGACCCGGAAACAGAGGAAGACAAAGGCTCTTCTGAGAATACACATCACACTATTCTCAAGGACTGAAGAAAGACACTGTTAGATTCAGTCAGTGGAAGTGTGCACTTCTGAACTGACCGGGTAACAAACATCAGCTTACACGAAGACAGCACAGAGCAACACAGATATAGAAAGACTAACACTGACAATGATCGGTCTCGGCCCTGGCATCCGCTCAGAGATCCAGCTCTATATGGACGTAGAGGAATAACTTTCTCAATAACTTTTCCTTTATTAATGTATGAAATATAATTGCTGAAACAGCTGAACAACACAACTGCCACTGCAAACAATGTTACTATAACAGCTCTAACTAGACACAAATGGAGTGACTTAAATTTGCAATGGAGGGACCCATGTTTGACATTATACGTGGTAATAGAACTACATTATGCAGTTTATTTTTGAATTACGTTCTGTCATCCTGTGTGGAAATTACCCAGGTTCAGCTGACTTATGGCTAGAACCAGTAACATCACCACGGGTGCCCGCCACAAGCCCAAATTGGCAAACAGTGTTTTCGAACACAGCAGCTCATGTTCTAACCTAGGCAGAGAGACCATATCTCCCCGGTCCTCGCCTCTCTTCATTGGCTTCCAGTTCGCTTTAGAATTCAGTTCAAAATCCTATTGCTTACCTTTAAGGCTCTCCATGGGCTGGCACCCTCCTATATAGTGGAGTTGATACAACCTTCTAAACCCACTAGAACTCTTCGTTCTTTAGGAGCAGGTCCTCTTGTGGTTCCACGAACCTCCAAATCTAGATTTGGAGCCAAAGCTTTCTGCTATCAGGCCCCTCCACTTTGGAACCAGCTGCCAGTCTTAGTCCAGGAGGCCAACACAATCTACCTCTCTCTACCTTCAAGATTAGATTGAAGACATTTCTTTTTGACAGTGCCCATAATGGCCTACAGATCCAGCTGTAGTCCTCATGTGAGGCCTTCGGCTGGACCTTAGGTTCTAGTTATGCTGCCTGAAGTTAAGAATGCCGGGGTCCTGTGGCATACTGGGTCCCGTATTACTGTCCTCTATCTTAAATAAATATTCCTTATTTATTTATTTCCTACCACTGTCCCCTATCTCTATCTTCTTCCTTTTCCTTATTTACTCCCCATTAACACCCCTTGCCGGGGACCTCACGTCCCCGTAGTCTTTATTCTTTTCCCAGAACCCGATTGCCACGGGCAGCCATGGACACATATCAACGCACCACCAACCTACAATCAAGAGTTCTCTAGGACCAGACCCGGAGCAGAGGAACTTAAAAATGGACCTTATCATTAGAATTTATTATAACTTATAATTGAACCTTGATGATTTCTTTAATTTTTATTTTTACTTTTTAATTTTTAATTCATAATTTGTAATGTATAATTAGCTGCTGTTACGCTGCCAATGTTGTGCCTGCCCGCCTGTCCGTCCTGGGTGAGGATCCCCTCCACTGTCGATCACCCTGAGGTTTCCTCCTTTTTCCTGTCTGGGTTTTTGGGAGTTGTTCCTCAGCCAAGGGTGAGGGTCTATAAGGGCAGGGGGTCATTGTCTGGTTTGCATATTTTTCTGTGTATTGTATGCAACTGTGTGTAAAGTCCCCTGAGATAGCTGTTGCTATAATTTGGCACTCTAAATAAATATAGTTGAGTTGAGTTGAGTTGAGTTGAGTTGAGTTGAGTTGAGTTGAGTTGAGTTGAGTTGAGTTGAGCTGAGCTGCGTCCGCAGCTGGATAAGATGGCAGCAATCGCGTCCCTGCTGTGTCCCAAGTCTAAAAAAGAGGTTACACATTTCTTGGGGCTGGTAGGGTGTTACCTGCGTTTTATCCCACAGTTCGCTGACTTGGTCATCCCTTTGACGGGTCTGACTCGTAAGTGTGCGTCAGATCCGGTACAGTGGAAGGAGCAGTGTAAGCAGACGTTTGAGCAGCTGAAATGGGCTCTCTGTTGTAACTGTAATTTACACCTAATTTTTCTCTCCCTTTTGTCCTGCAGACTGACGCAGAGGGCTGGGGGCTGCAATGTCCCAGCGGGTGCGTGGCACCGACCGACCCGTCGTTTACATCAACCGGAAACTGAAGTGACTTTTAGACATGGATTTATTCTGTCTTTCCACTATGTGTTGTCAGGAATGTTAACAAAATGTAAAGAATGTATTTTATATATCAATCAATTCAATCAATCAATTTTTATTTATATAGCCCACATTTACAAAACATCCTCTGTCCTTAGACCCTCAGCCCGGGTAAGGAAAAACTACCGAGGAAAAAATCCTTATAACAGGGAAAAAAACGGTAAAAACCTTAACCTAAACCTAAACAACAAATTAGTCAAAATTTTTAAATGTATTCCTTCAGTAGCCGTTATGTCAATAGGTGTATGTCCGGTCATCCAACTGCTGATCCTCCTAGTCTTGGTTATCCTAGTTTTGGCATCGACCCATCCATCAGCAACCGCAATAAAAAAGAGAAACAAACAAAAACGGTAGTTTAAACA
>JAFBJS010055185.1:0-33768 GCA_016785265.1 Paraplagusia blochii | reverse complement strand
CAGCGGGTGCGTGGCAACGACTGACCCGTCGTTTACATCAACCGGAAACTGAAGTGACTTTTAGACATGGATTTATTCTGTCTTTCCACAATGTGTTGTCAGGAATGTTAACAAAATGTAAAGAATGTATTTTATATATCAATCAATTCAATCAATCAATTTTTATTTATATAGCCCACATTTACAAAACAAGTTTGTCACATAGGGCTTTACAGGGTTGGTAACATCCTCTGTCCTTAGACCCTCAGCCCGGGTAAGGAAAAACTACAGAGGAAAAAATCCTTATAACAGGGAAAAAAACGGTAAAAACCTTAACCTAAACCTAAACAACAAATTAGTCAAAATTTTTAAATGTATTCTTCCAGTAGCCGTTATGTCAGTAGGTGTAAGTCCGGTCATCCAACTGCTGATCCTCCTAGTCTTGGTTATCCTAGTTTTGGCATCGACCCATCCATCAGCAACAGCAATAAAAAAAGAGTAACAAACAAAAACGGTAGTTTAAAACAGATTTCAATAGAGTGGAGTAGAGAGTGAGACAGGGACGAGGATGAGGGAGGAGGGGTGCTCAGACTATGCGCTCATTCTAAATGCATGATGTGAGGGCCCCCTACCCCTACCTCTATAGCAGTTTGGTGTAAACTACAAGATTAGCGTTAAAGATTCAAAAAGTTCCCATAGGCGACATTAAATAAATGGGTTTTTAGTCTCACCTCAAAGGTAGAGACCGAATCAGAATCCCTGACCTGAAGCGGAAGCTGATTCCACAGAAGAGGGGCTTGATAACTAAAGGCTCTACCACCTGTTCTACTCTTAGTAATTTTGGGAACCACTAATAGAAGACTAACCACTAATAGAGAATTGCAGTAATTCAGCCTGGAGGTTACGAAGGCATGGATTAGTTTCTCTGCATCGTTACGGGACAGAATATTTCTAATTGCCTTTATGTTACGTAAATGGTAGCAGGCAATTCTGCAAATTTGCTTAACATGTTCAAGCTATTATCGAAAACCACCCCCATATATTGTGAAGCAAATGTCATAAATATGCTGTGTTTTTGATTAATTGTTCCCAGGTGTTATATGCAGGATGACAATTGCATTTTGTAATATGTGATTTATAAATCAGACCTTTTGCAGATCTTATGGTCACATGAGACTTGGCATTCTGCAGATGTTCAATTCTCTCTGTAGTCTGAGCAGTCACAGCACTGATTGACTTTGATATTTCAATTTCCACATCAAAAATTCACTCAGAACTGGGGAAATGTTTTCATCTTCTTCAGTCTGCACTGCTGAAGGAGGTTGAAATAGAGATTATGCCAAAGCGGTGTTTATAATAAATTAAATCAGCCAGTAAACGCAGTGCATTTAAATCAAGAAGCCTAAGACAAGGAAGTTTAAAAAAATGATGCTCAAGCAAATGGATAACCACGAATTTACAAAAAAGCGCCATCTGCTGGACGTAATTCGCAGCTACCACTCAACTAATAATTAAACCTTGGGTTTTTTAATTCTATCTGAACCAGGCGAGATGTGGACACAGAAGTGTCACCTTCCCTACACACTGCTTCCCGGGCACTCAAAGGTCCCCAATGTGACTTTGGTAGGTTGAAAGAGTGTGTGCAGTAGTGTGTATCACAATGTCACAATGACAAGGAGTTTGCTTTTCTTCCTAGTGTATGGAGCTCATTTTCAGCAACTAACACGCCACTGTTTCAATGGTACAATGTGTTTGCATATTCTTTCAGAAGGATAGTGGATGATTAAAAAATCCTTAAAGTCTGAAAAAAAAAATATTTATATTTCTCCATTCTCTTATCCATTGCAGGCCTCTCAGGCGTGCCTTTCTGTGGGCGGTAAGCCCACTACAAAAGGAAATCTTTTTTATTATTATAATTACATATTACCTAACAAAAATTGTCTTGATGACCCCAATGATACCTGTGAATGGTTGTGTAAATGAAAAGATGGACAGATAAATAAATATTCAAATTGAAATTAAGAATTATTTGGAACAGTCAAGAAAAAAGACTAATAATTTAAACTTAAATGCTCTTTATTTATTGCATTCTGAGAAAAAAAGAAGATATTCTATATGCAGAGGTAAATACACAATGGGCAGAACATAAAAATGAACATGTAAAAGGCACCAATTCTGTGATTGCTTCCTGTTGGCTCAAACCATGTGCAAATAAGGAGACATGGCTCTATTTGACATAGCTGGAGTGAAACCAAACCATTTCAAAACAAAACAAGTGTGAAACAGATAAAACATGAAATAGGCCATAGTGGTGATATGAATGCTAATATATATATTATTATATACATGTTAAATACATTAGTCTTTGTGTACCACAGTTTGTATTTACTCCCTTTTGTGGTAAAAATCTGCCCACATTGTGCAAGGAGGGAAAGATAAGAACATTGTCAAGTACAGAGTAACAATTTCCATCCAAACTTAAAATGTTACCCAGAGCACATCTGTAATAAATAATATTTGCATACATTCATGTTCCAACCACTATTGTGTATGATCACTGTTTCTGGTTCCGGACTGAAATATGAAATAGAGTTGGGCTGTCTAATCTATATCATGAAGTTTTTACATTTTTATGCAGTATTTTTGCCTCTTCCGAAATAAAGCAGGGAGAAACGGGGAAAAAGGACACAAAAAACAATCAAAGCTCTTCAGAGTGGGCACACAACATGGTTGTATGTCTATAGAACATCAGGAATAAAGGATCATTTTTCAAAGTGGCCCGTAAGAAGCACAGAACTGAATGTGTTGGGAAAAAAAATAACATTGAATATACTGTCACTTGATACATCCCTGGGAGAACTGTGGGACACATAAGGACAACATAAGAAATAGTGATCAGGTCAGGATTACAAGTCAACTTATACATTACTTATACATTGTACCAGGTTTATAGAGGTTCAGTTTATCTGCAGCAATCAGGTGATCTGACGAACTCTTTAGAATTTAGATTGTCTTCAATTTCTGCAATTAGTTGGGAAACATTTGGTAGAAGTAGAAGACATCGGCACCAAAGGAATGTAAACTACAATTGGAGCTATTAAACTATATATTCAGCTTTTCTTCCATCATTGTGACACATTGTGTGTTTGTAATTTTCAAAAACAAATGGATGTTATCATGATGCATGATGTTGATATGCAGATGATGGTTTTGTTTACATATGCACTTTATATGCCATTAATCAGCGTGTGCTTTATCACACACTATGCATTACTTTCTATTATTTCTGTTTTTAGGATACTTTATGTCCCTGACATGATTGATGATGTTTTACGTCCTGGATCAAACCTGGTCAAACTAAAACCTGGGGAAGACCATTTTTTATCCGGCCTGGTAACTTGTAAATCTGCTCCTGACCCAAACCAAAAATATTTACTCAAGTGTGACCTAAATTATGAAGTTAGCAGGTGAGAAACATAAGTTCACATGAACAGCCTATGGTTTTAACAACTGTAAACCACTTGGTTGGATTTTATTTCACCAGTGAAAAATTCTATATAAAATCCTTTTTTTTTTGCAATGACAGAATATTTCCCATGATGCAGATCAACCATGTGTACAGCTGTAAACATTGTGTTCTGCAAGAAGAAAGGTTCAATTTAGAGCATAAACTATTCAGGATCTTAAGACCCCTTAAACTGAAACGATAGCTACAGTTTAAGTGTCAAACAGTTACAGAGTACTTCTGGAATATAAAACCTACAGTTCTTTGCTAAATACATTTAGTTTTGGCAGTTGCTGTTCAATGTTTCAAAAGAAAATTGTCATGTAATGTTGAAAATGAGTATGCCAAAAAAGATGTTTTAATAATTTGTAACTTACAATATGAAATGTGTCCAATTTTACCAACCAAAATATTTCTATAGTGGCTTTAATAATAACTGTTCATCATTTTGATTGTTTCTATCCATCTTGATGTGAAATGTAACATGTGTTTTTAAGTCAGTGAATGGTACTTAAAAACACTAGACAAACATTTATGACTGTGGTGATCAAGTGTGGAGCACACATCTCCAAAATTGGTTAAATTATAAAACATTCTGGATGACAAAGATAACTCGTTCTGGGATACATTAAATAAGGGACTTTCAGGAAAAAAAAAAATCACAGGCCAGGTTCAGTTCCAGCTGCTTTTATATGGCCAGTTTTCTTAATCCACATAGTACCAACCCAATAAAATAATAACAAAGAAAATCGTGTGTAAAAAATACATATATGTGAGGAAATCACTTTGTGACCTGCTCTGGTGACGGTTGATGAAGAGACTAATTTAAAGGTCAATATTTTCTTTTAGACCAAATTAAATGTGTATGTGGTTGTAACACACATACGTGCAAATGTATATATCTATATATAAACCTATTCATAAAATAATGTGAAAAAATATGAGAACAAAAACTGTTAGAGCCTTACTGAGAACACTCAGGGGAAAGCCCTTCCTTGGACACTCCAGTTGTCCCTCTGTCTGTTGCTCACTCCTATCATCTGCTTCTTATGCCTCCATGGTAAGGAGATGCATTCCATTAAGCCACTCAAATCTTTCTCCATTGTTCCTCATCTTTGTCCTTGTTTATCATTTGTTCAGGCTGATGGTGACATAAGACGTAGGGATGTAGCCTTCCTCTCCGTTGTTCCTGCGGACACGGGTCCAGCCGTCACCTTTGTCCTCCTCCACCACAGCCAGTACCTCACCTTCCTGCATTGAGATGGTGCCTTCACTGGCCCCTGGGTAGGTCAAAATGAGAAAAAATTATTGTATTTCATGGGAAAATATCACTGTTGTGTCACTGTACTCTGTGTTAAGTATTTTAGGTTGTTGTTTATGAAAAATGCCAGCCTATCTGTGGCATGGTTTATGGAATCAGACATCAATATCAAGTCCTGCTGTTCACACACTCACTAAGACTTTGAGCGAGATAATTCCTATTAGTCAGCATATTCTATGAGGACTTTGGCTGCTAACTTTTGTGACTTAAGTTAAAAGAAAACCGAAAAAAGCTTCAGAGTCTCGGTGTACAAAAACTCCTTTTTGCAAGGAAACATCCTAAAAAATGTGTTGTAATTAGTAGATGCCAAACCCCAGAAATATTAAAGGCAAACTCAACTGATTAAAACATTTATTCCTGTGATGTATTTTCTCTCTTTAGTGCTGTGGTGATTTCCTAAGTGTGTTTTAAATATTCAGCTAAATAAATTTGATTTCCAAATTGCTTTTCTTGTTCGCTGTTATCACCTTGTTTTTTTTTTATACTAATAACTAATACTAATTCACATACCAGGAAAGTTGTACATGGCTGTGCAATTGCCAATAGCAACAGCTATTTCATCATCTTCAAAGTCGTCATCAAACTCTGCGTAGATGGCTTGTGAGGCGTCAGGAGAGCTTTCATCAGAATGAGCGCCATCAGGGCTGGAGAGAAAAAGGGTCATGGTATTTTAAACATCACTTGTGACCTGCTATTACTGCTGACCAAGCAAAGTGTTACCTTGATACATCATGAGCACCATTATTGTTAAAAATGTGTGTCTTGTAACGTAACGTTTCACCGCGGCCGCCTGCCTCAGCCAACCACATCTACCAGAGCCAGGAAGAAAAGAAAAAGTTTTTTTGTTGTGAAACGATGCATTCACTTACACTTTAAATGTTTCACAGCCTAGTGCTCGTTTTAGGCTGGGGAGAGTACCTATACGTTGTCACCATTACCTCATACTTGCTGAGATCTCGTCTAAGCCGCTCTATGTTCTGCGACGTATGGCTGATTTGAGATGCCAGACTCGCAGGATCTCCCATCTGAGGGTTTTTCTCATAAACATCTTTCATTTTGCCCAGGGCCTCGCTGAGTTAAAGAGAGGAAGGGGACATGAAAGGGGAGAAGACTTTGGATGAATTTTTTGGAATTTCAAAGTTATACGTACAACACATACACATTCAACCACGCCAACATTCTGTACACATAACTGGGATTTTCCCCAATTTATCAAAAATCCTACCAAATATGACATTCTGTGACACCAATCACTGCACAAAAACACTTCTCCACACTCCACACACCTCTGGTCTACTTCCTTCTGCAGCTCCTTGCAAATATCATCCAGCTTTTGCTGTAACCTCTTTCTGCGTTGCTCTGGCGGAAGATGTGCAAAGTCCTCTGTCACTGTGGGCTGGAAGAATGTCAGAGAAAAATGGGGTTTTCACCAATCAGCAGTTATAAAAACCATTATAATACAGGCAAGAAATAGTTATAAGAAGTGACATGATACCATAACCAACACACAAAGGAATCTAAAAATCTTTTCTCAAAGAAATGTTTTATGATCAATTCCAACTAAATTTCGTCAAGATTTCTTAATTTTTCTGACATTAAACCAATTTTCAATAAATTTCATTAAAACTAAAAAGCTTTCTTTTCTCTCTTCTCCAGAAACTGGAGAAGAGAGAATAGTTTCAGCTATTTTATCCTTATTAGCAGTTTTCAATAAATAATTATTTGATCCCTCCCAGAATAATTTTGCCTGTAACTGAGTTTTGGTCATTGGTCATGAACCAACTTTTAATTAAAAAAAAAAAGAAAACACCAACATTTAAAATCCCTTTTAAAAGAATTTTAAGAACGTTTGGATATAATTGTGGCTACCCTAAAAAGAACATAAATATAAGATATAATAATAATGTAATATTGCAATATATAATACAATATTATAATAAGATAAACAATTTGTTCAGTTACAGCAAAAAACAAACAAACAAAAACATAAGTGTGCTATATAATGTCCAGCCTTTTGTGTTAAAACCGTCCCTTTATCACCACACCACCAGGGGGCCACCTTTTCAATACAAACAATCTCAAAACTGGATGCTGAAAACTGCATGTTAAGACATTTGATCTCAAGCTTCCTTAGACCACTGGTCCCCTGTCCCCTGTCCCCTTAGTACAAAAAGATTGGGGACCGTTGAATCAAATTTGTTGAGATAAGGTTAATGTTTGTAATATTTTTTCAGTATACACAGGAGAAGAGCCGTTGTAAAGGAAAGGTGGCCATTTTTTGTGTGTAACACTTTTCACCTGCTTCTTAAAAACACACCGACCCAACACACTCAATTGGTTAAGTATATTACCATAATCCTGTCTGGAGTAAACCGCTGAGGAAAGAAAAACATGTTGTGCTTATAAATAAAAGACAACGATCTTAAAAAAACGTATGTAATGGAAACAAAGACATTTACAGTTAAGCATGCAGATATTTTCAGACTGGATAAACACAGAATCAAAACAGGACACAGGTTATTGTTAATTAATTAATTAATAACATTTATTAGTTATTAATTAATCTTTTAACACAATGTGAGGAGGTAAGGAATCCACTATCTTTAAAAATAAATGATTTTGTGTAGCCAAGTGACAACAATTGAAAATATCGGTTTTACTATACAAAAGTTGGTAAATGTCTTGTTTTAACTTGCGGATCATAATGACAATGATTGTTCATGAGAATGACATCCGGTCAGTCGAACTGTGTCTCTAAACTCAATCTTAAACATCCATAATCTTTTACTTTCATTCTGAAATATGATAACTAATTCTAGAAAAAAAAGTCCTCTGGGGTTACCAGGAATTTGTGATGTTGAAATGTGGTCACAAGCCAAATATTTTGGGAACCACCTCACTAGCTGAAATTTTGTGAGTGATTTAGTAGGGAGAAGATGGTAAGGACTTCTGGTACCAAGAGCTCTTTTCTCTTGTCACTGTTGACTCACCGATCTTCTGAGTGTCCGGAAGGAAGAGATTCTGGGTTTGACTGTCTTATTGAGCTCCTTCAAACAGTACGACAGGGGGTCCCGGCCAAACTTGGGGGAAGGGGGTCCATTAGCAGGCGAGGTAATAGGGGTAGTCGAGAAAGGTTGGTGTGTGGAAGGAGAGAGCTGAGAAACGAAGGAGGAGGAGCAAGACCAGTGTTCCAGACAGGGGCGAGAGATGTGCAGTAGTAGGATGATGGTGAAGAGTGGGGGTGGTGGGGGGGACCCAGAGAGACAAGGGGAGGGAAAGAAGGTGAAAAGGGAATTACAACATAGACTTGAGTCAACACCCTAAAGCATACCCACAAAGAAAGCTAGAGAGACAAAACCCACAAAAACCCAGCATACAGGCCCACACAGCATGAAGAAAGCACAAACATGGAATCATCAACATATAAACACATTTCAAAACAGCACACAAAAAAACCCCACAGAAAAGTAAAAGCAAAAAGAGCCCTGCTTTAAACCCCAGCCAGAGCAGCCGAATGCCTGTAGTCTAATTGTTTTTCTGAGGTTTTTGAGAGGAAGGTTTAGGTCATAAATTAAGAAAGAGAAAAATTGAGAGAGAAAAAAAAATCCATGTCTAAAGTTTTAATTAAACATTTCCCACAATATTATAGCGTATGCAACGTAAGTTTGTCATAATTCTTTGTGTTAGCTCATTCCAGCATATATATGAAGAACTGTTTAAAGTCAATTTTGGAGAATTCCTCTGTATCACTGAGTAAAATAGCAATTTTGCTGGACTGATGTCATCAATCAGCTATTTGATTGGTCTAGCACGATCACATGTTAAACTACACCACTCAGAAATCAAAACTTTATTACACCGTTATGAAGCTAGAATAATCATAAAATGACTTACATTAAGGAATGCTAAGGAACCTTTCTACAAACTTTTTGCTGTAATCTTAATGTATCTTGTGTTATTAATTGTGATAAATATAAATATTATAAAATAGGAGACAAACATGAACAAGGGCTTATTAAAGTTTATTTTGAGAAATGAAAAAAAAGTGTTTTCCAATTTTCCCTTCTCCCTTTTTTCCAATGCAAATCCACCATTATTTCTAATTAATCTTAATTATCCGACATTTTAAAGTCAAAATGTACTGCATTTTTGGTTTTTGGTGATAGCTGATTTTAATATCTAATCAATAATTAACTAAGGTCTTTTTATTGTATAAGGAATCTTTCAGAATATTTCACATTAACCTCTTTTACAGTTAGAGAGTAAACATGCTGCATTATATCTTTATTATATATGTATTATATATTTGTTATAAACAAAGTTCTAGTATAAGCTTGAGAATCAATTAATTAGTGTTTTATAGTTTGTTCTTCTCCAAATAAAATGTTATTTTACAAAATTATTTTGGCGGAGTTTGACTGAAGATTGCTCAAACTGGAAGTGTTTGTTCTTAACTTTTTAAGACTGTTTATATCACTAGTCTCTGGAGAGAAGTAACACTGGTATTTTTTTTTTCCTCAGTAAATTCTATTCATATTGGAGATTTGCTTCAAACCTTTAGAGACAAATTGTTGGCTCTACTTCTCAAAGCAAATGGTATTGACTATTTTCTTCTTTTCCTTGTGTGTGATTTAACTCTTTAGCTCTTTGGTAACTGCGTGTAGCTTAGAACACATCTCCACTGTCTGACCTAAAAACATGAAATATTACTACATAAATCATTTGCAGTTGGCACAAATACCCAGCCTGTCTAATGCAGTGAAAGATTGATTACTGCCTTTTTTTTTTACAAGTTTTACGATTGACCCTACGTGACATTTGGTTAAGAGGTTAGGCTGAAATAAAGTGCACAGTGCTCTAGCATTTAAAGATGGAGGTGGGGCCCTATTATCTAAATTACACTGGAAGCTTATACCTCCAGGTCTTTTTATGTCTCGAACAGCAGTTAAAAACATGGCCCCTTGAGTAAAAACTGAGCATTTTAAGTAGAGCACTGTTTCTGAGCACACATCTTACTCTGTAGGTGATGGTTTTGCACAGACTTATGGGAATCTAAATACAGGAGAGCAGCTGTGAGGGGAAATGTTTAGGGGCCCAGACATAAACTGAAAAGGTTCAGTCAAGCCAAGAGAGTCAGCCTCCTATTCATAACGCTCCGATCCTAATTGGGAGAGCATGACTGATGACAAAGCAGTGCGTGTTGGTGTGCATGTGTTTGCCATGCACACACAAATAAAAAACAAGGAGAATGGAGCAGCGCCAGAAAGACATGCAGAAAAGAGAGGGATGGCAAACACTGCTGGGAGGAGGGGTGAAAAGTTGAGACTATTCGGGGGTCGGGGGGTAAGAACGTATTATCTCAGCTACTTGTGTCAACATGTCAAAAGAAAATCTTTTCAAGATATGGCCATATAGAGGGCTTTACTACGTGTGTTAGCCAATGTAATGACCTTTGGCAGTAGTACAGCAGTACAAAGCTAGCTTTATCTGGTGGTCACTCAAACAACCCTTGACTTCATATAAATGGTGGTTTAGAATTGGCAGGTTGAGTCATTTTTTTTTTGCATATTTTGAATATTGAGAAAAGTTTTTAGTCAACCATGAACTTCCCTGGAGGTACATATAGGAACAGATGCTCAACCTCATTCGGTCTTGTACAGACATGGTTCCTAAAATATGTACTGTGCCTCGATGAAGCAGTTGTGAACTACTGGATCGCAGCAGTCTCCATAATGTGAGTCTTCCTGTGGGTGGTGAGCCCACTGGAAGTTACTTGTGTCAAGATGGCGCTATGCTCAGAGCACCTCAGTGGCAACCTGGTGGATTACAACCAGAAGTATGGAGGACCAGGTTTATTCTTTAATCGCTAGAATTAATGACCTGTAATAGCGATAATGTTTAAATGCTTTGAGTCTTCTACATCATCTAAAAGGATAATATGGGCTTTGGGAAAAGTAAAGGTATGATGATATTATGACATGTTTACATCATTTGGAAAGGACAAATTAAAGGTACCTTAGTCAAAGGAAAAGAATTAGGGTGAATAACTATGATAACTAATTATGTCTACTATGTGCTGTTTTCAACTGCATGAGATGTTTTCATTGTAGCTTTTTTTGTATGTTTGTCTTAAATCACAGTGTGAAACTACACAGGACAACTGAATTCTACCCGAAAAAAAAAATAAATCAATCAGCTCTGTCCAACATTGATAGCCAGATCAAATCAGTCTGTCCATAGGTGCTCTTATCCAGCAGCCAATACCTTGTCTCTTGACAGAGAGGTACATCGGAGCATAGACTGATTGTATGGTATACACCAATCATAAAGCAGTAAGCCTAACAGCCTAACAAACACTCAATCTTGCCCACAAATAGATTTCATAATCTTCCTTACTTTTGGCTTGTCCCTTATTTAGACGTTGCCAATCATGCCAATTTAGACATTTTCCATTTTATTCTGTACTATGTAACTTCTTCTCTAATTCCAACTACCTCCATGTCCTCCCTTACTGCATCCATTTCCTCTTTGTCTCCTACCTGGGAGCTCCATCTCTAGGATCATTATTCTACTAATGTATCCACTGTCCCTCCTCTGAACATGTCTAAATGATCTCAATGATGACCTTATTCCTGATCCTGTCCATCCTTGTCACTCCTAAAGGAAGGCAGACGACCCCTCGTCGTCTGCCTTCCTACAGGACGGTTGAGATGCTGCAGGTCTCAACCATCCTGTAAATCTTTCGCTTCACCTTACCTGACTCTCTTCTTTCACATACCCTAATAGATTTAAAGATAACATCCAATGATGATGTCCAATCAACCTACCACAAGCAAGCAAAAATGGCTGTTGCACCTATCTACGTCAATGAATACCCCACAGTACTACAAACATACTGTACGTCTCTGATTCCCCTTGTATCTAGAAGGAGGCCATTTGTACAGTGAACATGAAGTAATACCATAAACATTTTTAAATATATATTTGCATCTTTAACATCAGAGGGGAATATTAGAAAGTGGAAATTACATTTCAGACAGCTACAAAACAAGGATTTGTTGTTGACCTAGTTTTGAACTTTAACATGAGGGTGACTAGTGATGCTCATTTCTGAATAATGAAACCTGAATGTGTGTTTGTGAGTTTGCTGATCCTTGCAGAAGAAAGATCAGTGGTTTGGCCCACGTGCTGATAGCAGCACAAATAAAATTCTGACTGTCAATTTCCCATTGGAAACCACAGTTAAGGGAGGAGGAAGATGGAGGGTGAAAGATGGTGGAGGCAGAACTTGATAACTGATAGTCATAAACAGGATCATGCAAAGCACCATTTTTAGACATGTGAATAAAGGTGGGAATCTTCACCTGGCATTGTGACAGAACTTCATGCATTACATGTTTGTGGTTTTCAGAAAAAAAATTGTCATGACTGCTTCTGCCTTGCGTTTTTATGACTGTGGCAAAAACAGTAACATAAAGTTTTATCTTGGAAAAAGTAAACATTACGCAAGAATGATTGCTAATTGAGGAGGTTGATTAATTTCAGGAATGGCTTAATCCAATACTTAAGATCAGCCTCAGTCCAATATTGGTCAGAATTTTAGCAAAGATCATCGAAGAAAAAAAAACTTTGGGCCGTCTGATCCCATACCTTAGCCTAACTGCCTAACTCAACTTTGTATGACAAGACATCAAAAGGGACTGTCTCCTCAGTGACTGCAGCCCACAACATTATAGAGTAGAATTCAGACAGTATTCATCTAATAATAATATCAGGTAGTTGAAACATCATTCTTGGTTTTAAACACGAAAAAGTAAAAGTCATACCTTGAATTTTACAAGCAATATTCACAAACCAAAAACTTGCATTAAGACACAAACATTACCCTTTTTGGTACATGCCAACCTCCTCCAAAAATGTCAGAAGGAAAACTGGTCATTTTAAAGATTCCTACCTTACTTTTTTTGCTGAAAAGCCAGAAGTTCTTGCCCCGGTTCTTTCCTAGAAGATCCACAGGACCTTTAGGTGTACCGAGACTGCTCTCTGATGATGCACGGTTTATGCCCTGACTGTAATCCTCAAACTCCATATCTCCAGGTCGCTCAAAACCTGACTTGTTTTGCTCTATAACAGCCATGGAGTCCTGAGTAGGATGTCATTGCGAAAGAGATGAGGAAACAGTTATGTTCAAACACATCAATTAAGTGCATGACATAATGCTTAATGAGAAAACACTTCGAGATCCAACTTACATTCTTCTCATTAACATTAGTGCCAGCTTTAGTGATGCCCTCCAGGCACTTGCTGATAATGGGCATCACATGCCTCTCTATATCTGAAAACAAAACATAGCCCTGGGCCAGCTTTCGTACTCGCCTTTCATCCAGATCCTGTAATTTCTGGTGAAGACACAGATGCATTAGTCACTTAGAGACAATGTTTTACAGGAGGCAAGGATGATATCATGTTAAACTTGTAGAGTAACATTTCTAACATTTCAAATGCTTTTATGTAATATTTTCTTTCGTTTTTTTTTTTATTAATTCCTCAAGAGTATCCCATGAGGAATTATGCCTCTGCATTTAACCCATCACGGTAGTGAGCAGGGGGCCTGCACCGAGTAAAAAAAAAAAAAAAAAAAACAGCATTGGAAGGTTTCACCACTCCTGGAAGTACTGTATTACCGGGCAATACCGGGTATCGTGGTTAGACCAAGCTCCCAACTCGGTCTAACCACGATACCATCTCCCTTGTCCAAAAATCAATTTAATATATGGTTCCTGGGTATAGGACGAATCGGATATTAAACTGATAAGAACAGATACTACACTTGATCTAAGCCAAAAGGCAGAGAAGCAATGTTTATGTGGACTGGAGGAGATATAGATCCAATAAAACACAATCCTATGATGTATTTGTAGCTTAAATGTAACTGAAACTTTACAACCATGTTATTGTGGTGTTTATGTCATATGCCATTAAGAATATATCATTTGACAAATGTGAAACATTGCCATAGAAAACACATAACAGCTTAAGTCAGCTATTTTAATATTGTGAGCTTTAAGAAGCATTAAGCTGCATTAGTTTGGTTTTGACTCTCCAAGTAATACATTGATTGGACCACATTCATTGTAGTAACACCAATTGTTTAATGTTTGAGCTAAACACTTTATAAATAAGTCTATAAATACTTGACTTCTTGAAAATACATGAACAAATACATGTTACATCCAGTAGTGCATGGACTAAGCTGAGATAGATAATAAGCTACTACCTGCCATTTCAACAATTTCCCCAGTGTGGGGTCAATAAAACGGAATTAAACCTAAAGACTCTGCTCTCTGTTTTGCAGACACTGAAAAGCATCTGCTAAGATGTCAAAACTGGACATGAAGAAGGTCCAGTTGACCACAAAGAGTAGAATATTGTAGCCAAAGATAACCGTAAATATAATATTGTAGCCATTTTTGCATGCATTGACCTAACTTAGTAACCTGTCAAACCTTTTAAAAGGAATTTTGAAGATAGTAATAAAATCAAAGCTAAACCGTAAGCTAAAAACAACCCATATAAATGTGTAAAGTAGAACTTAAGTAGACTTACATTAAAAATAACTGGCATGTCATTAAAATAGAACTGGCTCTGCTCCTTGTTGAACTTTTGTAGTTGAGCAGCATAGTCATTCTTACTCTCCTCTGCCATGTGTGCTCTCATGTGAGCTTGCTGTTTGGCCTGTAACCACCCGATAAACAAATTGATTAATCAACAGCAAGTAACATACAGTAGCTTAAGCAACCTTTTCTTTTATATTCCTTTGTTCACCTTTTCAACATCTGCTTTTGTGGCGTTAATGTCTTGATCCGTCTTCTCTGCATACTGCGCGGCACGCTCTGCTTCTCTCCACTCTCTTTCAAAGCGTTTTTTACTCTGAGTTGTAAGAGTAAAAATATGGTAATGAAGCCTTAATCTTTTTAATGCATTACTACTACTGTGTTACATGTTAATATTCTGGTAAAGATTGTTGTTGGAATTTACAATGAAACATAAAAAAAGAAAGATTATGTTATGAGTTCGACAGGACAATAAAGTAATAAAAGACAAAATGCAAAAATCTTGAATGTAAGATTGTGTATTTTGTAGGTTATACTACTGTGAAGCGCCCTATAATAGGCCAACATGCTTCAAAAACCTATAGAACTTTACTCTCAATTCTGTTGACTGAACAAGGAAATAAAGGGAATAAATTTACATTGAGTGCACTATTGGCTTTACTGTAACTACTGCTGTCTGTTAATCATCTGATGTCTGCAGATTGGGCTGAGAAGGTAAGAAACTTTTGTTTAGTTCCCATTTTATATTACCTTTGTATTACCTTAACAGCAATAAATCTAAACCAAAAACCTTGAATAAGACTCATTAAAATCGTTAAAAACCTTTGAATAAATAACAAGTTATATCTATATACAGCAAAAAGTGTGTAACAGTAGCCTAAAAACAACTCTTGGAAAAATTTGGAAGATGTTCTAGAGGACTTACATTATCAAGCTGCTTGTAGGTGCTTTCCAAACTTTGCTGGGCCTTCTTGGCCTCCGTCAAATACTGCATGAAAAAAGAGAATGTGAGCAAAGTCATGTGGGATAGAAAGAGAGACAGGGAGATCGAGAAAGAGAGAGAGAGAGAGATGTGTGTTGAGGCAGATTCAGAGTAAACAACAACCCCCTGAAATCACACAACATCGTTCAATGACAAAAAATAATAAATAGTGTCTGAGTTTGAGTCACCACATGTGCTGCAGGACCAGCATGTGTGTGTGGCTTCGATGTTCTCTGACTCAGTGTGACAAAGCCTGAGCACAACAGAAAAAGAAATGGCAGAGAACCAACCCTCTAACCCTGCCTCCTTTTCCTCCTCTCTGGACAGACCGCGCAAACCCTTCTCTCCTTTCGACCAAAGGGTAATTTTTCCTTCTCTTTTTCTCCTACTTTTTTAGTTTGTAGTTAGCATACAAAATATATGTGTACCAATCAATGTACATCCTGTTTGGGATGATGACATATTATTGTGCTGGAGAGTCTCACACCTGTGTGTCAGGAGAGATTAATGTGTTTGTGTTAGTCTATATAAAGTCAGTAGTATTGAATGGGTTTAGAACCTGGGTGAGAAACAGACAGAAAACATGACAAACAGATGACTGGAAGAAAATTTAAAATATTCCCAAAGCTTTACTGTGCATGTGGCCTGTCAAAGGTGTTAAAGAATAAATAATTATTGTAACTTTTCTGATCTGATATTTTGGTGATATGCTGTAATCTGGAACACTATCACCTTCGCAACGACAGCCTGCAGCTTATTGGATGAGAATAGAAGGTTTAGGATAAATCGAAGTATCTGCAGATACTCATAAAAGACGATGATATTGAATATACAAATGTATGTATAATGTATCTATGAAAAAATACAGGTATGAAAAAGTTTTATCAAGGCCATCAATACTAAAGATGTGTATGAAACACAACAAGTTGGTGTAAGAACAAGGTTTGCTAAAATGCCTTAATGCTGAAGCCTGAAATGTATCTGTAGGCTTATTATTGAAAAAAAAAATCAGAATTTATTGCTATGTCTGCATGACATGGTATGTGTGTAAGTGAAAGGGGAAATGTATAGAAGTTAAAAGCAAATGAGAACTAAAAAAAGGAAGACAACAGTAGTATGAACTTCATTTAAACTTAATTTCGACTTAAAAGAAATATATTTTACTTAAAATAATGCTTACATCATTTGACTGAAAGGCGCTCTGAACCTGATTGTCAAGCTACTTCTTCTTCTCCTTTCGGCTTATCCCTTATTTCAGGGGTTGCCACACCAATTTCCATCTCACCGTGTCCCCTGTATCCTCCACTCTAATTCCAACCACCTCCATGTCCTCCCTCACTGCATCCATAAATCTCCTTTTGGCCTTCCTCTTCGTCTCTTACCTGGTAGCTCCATCTCAAGCATTCTTCTCTCAATATAATCACTGTCCCTCCTCTGGACATGTCCAAACCATCTCAATATGGTTTCTCTAGCGTTTTCTCCAAACTTTCCTGCCAGTCTTGTCCCCCTGATTACCTTGTTTCTAATCCTGTCCATCCTTGTCACCCCCAAAGAGAACCACAGCATCTTTAACTCTGCCACCTCCAGCTCTGCCTCTTGTCTTCTACCTATTCCTAGTGTCCTGATCCATGCAGCCTGGCTGGTCTCACAACTGTCCTGTAAACCTTTCCCTTCACCTCAGCTGACACTCTTCTATCACAAATCCTGCCTTTACTCTATTCCTCACCTCTCCTCTGCTCTGTTGATAGTATCCTATCTCCTGCACCCTCTCCACCTCTGCTCCTTGTAATCTCACCATTTCACTGTTCCCCTTTTTATTCACACATGTACTCTGTCTTGCTACAACTGACCTTCATTCCTCTTTTCTCCAGTGCAAACCACCTCTCCAGGTTCTCTTCTAGCTGTTGCCTGCTCTCACTGCAGATCACAATGTCATCTGCAAACATCATGGTCCATGTCAATCTGTCCATCACCAGAGCAAACAAAAAGGGGCTCAGGGCAGATCCTTGATGAAGTCCGTCCTCCACCTTAAAGTCTTCTGTCCTTCCAACAGCATACCTCACTACCGTTGTGCTGTTCTTATACATATCCTGCACCAATCTATCATACTTCTCTGCCACTCCTGACTTCTTCATATAAAATTACAATTCCTCCCTTGGCACCCTGTCGTAGGCCTTTTCTCTACAAAAACATAATGTAGCTCCTTCTGACCCTCTCTGTACTTCTCCATCAACATCCTCAAGGTAAATATTGCATCTGTGGTACTCCTTCTGGGCATAAAACCATACTGTTGTTTTTTTTATAATTATATTAGAAAAAAAAACATTTTAAAAACAAAAACATGCAAAAAAACATGTGTAACTTAAATCTGCAGATGAGCCATATCACCCCACCAGCTCTTCCCAACCTCTCCTCCCATAATCACACATACCATCTTGCGCTCTTGCTTCAGCTCTTGCAAATATTTGGTGAGATCAATGCAGATATTCATCATCATGTTTTCAGCAATCAGCTCCCTCTGCCCGGCGAAGTCGTTTATCTCATTCAGGATGTCTAAAAATGACTGGTAGCTGGACAATCTGGCATAAAGTGAAAAAAGGGGGTAGAATTAAGTAAGCAATCAAGGCAGGGAATGAACAAGAAAAGACTTGAAAACCTCATACATAACATATATACACTGCCTGGCCAAAAAAAAGTCGCCACCTGGATTTAACTAAGCAAATAAGTACGGGACTCTTATTGGAGGTCAGGTCTAGGCTCAGCAATGGTATGTGCTCATGAATGAGGTCAGCTGACCACCTGAATATACTGAATGACCAGGTTATTCCATCAATGGATTTTTTCTTCCCTGATGGCACGGGCATAGTCCAAGATGACAATGCCAAGATTCATCAGGCTCAAATTGTGAAAGACTGGTTCAGGGAGCATGAGACATCATTTCCACACATGGATTGGCCACCACAGAGTCCAGACCTCAACCCTATTGAGAATCTATGGGATGTGCTGGAGTCTACTGGAGACTTTACCATCATCAATCCAAGATCTTGGTGAAAAATTAATGCAACACTGGATGGAAATAAATCTTGTGACATTGCAGAAGCTTATTGAAATAACGCCACGGAGAATGCGTGCTGTAATCAAAGCTAAAGGCGGTCCAACAAAATATTAGAGTGTATGACACTTTTTGGTGGCAATTTTTTTTTTGGCAAGGGAGTGAATTTATTTATCTATAAATCTATCAAACTAAGAATGCAGGTAATGCCCAATTGTTTGGGGAGGCTAAGGGTTTGAAGAAGTTGTATTATATATCCGAAGATAACATATAAAAGATAATTTACATGCTGGATCTGACTTACTTATTATATACTGTATATATAATAAGTGTATATACGTATGTATGTATACATACATACATATTACATACATATTCACACAATATAAATGATTGGTTCACCTGCACTCAGGTTCATCCTTGCTGCTTCTTTTCAAGTTATATTTTTTGGACAGGTTCCTGTGAAGAGTAAAGTGGTAAAATATGTGTCTGACAATTGTACTGGAAAGCAAAGACAAAAAACAAATAGTTATAATACATTTTTTCTAGAACTAGATGCTGTGATTTAAATCATTAAAAAGAAAAAAGGGCAATGACTTTATCAAAATAACAATTTTTCTTTCTCTCTCTCTTCCCCTCTCAGTGACCACATCCTGTCTATCGTGTGTTCTCTCCCATTTCCTCCCCTCTACTCTCCAGTGAAGCTCAGCGCTACACCAGATGTGAGTCTCACAGACCCGAAGACAACTGGGAGATGAAGGAAATGCACAACAACCAATGAGGAAAAAAAAAGATAAGCTAGACAGCTGCAGCGTAAGAGCACGGTTTTACCGTTTACATCAGCGAAGCACACACTGTCAGTTTTTCATGTCACACCTACCTTAGTTGTTTAGCATAGTTTTGCTCAATCTCCGTCCTCTCCTTAACAAACTTCACATACTTCTCCACGAGCTCCAAGCCAGACTGTGTGTGCTTCTCGATGATGTCATACTGGTCCTTTAGGGACAAATAAGGAAAAGCAATAAAGTCTTTCTACTGTAGTATATGCAACATGTGTTAACTTCTGAAGAAAATAAGCATAATGTTCCTGCGGTTGAGACTGAGGTCATGTAAAGTGATTGTGAATGAAAGTGCTATAAACTCAATTCATTTTTTTCTCTCCTGCAAGCCAGATTCCAGATTCCATGGATGCTTCACACATGTGCACAAAGTCCTGGCAACACACCACAAACCCCCACTCAGCTTTAAATCATGGGGCTCCCAGGTTGTTACAAAATAAGATCCAAGGACACAGGGTCACAACTCCAGCAGTCAGGACACAAATCACATCTTTGATCAAACAACTTTGTCAATGCCAGCAAAATAACAGAAACATAAATTCATAAAGGTAATTCACATCTACGACAAAAAAAAAATTATAATCCTACTTCATATAATGTACTTCAGTAGACAAAAATGGGGTTGTTTAGAAAAACTTATAATATGTCACAGCCTTTGTGTTTTTGTAAACTGGCTTTGTCTTTTGGTAACAGTCATTGTCTGAAGGGACACTCCCCACGTGACATCTGAGTAATCTTCAGGGAACAGGAAGACATCCATTCACTGTGGAGTAGAAGATGATCTAGGAAACACGCAGGGGATGTCTGTTACTTGGTCAACATACTATAGTCATGGAGTTAGTCAAACCTGCTAATGGCACAGATCTTAATTCATCTTTTTACTCTGACAGCCACTAATGGGCACTCTAGCTCCCTGATGCAACATACTACGGACACCTTCATTATGCTTTTATGGCTGATGCGACTTATACTCCAGAGCAACTTATAATCTGGAAAACATGGTTGTTTATATATATATATAAATAAAAAAAATATATTTTACAAAAAATAAATAGATGAATGCAGAAAAAATAGAAATACAATAAAGTAGATTAAAAGAAGTGGAGAGAACCACAGTTTAAACCAGTGCTTCTCAAATAGTAGGGCAGGCCCCCCTGGGGTGGGGTGCATGTGACCCTGGGGAGCATGCTTTATTTCTGCCAACTACAATAAAGTTTAATTGCACATCCACTCCAGTAGTTGGCAGTGGCGCTCTCATTGCCCATTGTCCGCAGCCAGTTAAACAGTATCTCTTTCTTTTTGTTGTCTTTATATTAACAAGGATACAATGTTATGCAGAGGTGTACCTATAACTATTTTGTAAACAAATGCTATTATTTATAGTTGCGGTGGAGAGTGGGTGGTGGGGTGGGGGCGCAAATTGTTTTCTTCTTGCTGGGGGGGGCGTAACAGAAAATAATTGAGAAGCACTGGTTTAAACCAATGTCGTTAGAAACTTATATTTCTCGTATCTTTTATTTTTGCTAAGTTTATGACAGAAAGCCGTAGCCCAGGCTTTATCTTTACTTTTTACAGGGCAAATAAAGGAATCTGGGTAAAATTTAATTGAAGAAAATGTGTCTTGCTAAACGCTTCTTAGAGAGAAATATAACTGTGGATTGTCTTGATAGTCAATTAAGGCAATGCCTACCTATAATCTTTAAATGAAATACAAAAAGTTGACATTAACCAACTTCAGATTAGTCAGTTGGCAAATATGAAGAAAAAAAAGGAAAAGAAAGTGATACTTAATGATCCCAATGTCGAGAATTGATTGTGTAAACAGTAGCAGTTGTTATAATAGCTGTTAACAGTCTGCCCCTGACAAGCACCAATCTTATGGTTCCTCTGGGAACCAAACCCAGAATTCTCTGCTCAAAAGAAATATGGGGATAATAACAAGGTAAGATGCCATGCAAATGTAATACAGATCCTATGCTATTAAATTCAGTTGTTACCAAAATTAAACGCAAAGTTAAAAAAAATACTGGAAATTGAACATTTTGGGGGTCATTAGCAGATGCTGCAAATACTTAGGTCCTCCAGGTTACTCTAACACAGTTAGGAAAACAGTTCAACTGTGACATATTTTTTAGACAGTCATCCAGAAAGTACCACAATCAGTCATCCAGAAAGGACAGCGTGAAGTGGATGTTTGCACAGTTACAGCCACGGTGGCTTTAATAGCTTGGCGTGGCTTGACAGACCTGCTGCCAGACAGTTGTTTTCAGGAGTGGCCCAGTAACACCTACAGTACTGTCACACAGCTGAGGCAGAGAGAAAAATGATCTTTAATCATACAAACCTTAATTTATCTTTTGATTAACAGCAGGAGCAGGAGTCCTTACTCTTTCACTACCAAGAACCAATCAGGGCTACTGACCAGTAGCACAACACTGATCATTGCAGTAACACACAAAAAAAAATCTTTCTTAAAAATCTTTAAGACTTTTTTCTACCGTCTTAGCAGGCGTAGCACCATTAGCAGCAGTATCAGTACCACAGATGCTGAGGAACACTGTGCTAAAAAGACTTCTCACACCACACCTAACAACCTAAACCCAAACTCATCTTTCATATACAAACAGCTATACCTTTGTACCTGTGTGTTTTCTTCAATTTATACATAAAATATACCTTTATCTTCCCATGAAAAATACCTTTAAATAAAACTCAAACTTACATTGAAAGCTTACATACAAAAATGATTTCATTATAATTATTTACTAAGAATTTTCATATTTTTCACTCTTTGTAGTTTTGTACAGAAAATACACTTTTCTATGGATATCTGCTGTTAACGCAAAAATCACAAACTAGGTGTTAAAAATGTTTTCATCAGTATTTTTCTTAAATTAATCAAATAGATTTTTTTTTTAAATCTAGCCATTCCAGAGGAATCACTCTGTTTGAAGGACCATGAAAACTATCTTATATGACTGGCCCTTGAGTCATTTGCTTGCATCAGACATCTACTAAAATCGTTATAACTATAGTTAAAAGTTTGAATGTTTAAAAATATGACTTTTTAAAACTTCCTTTTCACAGTTTTAGCAATGATCTTGTCGATAACAAAAATTAGGTGAAAAGGTATTGGAATCCTTGAAATATAGCATAACACAGCAGATGTGTCTACACAGTCAAAGTAGGACATAAGCAATTAGACTGGTTTTACACAAGCACGTGTAATGGGAGAGGGACAAGGGAAAAGGCCCGAGGGGAGTGCACACCAATATGGTCAACCTCACAAGTCACTCTACTGGACTTTTACATATTCAGTGCCCTTGAACATGCAGTAGCGTTTGCAAATATGTGGCTTAAGGACCAGGCTTGTGGCCATCAGTAAGGCATTGTGGTGAAAAATGGTCAACATAAAGCATAAGGAGAAGCAGTAAAATTAGACAGAAAGTGCAGCATGCTAAAAAGGTCAGTTGTGGCCAGCAATTCAACCAAGACATCATGTCGCTAAGTGGCATTTGTGACAACCAGGTGTTTGAATAGAACATGGGAAGAACTTGTGAACCTAGAGTTCATATTCTAGAGAACTTCTAAGGACAGTTATTTACAGCATCAGTCCCCAACACAGTCAATCAATTACTGGTTAGACAGTATGAAGGGGAAGGTAATACTACAGCATTGTGGAAGGATCATTACATTTTCAAGTAAGTAATACGTCCTTTTGATTTATATTAGACATCTATTTTGATACAGAGATATAGTTACTTTCAGAGTCTACATGACCTGTTGTTCAACTTCAACTTTATTTACAGTATTTATTTATTTATTGTTTATTGTATTATTGTTGTTGTGAACCATTGCCAGATTGTCTTTAAATGCGAAAATGTAAAATGATGTGACTGGATTATTTAGTAAAATGTACTTCAGTTTTAGTAAAACTGAAGTACATTTTTACGTATTGCACTGTGGCCCAATACCAAATGACCCAGTACAATGCCCCAGATCAGCAGTTGAGGATCTTCGTAAAGTAAATCTTCCATTTACTATCTAAAAAGGTATTGTTTAAAATTTTTCGTGTTAAAAAAGAACAGATGCTGGAATCAACATGTTGTTAGCATAGTTCCTACTCACTATTTGTAATTTATTTAACAGTGAGGTTAACTGTTTGGCCACATAAAGCTATGTGCACCTGAATATATTAGCAGTGAGAAGCCCTTGTTGTTATCGTCCATGCACTAGCATTAATCATTTTTCTCTCAACATTATGAAATGCAACAAGTGATTAAAGTGGTGTCCTTTTTTATCTAAAAAAATAGATTATTTTTTTAATGATATATAGACTTTAGGAGCTCAGTCCTGTTGACCTTACTTTTATTAATCTATTTATTTATCCACTTTATTTATCTATAACTCATCTCCTTGTATAACTTTCTCTTAAATTATTAGTGTTGTAGTTGACATTGTACTCCTATAAACTCATGATTAAGAGATTTTTTTTAAACATTGCTCAACCTCCATTACCTGCTTTAAAATTCTATGATTCATCAAGTCCTTTTGACTTTTCATGTCAGCACCGTTTCTGTGCTATACTGACACACAGATTAATGCTACAGTGAGATGTTAGAGGATCCATGTTTGAATCCTACCTGACACCAACCAGAGACTTAAAGTTCTTCAATCACGTCTAAAAGAAAGTAGCTGGCTGTACTGCTGGTAGGCTGTTTTCAAGTAGTTGCTCTTTTAGAACTTTCATATTGCATTCTGTGTGAAGCCATAGACTGTAATTTTACTGAGGGCAACATGATCTCTCAGTGCCCACTAGGTGCTACAACTTTCCCCAAGATTGTGACTCATGTGATTGTACGTTCTTGTTTCCCCTTAGGCTATCATTTCCATTTGTCTTGTTTTTCTGTTCCTAACCCAAATCCTCACTAAGTCCACATGAAAGATTTGTGTGGTAAACTGAGAGAATGGAATCATCACCTGGCTCTGTTGTAAGTACACTCTATGACATATTTCAACAGCGAGCCCACCTCATATTATTGCTGTTTTTAACATACCCACCACCATTTTTTAGATTACACACTGCAACTAGTGAGACGAGATTTAAATATAAGTATGTCACTGAATTTGCAAAACCTTGAAATTACCGTGTTCTTTGTGCCAAAGTTGTTGTTGTTTGTTGTTGGTATTTGTTTTTTAACAAGATTTTTCTGTTAGCAACAGGTCCAACATACCGTTTATACCACAGTTGATCCCCACCATGACTAGCAAAGTAATCCAGAATATACTGTAGTATAACAAAGAAAGCCATGCTTCTTCTGTAAACTGAAATACTATGCAACATCATTGTCCTACATTACAACAATCTTTGCTACGTGGGAGCTGTCAGCATCATTTATATGTAGGCATGCAGGGACTGTTGTCTGTCACAATAATCTCGCATCATATGCATTTCTTGCGATGACTAAATCCTGAAATATATTATTTAAAAAATATATATATTCATCAAGACCTTTACAAAACAGAATACCGACCGCGAACGCAGCATATTACGGATGAAGTGGCAAAAGTTTTTTTTAACCGCGCTGACAACTACTCCACACATCGGTAACCGAAGACTTTAGTTTTACTGTTAAGGAGGTCGTGTATTACATGATGAAGGGATTTTCAAAATAGCACTCACCCATAGTTCTGTGCCCCAGTCCATGTTTAGAGCTTGTCGGCCAAGCTGTGTCGAGTACAAAAGAACTACTTCCAAAGTTTATCCCTGCGCCCGCAGCGGAGGCTCAGAGGAAGAGGAGACGGCCCTCAACGCTCTAATCCCGGCCTGACGAATCACTTGCAAATGCTACACATTCCGGTTCTGCCTCATTCAAGAGAAAATGCAAACCAGCGTCATCACTATTAGATTAATTTAGGCACACAGTGGCTGTTGTTCGAGTTAGTCCAGAAATGTTTTGGCGAACTAAAGAAGGATAAGTGGTCCACATATTCGCGTCACTCCCAAATCCTCTCTCTTAAAGGGACAGTACACCGCAGTCCAGCCGTAGACTCTACGAACGAGTTCTTCCCACCAAGGCCTTCAAAATAAAGCACCTTAATGTAAAAGTATTTAAAAAAATTACAATATTAAACACACTAACTTGATTGCCACTGAAGTGCTCTGATTATAGTCCTATCCAGACTGACATAACTTCCAGTGGACTCACCAACCACCGAAAGGCTGACAATATGGAGTAGTGCGATTTGGAAGGCAGCGGTGGACACTTCACACTTTATTTACTATTCTAACAATGGCTTGCATTTTGCAGTATTATGTATACAGTGTACACATTAGAGTTGTCATTTTAGCAAGGGAGCTTTGGCCCATTCCATGCTATACTATCTCTTAATGTGAACCAGAAAAAAAAATATGAACCTCTGTCCTAAAATAGACTGAGGGGTGGGGAATGTTGTGTCTCAAATGCTAACTGTGTAAATGTATATTTTGTAAACAAAACCCCAACAAAGAGCTTAAAATTCGCCACCATGGATGTTAATGTTGTTGCCAGATTTACGAGCTTGCTGACTGAGCTATTTATATCAAACATGACTCACACTAATAACTTTAAACCTCTTTATTTCTTTGGTAACTTAGTTGGTATGACCATGTGGGCCTTATATGACGTTGACTGTGCTACAGTGTATTTTTTTCCAATTGTACGTGTATATATATATATATATTTATATATATGTGTGTGTGTGTGTGTATGTATACAGCAAGTCACAAAAGTGAGTACACCCCTCACATTTCTGCAGAGATTTCATTATAATGTTTAATTGAACTGAAGAAACATCGCTTGACACAATGAAAGGTAGTCTGTGTAAAGCTTATATAGCAGTGTAAATTTACTTTTCGCCACAAAAAAACAGAATATAGCCATTAGTAGCTAAAACCCCTGGCAACAAACGTGAGTACACCCTAAAGTGAAAGGTCCCGAAAGTGTCAATATTTTGTGTGGCCTCCATGATTTTCCAGAACCACCTTAATCCTCCTGGGCACGGATTTCACCAGAGCCTCACAGGTTGCCACTGGAATGCTCATCCACTCTTCCATGACAACATGAAGGAGCTGGGGGATATTCAAGATCTTGTGCTTCTCCACCTTCCGCTTGTGGATGCCCCTAAGATGTTCCATTGGGTTTATCTGGAGACATGCTTGGCCAGTCCATCACCTTTACCCTTAAAGCCGCGGTCATCCTAGAGGTGTGTTTGGGGTCATTGTCATGCTGGAACACTGCCCTGTGACCCAGTTTCCGGAAAGAAACTGGGTCTCTCTCTCTTCTCCAGTATTTCACAGTACATGCTTGAGTTCATGTTTCCCTCAATGAAATGCAACTCCCCAACTCCAGCTGCACTCATGTAGCCCCAAACCATGACCTTCCCTCCACCATGCTTGACTGTAGGCACGACACAAACATCTTTGTAATCCTCACCTGGTTGCCGCCACACATGCTTCTCACCATCTGAGCCAAATAAATTAATCTTTGTCTCATCAGACCACGGGATATTTTCCCAGTAAGCCATGGCCCTTGTTGACATATCTTCAGCAAACTTTTGGCTGTCTTTCTAGTGGACAGACTTCAGAATGAAGTGTGCGGTGTATGGTCTGAGTACTTACAGGGCGACCCCCTACCTCTTCAATCTGTGCACCATGCTGACAGCACTCCTGCGCCTCTCTTTCTTAGATAGCATTAGTATGTGACGCTGTGCACGTTCACTCAGCATCTTTGGACGTCCAACACGAGCCCTGTTGTGAGTGCATCCTGATTGTTCAAAATGCTGGAGGATCTTGGCCACTGTGCTGCAGCTCAGCTTCAGAGTGTTGGCAATCTTCTTGTAGCCTTGGCCAGCCTTATGTAGTGCCACAATTCTTTAATGTTCCCAGATAGTTCCTTGCCATGGTGTGCCATCTTGGGCGTTCCAGTGACCAGTATGACATGTGAGAGCTGTACTACAAATTGAACACATCTGCTCCCTCTTCACACATGAGACCTATAGGAGTAACATGTCACATGGTATTTTGGAGTGAAAATGACAAGCAGTGCTTTGTTTGGACATTTAGGGTCGTAGTGTAAGGTGTACTCACTTTTGTTGCCAGGGGTTTAGCTATTATATGCCATATAAGCTTTACACAGACTACTTTTCATTGTGTCAGAGCGGTGTTTCTTCACTGTTGTTCAATTAAACATTATAATGAAATCTCTGCAGAAATGTGCGGGGTGTACTCACTTTTGTGACATACTGTATATACACTACCATTCAAAATTTTGGGGTCACTTAGAAATTTCAGTATTTATTAAAGAAAAACACTGGGTTTTTTCAAAGATTATTTAAAAGTGGAAAAATGTATGCAATGATTTATGCTTGTGTCTTTTTTCCATTACAAAAACCTGGCTGTGAACAAGGCTAGGTAGACTTTTTATATCCACTATATATACAGTATATATATATCAGATACAATTTTATACAAATTAATGTTAGTTATTTTAATCGCTGTATTTTAGAGATGGAGCTACCGGGTTAGAGATGGAGCTACCAGGGGGAGGCGAATAAAGATGCAGCAGCCATGGAAAGAGATAAATCATAAACCTCGCCAAAGACGAGATTTATGGATGCAGTGAGGGAGGACATGAAGGTAGTTGGAGTTAGAGTTACAGAGGACAGGGTGAGATAGAAAGTGTTGACTTGTGGCATGTGGCAACCCCTGAAAAAGTGATAAGCCCAAAAGAGAAGAAGATTTAATCACTTTATTACCCATCTTGGGATAAGTAAGATATATAATTAATCAATTTTTCGCCCTCAGTAAACAACACCCCCCTCCCCCCAAAAAATTAAAAATAATTTCAAGAAAATCTCCACAAACTGAACACCAGAATTAGACAAATTGTTTTTTATATACCCTGCTAAACAAAAAATGAGATTGATAGTAGGTAGAAAGAGCAGGAATTTCATTTCGATTACATTTGTTGATTATAAATAAAAAGCTTATTAAAGTTATTTGGCGGCTACAACAGCACAAAAAGAAGTAAAGGGTAACTGAAAATTCTCCTAATTACAATCAAAAATGTTATATATTTTTTAATTGTTATCTATCAATCATAACGTTATACGTAATTTAGTCCCTAATTGCCAGGCAATAAATGCAATACCCTCCAAATGGCCAAGTAACTAATTAAATCTCTGATATTTAAATATATACATAGTTTCATTTTCGACTTATAACCTATGAACAGTAAAAAAAAAAAAAATATATCCTGAACTAATTTGATGTGATTTCAACTTTTCCTCAAGACCTGGTCCCATTCTGCCTACTCGCCAGAGGAATGCTGTCTTTAGAAGTGTCAGAAATAAAACTATATCTTCCTTTTCTTTTCTGATGTCTGCAAAGTGTTACAAGCAATATGAGCACAACGAAAACGATGAGGAAAATAATAAGCAGCCAAACTGTGAAGGGAATTTGTCCTCCAATGTTTCTACCTATATAGATAAAAAAAGAGAAAAGACATAATAGTTAAATTTCCTTCATGTATATTTTGTGTTTCATGAACAAGACAGGAACAAAAACCTACGATACCTTTCATTATCAGTGTCACAGATGTTGACTTTGTTCCAACTTTATTTTTGGCCATGCAGACGTAGGTACCAAGGTTGTCATTCGTGGCTCTTGTAATAGTGACTCTTCTTTGACGTCCTCTAGTGTCTTGCTTCACATTCACAGCAGATGTGTAATTCCACCGGACTGTAGGGACTGGATTCCCCTCAGCATGGCAGTCCAAAGTCACGTTCTCACCTAAAGTCACCTCCTTACTGACGTCTCCCACTTCAAACTCTGGGGGAACTGAAAAAAGGCAGATTAAGAGACAGATCTCAATCTGGCTTCTCTAACTCCAAACCTTTCTGTCTGTGTTGTCCTTCTAATGACCTAATTCGTGATCCTGTCCATCCTGGTCACCCCTAAAGTGAATCTCAGCATCTTTAACTCTGCCACTTCCATCATGGCTGGTGTCCATACAGTCCAGTAAAGTTTTCCCTTCACTTTAGCTGACACTCTTATCACAAATCACTCCTGACCTAAATGAACAAAACTAAACCTTTTTGTCCAGTTGTTCCAATCCTACTCTATTGTTCTCTTTCTTGCACAATCTCCACTGCTCTGAAAAGGTGATTCTCAGTATCTAAACTCCCCCACCTTCACCATTTTGCTTCTTTGTAACCTCACCATTCCACTGTTCTACCTTTTATTCACACTAAAGACATTTTCGTTAGTTAATAGCAAAGGGGAGTAAAACATATAACACAAATACTGCTAAAAAATACCTACACTTAATATACAGCACTTAAGGCCAAATAGAACACAGAAGTTCACTATCTTATGATCCCTCATCATTGTAATACCATAAATAATAAATAAATAAACCATACCAAACTTACATTCAATTGTGATATCAACTGTGGTTGTACTTGTTGACACTGTGTTCACAGCGTGCATGGTGTATATTCCTGACTGATTTCTGGTCAGAGGTTTAGAAACATCTACAGGTTTTCCTTCAAAGTACCAGGAAACAACCGGAGGAGGGTTCCCTTCAGCTGTGCAGGGCAACATGTCCAGAGAGATGGTATTCTCTGGGGCAGCGTAATTGTGTACACAGCCATGCATCTTTGGTGCATCTGTAAATTGTGGCAACATATAAGAGTTATGGTTATACAGCTTATATTTTACACTGTTAATAAATGTTTCATCACGATGAACGGACTGGACACACTTTAGAATAAAAATTAGATTAAACTACAACTTTTACAACTAATAATAATTATTATTAGAATTCAACATTTTTATTATTAGAAAGTATTTATCTTCATTGGCTTGGCATTACCAGGACAATAATAACAATGATACTAATAATAATAGTAAAGTTTGTTGTTATTATTTTACTCAAATGACTGAACTCACGGAATATATGCAATATGTAGGCTTTAACTTCTGTGGCATGTTGTCCTGCTGCTCCAAGATGCAACTCAGCATTGCATGTAAATAAAGCTTCATTAAGGTCAGTTTCAACAGTGAAACTCAGTGTAGAAGTCACGTTGACTGGTGTAACGCTGGTTATGTTAAAAGTGTCCATGTGCACTTTTTTATGGTCTTGGTACCATAGCACTTTGAGGTTCTGAACAGGTGCTACATTGCTGATTTCACATTTTAGCACACGTTTCATCCCAACTATTCCTGGCCGATTCTCAGGGTCTAAGATGGATAAATACGGAGTTCCTGTAAAACAAAGCAGAGAGCAAAACTAAGTAACTATAAAATTGCAACACGTACTGGACACTAATTATACTGATAAAGTCCTGAAGCCTTTGTGGGATAAATGGATTGTGCCAGTTGAATGTTAAAAAAAATTGTGCTACAATGAGTAATCAGTCATTCATTCATTCATTTTCATCTGCAAATCCATTGTCATGTCAGATGGAAAAACTGCCACCCAAATCACATTGCAACACACTCCTGACTACACTGAATGGAATAAACCACGTTGTCCAGCTCTTGTCTTGGGATCCTGTCTTTGGGATTAACCCGTTTCTGTCTCAGGGTGTTGCCTGGTTTGAAATGTAAGTGTATCTGGTGCTAATTGAGGATAGACTCTTGATAGACTTGCACCAAATATTCAAACACCAAATATTTTTTGCAAATTCAACCAAAGACTTTGCTGTATCATACCAATGAAACAGGAAGTTATGATGAGACTGCACGAATTTAGGGCATTTCTGAATGTGACAAATTTTAATATACTGTATCTGGATTGATTCAACAATCTAGTAGATGAAGAACACGCATGAAGATGGAAATAGTTGTTTGTTACATCGGATCCTGCAATGAATACCTCAAAAAATTATAATAGGTAGGCTACTCTGTTCTGATATTCTACGTGACTATCAGTTGATTTTATTTCCATGCCAGACATTTGATGATTAATTGTATTTATTATTGTTTAGTACTTATTTATTATTACTTTATGCTAATGCAATGCATTTTCTTCATGTGAATGAAGAAAATGCATTAATAATTAGTATTAAGCTACATGGTGCAACGGTGAAAATAATTGTCATAAAAATTTGTTTTGGTGTTTCTGGTATTGGCCTTGGTTTCTTCATTTTTAGTATTTGGAAAATAATTTTAATTTTTTTTTTTTTAATTTGTTGCATCCCTACCTATTGGCCTATTGTTAAAATATCGTACTGGTTTCTAGGACACTAGATATGTCGTAGAACTGCAAATACCAAATTGATTTTTTATGAAGTTTGCCTACCAAATAGTCTGGTTTTCTTCCACAGCTCAATACCATGCAGGACTAGGATCATCGGACTGGACATAGTTTTAGTGTAAATTGTGATGCACCATGGTTGACTGTACGGTTTTATGCTCTCCAAATGTGTTGGGATTGGCCCCGGTATGAAAAGCACTTGGTGCACTAAAATTCGACAGTAATAGTTCTCCAACCCTGGTGCTGAGCCCCCTCTAGTGGAATACTGGTGGATTGTAACACTACTTCATTGTGGCAACGTACGTTAGCTTTTGTCTTCTGATGTTATTTTAAACCGGGACTTTGGATCAAGGAATGACAACGAAAACAGGGGAACAGTGGAATGGTGAGGTTACAAGAAGCAGAGGTGGTGAAGGAGGAGAAGTTTAGATACTTAGGCTCAACTTTGGAAGAGAGGAGAAGAATAGAGAGTACAGGCAGGATGGAACAACTGGAGAAAGGTCTCAGGGGTGATTTATGATAGAAGAGTGTCAGCTATGGTCAAGGGAAAGGTTTACAGGACAGTTGTGAGACCAGCCATGATGTATGGATTAGAGACACTAGGAATAGTAGAAGACAGGAGGCAGAGTTGGAGGTGGAGGAGCTAAAGATGCTGAGGTTCTCTTTGGGGGGTGACAAGGATGGACAGGATTAAAAACGAGTTAACCAGGGGAAACACGGACAGGAAGGTTTGGAGAAAAAGCTAGAGAAGCCAGATTAAGATGGTTTGGACATGTTCAGAGGAGGGACAGTGTTTATATCAGGGCAGTGGCCTAGTGGTCAGCAAGATCCTCGGTTTGAATCTCACTTCACTACCGCCAAGTTACCACTGAGATGCCCTGTGCATGGTATCGTCCCTACACACTGCTACCCGGGTGCTAATTAGCTGCCCACTGATCACTTTGATGATGGGTTAAATCCAGAGGCCAAATTTCGTTGTGCGCTGTGGTGTGAATCACAACGTCACAATGACAATATAGAAGAAGAAATGTCTTTCTTCTTCTATATTGGGAGAAGACAAAGGTCAAAGAGGAGATTTATGGATGCGGTGAGGGAGGACATGGAAGTGGTTGGAGTTGAGGATGCGGAGGACAGGGTGAGATGGAAATTGTTGACTCGCTGTATCAACCCTTGAGAAAAGGGATAAGCTGAAAAGAGAAGAAAAATCCTGTGTACAAATAACTATTGTCATATCTCAAAAAGGCAACAATAAGAAGTAAATATTGTCCGTCAATATGTTATGTTGTTGTTAGTTTCAGATATCAATATATTTTTCCAGGTTAATGATGGGTTTGTGAACATAAAATGTTCTAAATGGGTAGCAATGTATTATCAACGACCTGTCTAGTTAGAATACAGTATTTCAGTATTTAAGTGAAGCAGAAAGAAACTACTTCTATGTATTTGCCACTTCTTGTGTTTAGATGGGAATGACAATCTGATAATCTCATGTATGTACTGGTGAACTTAATGGTGAAACCCAAAACCAGAAACGTTGTAATACTGTTTTTGTTGGCACCAATTCCAATTACTTAGAAAAAGTTTCAAGAAGTCATTGGTTTTAAAACTGATTTTGGTAGACCTGTGCAAGTGTATTTGAATGTTGGTCATGCTGGGTATGATTTATTTTACCTATTCATTAAAAGAAACTGATTGCATAGAAAAAGACAAAAGAAACACTGTGTTTGAAGACTGCTCTATAGGATGCTATTAGCCATTCCAATCAATAACCCTGAATTGCTCCAATGGTATTGTTCTTTTTTCTCACCATGCCATTTGCACTTACTGTAAAGTGTGATATTTGGTGAGGCTGTACACTGGCTGCCATTTTCCAAAGCAACATAGCACACTGGTTTTATATTCCAGTCTTCGAGACTTGGTATCCCCCAAAGGACACTGGTAGTATTTGAAAACTCTGTATCACCAATCGATGACTTCCAGCCCATTCCTGCTACATTTGCAGATGCAGGTGCACTGCAGTTTAACGAAAGTGGATGTCCAAATTCCACCAGAACTTCACTCGGGATCAGAGTTGGGGTACAAACTGTAATTTTAAAAAGCAAACAAAGGTGGTCAGTGTGACAAAACACTAAATCGTAAAAATATCAATATTGATCTATTAATGTCAATAATGT
>JAFBJS010055184.1:12726-45092 GCA_016785265.1 Paraplagusia blochii | reverse complement strand
CACTGTCCCTCCTCTGAACATGTCCAAACCATCTCAATCTGTCTTCTCTAGCTTTTTCTTCCTGTCTGTGCTGTCCCTCTAATCACCTCACTCCTGATCCTGTCCATCCTGAATGGAACTGCTAAATACACTCTATCCTGGTTATTTGGTTAGTTTTCCAGTGACAGCCTTGTTTCCAGTTTTTCCTGACTTTAAAGGATGAAACTGGCTCGGGAGATATTTGTTGGAATAAATTACCTGGAACTGTAAATAACTTCTGACCTTTTTATTATGTCAGTGAAGAATCTTAACAGAAAGTGATAGTTGGCTGTGATCCTGTGACTCACCAGCATCTTGTTATGGATCTATTTATATATTTCTGCTATTGAGGGGATGGATTTCCCCAAAACCGTATGCTGTAACAGAAACGAGGCTGCTGCACCACAACTCCCTGTTGGTCTCTACATTGGTGCTAGTATTGGTTATAAAAGTAATGAAAATGGATCTGCAGCGTTGACAAAGTAAAATCCTCCAATTATTATCTAGTCTCATTGTGATGTATGGTATTCTCTGCCTGTTTGTTTTGGACGTCCCACCGGTTTGTCAATGATTTGTAGAGAGATACCAAGATTCCTCATTTAGAAACATTTCTGCACCTACAAACAGGTTGATCCATTACCCCAGCCTGATTCAGCTGGTCGTCACCACCATAGGTATCGCCCAGATGCAACAAAACCCGACATAGTTTTACACATTAGTACAAACCTGATCAGCTGTGACGTTGTTAAGTATCCTCGTGTCTGACCCTTCAAAATAAAACAGGTGATCCCACAGTTTGTCCAGTGTGATTCCAAGGCACTGACAGTGGAGAAAATTCTTCTTTCTTCTTGTCTTGACTTTAAGATTCCTTCAGAGACTCTGGTTCTTGTTCAGATCTTCACATGGGGTCATGTAAACAGCCCTGGTTCTGGAGCTGACCCGTGTGTGTGACGTCCCTGTTCTGTATAAGTTGTTGAATGACAGGATTGCGAGCTCTGGGGTGAAACTGTGTGAAACCTCCACGCCCATTCCACTGTGACTCTCTACTCCTTTTTTTTTCCTGGCCCTCCCACACATACACTTGTCGAAAGCTTTGTTCTCACGTTTTTTTTTTCTTTCTTTCCCTTGTGTTTTCAGGTTTCACTACCCCTGTCTTCCAGCTCTGCCACTGTCTCACTGTAACTCGCAGGGTTTCCTTGGTGTCTTTTCCATGTCACATTCCTCAGAGCAGAGGAAAGGTGTGTCAGCACTTGTCTTGCCCTGGGCTGAAACAGACCCAAGTAGACCTTGATGTTTCACAGTCTCACCTAAAAGTCTTATCTTTACATCTTTGCAGTAAAATGTTCATATTCACACCATCTGACGTCTCAGGAATGTCATATAAAGTCAAAAACATATTCCCATGTTTACTCAGAGATAAAGGTGTCAGTTTTAACTCCACCTTGGAGCTGATTGATAAACACCTGACTGCATTTTTTTTCACCGCTGACGCCTCCTACATACCACACGCTGTACCAGCTCACTGATAGCAGGGTACAGTAGAAATGATCTGTTTGCTTCATGCCTGAGGTACGAGACGATAATCTGGTTTCATTGTTTGTGGGACTTGTTATGGTGTATGACATCATCAGTGATTCCCTCTTGTTGGTAGAGGTAGACTGAGGCATCGGCAAACAGCGGCTGTGTTTAGCTCTTAAATCCAGCCCGCCAAACCTGTCCAGATTATATTATGAATTTATATTATCATTATACTTTTGCCTTTTCCCTGCAATGCTCACATTTCCCCCTTAAATGATTAAGAAATATATATATATATATATATATTTAATACAATATACAATATATTATATACACAGAGGTAGATCATAATAATACTATACAAACTTAACATTCTTTTTCATAGCCATAGGGCCCAGGTTTGATTCCCAAAATACCAATAGTAAAACAACTGCTGCTGTAGTTGTATTTTTTTTGAGGGGGGGGATAAATAAAGTATAACTTTTTTTTTCTTTTCCTTATGGCCCTGGCCTGTTAACAGTTCCTTTTTAATTTCCTGAAATAAATCTGTTTCTAGAAAATTCTGCATTAAATGTACAAACACATATCAAGTTTCTTGGATAGACACACTGATGTAACTACTTATTATTGACAATAACTAAGGTTAATGTTCATAAAAGTATTAGTATTAACAAATACAGTATATATATATATATATATATATGTTATGGATCTATATATATATATATATATATACATATATGTATATATATATATATTTACGTACGTACATATATGTTTTCGTTTTCTCTATGGCGCGAGAATTTAGGTATTGAAATGCTCATTTCGTTTTTAGCAGCTCATTTTCGTTTCTGTAACTTTTAGAATCCATGTCAACTAGCCATGACGTCATCTTACAATTACAACGACATTATTACGCTCTAAAGCCCCGCCCATTTTGCGCATCAACCATTGAGCGAGGTCCAAACTTTGTGACGTAAACACACGGAAGTAGCCAAACCAAAACACAGGACACGTCGGTGTATAGATGGTACACGTAAGTGAGACACAAAATAAATGTATAATAAAACGTTTTGGGCTATAAAATAGTTCATTATGTCTGTTTAACTTATCCAGCGTTTCTTATGTAGTCATAATGGAGAGGAAGAGTGACGTGGTCGTAGCCACAGAAAGATACGGAAGCGCAGAAACCTGGAAATATGTTGCCAAGGATGGAATCATAGAGAGAAGAAGAGATGAGAGTGAACGAGACCGAAGGAGAGGAAACACTATTATTGGAATATTTAGAGTAAGATATATCTTTTCTAAAAGGCTTACGTTTTTGTCCTTCTGTGTACGGTTTAAATAGTATATTTCAATCATTGTAATTGTTTGTATTCTTATTAGGATGTGATATTTACGAGCACTGCCCAATAGAAACGAGTGACATATCATAAAAGACTTGTAACTACTTCATCATGCTACTGTGTGACTCATTTTTTCCTCCCCTACTAAATTTCAGAGTGTGTTCCTCCCTCAAGGCTACCCAGACAGTGTCAGTGGGGACTATCTGCAGTACCAGTTTTGGGACACTGTTCAGGTACTGTCGGGGAAAACACCAGGATTCATTGTAGTGATCATCAATACATTACTATGACTACATCTCTCTCTCTCTCCTCAGGCTTTCTCCAGCTCCCTGTCTGGGACGTTGGCCACTCAGGCCTCTCTTAGAGGAATCGGTGTGGGAAACCAAGAGGCCACTGTCGCTGCAGCCACAGTCACCTGGTTATTGAAAGGTCTGGAGAAAAAAAAACAAGCTACCAAGAAAGTGTGCTTCTTTAGAAAATCATCAGAGTATGATGACGTGTGATTTGGTTGTCAATTGTGGAGAATAATGCGCATGCGACCTGATAATGGTTGAGAGGTTTAAAAAAACATGTGTATCTTGCTTCTTCCAGATGGAACAGGGATGTTGGGCAGAATCCTCTTTGCCTGGCAGAAAGGGTGAGCTTATGGCTATTCTTTAAATGTAATTAAGTCACAATGTATCTATTTTTCCAACACTGACTTATTTTGTCCTTGTTGCAGAACTAAATTGGACTCTGAAGCCAAGAAATGGAGGTATATTCTGAATGTATTTGTTATTATATGAGCAATATATATTTTTCTCATAAATGATAAGAAAAAGACAGGAAAAAAAGTCTGTTTGATGTAATACATTTTATCTCACCAGACTTTTTGCTGATGTTCTAAACGACATTGCCATGTTCATGGAGATACTGGCTCCACACTTTCCTGCGTTCTTCATTTTTATTGTGTGCACTGCTGGAGTTTTCAAGGTAAAACTAACCGTAGTTGGAAGCGAGATAAAATGTACTTCAGTCAAGTTAAAGTAACATGTCTTTGTTACATGTGTTTTTCATTTAGTCCATTGTCGGAGTAGCAGGTGGAGCCACCAGAGCGGCTCTCACTGTCCACCAGGCTCGCAGAGACAACATGGCTGACATTTCTGCCAAAGATGGCAGTCAGGTGATCATTTGATTCATTACTTAGTCTTTCAGTACTGATTTACCATTGAGATAACTGTGTATAAAGGCTGAATATCATTGTGTTCTCGGTTTTTACTAGTCATAAAGTAAATTTCTCTTCTACTCCATAGGAAACTCTAGTCAATCTAGCCGGACTATTGGTGAGCTTGGCGCTCATCCCTCTTGTCACCAACAACCCCATGTAAGTGTTGATCAACAACCACAGTTTTTTTTTTCACTACAAGAAAAAAAAACTCCCAACATCCTTTTTTTTCTCTCTTTTTCCCTTAGCCTGACTCTCTTCCTCTTCTTCCTTTTCACCATTCTTCACCTCTTTGCCAATTACAAGGCCGTTCGGTCAGTCGTCATGGAAACCTTCAATGAAGCACGGCTTTCCATAGTGTTTCAGCAGTATCTGGAAGACCAGAGAATCCTCACTCCACAGGAAGCAAATCAGAGAGAGCCAGTCTTTTTGGGTGGGAAATAAAACCGTCATACAACTGATCAAAATCATGTAGTGATTCGCTCACAAACATTTCACCTTTCTTCACAGAGTTTGGCAAAAGGGTGCAAATCAAACTTGGTGTGAGATTACAAGAGATCGTGAAGGGGTAATTTCACTTATGACTTAAAAACTAGCGCTTTAATCTGCGTCAACACACATTGCCTACTTATATCCACTCCTTATTTCACAGCTCACAGGAACTTGACTTGGCTCTGAAGAACAACAAGATGCCTTTTCTGCTGGGAGTGCGTAATAGTGAGTCAGAGAAAGAAAAAACTTTTTTTTTCCCACCCTAGTACACGTAGATGTAGATGTAATAAATACTCTGAATATTTGTCACACATCCGTCTTCCTCACAGGGTGTGTATGCGTCTGTTTGGGACCAAAGGCCTCGGTGTGTGATGAAATCAGAACCATGTGTCAGGCTGTGTGGCTCAGCAACATGTTGAGTCATGGGACACAGCAGCAGCAACAAAGTCAGTCTTCACTTATGTCTAATAATCTCTATATAGACTCTGTTTATTTTTATTAAAACATAACTTTATTGTTATAGGTCACTGGGAAGTGGTACACGATAGTCATAAACTAATGGACATCATTTTTGACCCATTTCTAAAAGGTTACACCAATCAAAATATTGCAGTATTATGTTGCTATTTATTGTTGCAGAAATATATATTTATAATTAAAAAAAAAAACACTTTTCCAGGTGTGGTTGCTGCTGGATGGGATACAGGGAGAACTCTCCTGGACTGGGACGAGTGGAGGGTTGAGTGGAAATCAAAAACCAACTGAGCCAAGAAGAATTTCAACCAGAATGTCTCTCTTTGTATTACAATGTCTATTGTTGATTAAACTGTTTTTTAATTTTTCATTCCTTTGTCTTTTACTTGTTTTAAAGGGATAGTGTTAGAAGAAGAAAAAATAATAATAGTGTCTGAAAAGAAAAATTGTCAAATTTTCACATTATGGTTTAATTTAAATCAGACTTCCTGAAAAGTTATTTCACCTGAACTCTTATATTACAGTTTATGTAAATAATGGACTGTAATATTTTTATTCTAACAGAAGGCAAAAAAAATCTTCACCGACCGCAAACTTTTTGATGAGCTTAAAAAACAATGTAGGGAGTTCGATTAACGGACAAAATTTTCCACTTGGTCATTTCTTTCGGAACTGAGACTACGACTTCCCAGAGTTGCAACATCAAACTGGAAATAACCAACAGTAAACATTGTTTCAGCATTTCTTCTCAGATTGTTGTTTACAGTCAGTGGGGGGCAGTGTGTTACGCCTTCGTTTGCGGGTCTACGTAACAAGAAAAAGAGCGGTGCGGAAACATGTTTATTTTCAAGCTAAAAGCGGGAAACTATTTATGGAAATGAAATCCCTACATTTTATTCCTAATTAAGTTGTATTTCTAAATTATAATACATGAGAAAAAAATAAATATACGGAAGAATTATGTTTTGATATAGAACACCTTGACTAGTGAACTTCATGTACTGCAAGGAAAATACAGGAATTATTTTGAAAAACTTTTAACCGGATGTTTATTTGAATCGAGATCTTTACTTTCCGTTCGATTGGTTCTACTACAAAGTGTTTGTGTTCTTGTGAAATGGGTAGATACAAATGTGCTTATGACTGTGACAGCTCGGATGAGGCTGACGTGAAGTTTTTTAAGTAAGTATTCTGTTATATTCACTGTCGGGGTAACAGGGAAACAGTTAGCATGTTGTTTTGATTCTTAAGGTGGAAATGACTGAAGTCAATGGCTTTAGTCAGACTTCTAAAGGTTTACATTAAGAATTGGAACAAAGTTGTAATTATCCTGTTATAAACGAAGGCTCCTTTTCAGAGTAGTATTTCTGCCGTCCTGGTATCACAGGTTCCCTCTGTACCATTCACGGAGGCTAAAGAAATGGCTGGTCAACATGAAGATGCAGGACTGGAGCCCGTCCCGCTTCTCTGTGCTGTGCATCAATCACTTTGAGGAGAAATACATTGACAGAACAGGAAAATCTGTGAAACTGAGAGAAGATGCTGTTCCCACGATATTCTCCTCCACATCCAACACTCAGAAACAGGTGAAATCACGCTCTCAGTCACATCTGCTTCAACTTATCATACAGAAAAAAGTAATTATACTTACAAATATAAATATTTAAAAGTTCTTAAATAAGATTAGAAATCAATACTAATCAGTTTTACAAGGTGAGCAGCATGTAACACCCTTTTATAAAGAGGTAATTGTGAATCTACAGTATATCCTGTGTTATTTTCTACTTATTACTGGTATTTAACTTAAATAAATGAAGATAAATTATTCGATTTGGACATTGAATTTTTTTATTTTAATGCTGAGAATTTGTGTACTTTTATTCAACAAAATAAACCAGCAGAGACCAATGAGGGTATTTTTCCGTCTTTCTGTCCTTCAGTCCGTCCAACCGTCCATCCATCCTCCCTCTATCTATCTATCTATCTATCTATCTATCTATGCTTTATTTATTTGTTTACCAATGACTTCTAAAGCATAATTATTTTTATTCCTTATTTAGGCTTCACCCAAACCAAGGACTCAAAGAAACCAGGTAAGAACATCTGCACAGGCGCTTGTAAATTTCTTTTGCACAGGTTAATAAGACAGACCCTGAATGATTAATACACACCTAATCGCCGTCTGCTTGTGATAAATCTATCAATATATATTTAAATGTTCCTACTTTTTGATCCAGCAGCATCGTAAAGCCTCCCAGGTGTTACCAGATCAGTCTCCAACGACTCCTGCTGCTACAAGTGTCCAGGAGGAAGAGAACGAACAACCAACACGGCAAGAGTCTGCTGAGTGTGTTATGCTGACTATTTTTTGCCTTAATTAGTTTATCGCCATTTGTTGAAATTGAACAAATATACAAATATTCTCAAATGACTTCTTTTCTTTTGTTTCTGCGAAATAGAAATTCACTCACCTCAGATCAGTGGAGGATTATAGCCGATGAAGGTCTGATGATGATTGAGTCTCTTCCGCATTTTTTCCACGGAGATTACTGCACACCACAAGTAAGCATACAAATAGTGTAATAGAGAGACCTTTTCTAAGAAACAAGTTACATGTTTTGTGTACATGTGAAATGTGTGTTCTTTTTTTCATCACCAAAAGGACATACAGTGGGCTCCAGATGATAATACTGATGTATGTAGGTTGTTTTATTTTAATCATAACATTTTAACCAGGTTAGCATGGTGTAATTGAAACAAATACTTTTCTTTAATTCCCTCAGGAAGGACACAAAAATCCTGAAAACATAATTGAAGTATGTACCTCCAACCTTCATGTCCATGTTGACTAAAATAACCCATGTTGATCCAACTGATAATTGATTTTTTTTCACCTTATGGATAAACCACCTGTTTATTCTGAGTGATGATTGTGATGATGATCTAATGCTGCGACCGCAGGTCAAAGAACCGTGGCAGTGGCTTGGTCTGGATGTCAGAGGACCTCTACCCACCACGCTGAACGGACACCGATACATCTTGACTTTGACAGATTACTACACAAAGTGGGTCGAGGCTGTTCCTATGGAGCTGTGCCATCCAGAAAATGTGGCAAAACACATTGTGGACATTATCGCCCACTTTGGATATCCTGTCAGAATCCTCTCCAGACTGCCTCTTGATGTAGTTCAGAAAGTAAGTTCTTCTCATTAATCAGCCACAGTCACGTCAGTTTTATTCCAACTGCTCTCATGTGTTAGTGGTTTCACCATTTGCCATTTAAATCAAATATTTTAATACGTGTGTGTGAAGGAAAGGGAGAGCAGTGGAGACTGTGGAGAAGAATAGAGTACAGTCAGGATGGAACAACTGAAGAAAAGAGTCAGGAGTGATCTATGATAGAAGAGAGTCAGCTAAGGTGAAGGGAAAGTACAGTTGAGAGACCAGCCATGATGGATGGATTAGAGACACTAGGAGTAGGCAGGAGACAGGAGACAGAGCTGGAGGTTAGGGTTAGGGGTTCTCTTTAGGAGAGAAAAGGATGGACAGGATCAGGAATGAGGGGAATCCCTGAAAAATAGACAAGCCAAAAGGAGAGAAAGAAGAAGTTGAAATCAAATGTTTGCATGAGTCAATAAAACATGGAATTCTTCCCTTTCCACTATCAGAGACTTTGTTGACTTATGTCCATTATCTCCATATCAGATAAACAGGGTTCTAGAAACTGAGCTCAACGTCTCCTTCGCTCTTGTGGTTCATCATCGACAGACTGGCACTGCAGATCTGATCACACAACAGCTGATCAACAGGTCTGAAGGCAATGTAAAATAAACAACACAATTCCAATTTACTATAACTTTCATATATAAGAAAAACTATGGGAATGTTGCTGTCAATGAATGAATGATCAGTGTCTAGTTGTGATTTCACCTACTCTCAACCAGGTTGGTGAGTGATCTGGTGGAGCAGCAACCGAGTGACTGGGACGTTCACCTGCCTGCCAAGGTCTTCAGTTTGTGTTGCACAGAACATTCAAGGACCAAAGAACGGCCCTTTGTAATGCTGTGCTGTAACGGATTGAAGTCGATCCAATCACCCAGAGAACATGATGTAAGACCAGGTCTAAAATGTTTTAGTTTCAGCCTTGGTTTTGAAGAAGATCTGAAAATAACTCAGTGTTTTCTCTTCTCTGCTTTACAGTTTGTTTACTCCAAGATCCAAGAGAGCGCCATTGTGGTCCAGTAGATTGGGTGAGCTGGTCAAACACTTCTGCATGATTCTGTGGGAAAACATTTTCATGTATTTTTAATTTTTACCTGGAATTGTGGAAGTATTAGTATTAAGTAATAAACCTGCATTATTAGATACCTTTATGTATTCTACCTGTCTATCTATCTAATTTATATTTATTTTTTTCAGATTTGTAGAAAAACTCCAATCAAGACAATAATTGTTTCACCTGGTCTCTGAGGTGATGGATACAGTTAAACCTCGAGCTGCTCGTTGGACATTCTGTAAATTAAATGTAAAAAATGTTCATTTTTACAACGTGTTTCTGTCTTTCTCTGACTCCAAGTTCTTCGAGTCATTTGTTTTAACTTGGTAACTTTTGTATAGTAAAATATAGACCCGATACTAAAAAAATCACAATGTTTTATTTGTTTTATCTGTAATAAAAGAACATTAACATTATGAGAATACATTCCTCCATTCGCTGTGAATTGACCTTAAACGGCTCTGGTGGCTCTCCATCTCCCCCTGCTGGTTGGCTGCAGGGCTGCCGCTCTTCCCTGTGCTGCCGCTGTGATCTCACTGTTGTCGCTGTGCAGTGGACGCGTTTATTTCTGTGTGCAGCCAACCGCAAGAAATGGTGAGTCTTGAAAACAGGTACCGCTTTTAAAGTACAGTCTGTCGCCTTGGCAAGTCATTTAGAAATGAATAAGTAGGTGACACAGAATACGGTCAGTAGTTTTATTTTAACTAAATGAACGAAATCGGTGACAAAAAGCGACAATTATAACCGCTCAGCTCTTTGTTTAGCTAAGCTGTGTTGTCCTATCTGTATGTCAACACTGCAGCGATGTCGAACTATACATTGACCCACACAAATCGACTATTTACTATGATGAAGTGTCAATGAGGTTTGACGTCAAAGTCCATCTTTTGAAGGAGTAAAAACCACAACTACCTTCCTTAGTTCTGATGCAAATCTTACTTGCTAACTAGCCGCAGGGGTGGCCAAGGAGCTAAAGTTATCGTAAGCGTTCCCGCTGTAATCTAATAATCCGCGATAAAAATAACTTGAATTAAAATAACAGTTAACGTAGGGACTTACGCAAATGTCGTCTTGTTTACGGTTTTGGTTTGTTCGCAATTCACTCGACGAGGCAGCGAGGAAGCTCTCCTGGCTAACAGTTAGCTCCCAAGCTAGGCTAAGCTAATGTGTCATGACGCTGGTCAACAGCTGCAGTGGTCAGACTTTAAAAACCCACGCTGTGTCCAGATTCGTGGAATCCCAAGAAGACGATGTTCAACGAACAACTTTCCAGAATAACTGTCGGTCTCTGCTGCTAAACTTCAACAACACTTAGTTGTCGTTGACTCTGTCAGTACAAACAGTTCCAATCGCTTCTATTCACGCCTTGCTTGCAGTTATAACCATCACGCCATGACATTACATTATGTCCTACGAGTGGGACTACTGTGTGCAATTGTTTTATTAGGTTTTTTTTTTTATCATGGAGAAGCTCCCTAACTGTCAAACTGTCAAATTCACAAACGATCTCGTTCAAATGGTTTGGTTCATGAAGGCTGTCAACAACTTCAACTTTATTTGTTGACAGTGCCAAACCATAGGAACCGTTATCCAAAGGCACTTTACTAACATTTTATCTGTCAGACATAGTATCATCTCCTGCTGTTTAAACACAGGACATTTTCATTAAAATACCAAAAGACAACTTGTTTTAAAAGTGTATACATTCTCTGTTTATTTATTAGACCATTCTGTAAATAACTCAACAAGTTTTACTGTGTTGCTTAATTATATTTTGTACAACAAAATATTTAATATTTAATTCTATAAGGTTGTGGTGCACAATGTTTTTCAACCATTTTTCAGCCAAAGCACGCTTTTTATTCTTTGGAAAATCTCGAGGCACACCACCACCCAAAAAATTTAAAATGTGAAACTTTGTAGCCTTTATCAACAATATAGAGCAGGGGTCTCAAGCTCTAATAAGTTGATGGCAACCACCTGCGCCATCATTTCACTAAAGGGCCCTGTCAGCTTTCGGTAAAGAAAATTTAATAAAAAAAAATGTTTCTCATAGATTCTGTGTAATACAACATGGAACCAGAAGGAGGCTGTGGACCAGGGGGTTGTAAACAATAGAATTTACCATAACATGTGGAGAACAAATCTACAAAATATTATTGAAAATTCAACTGTCACATCACATCAAGGTGGGGGCCGCAAATTATTGTTCCACCGGCTGCAAATGGCCTTTGGGCCACAAGTTTGAGACCACTGATATAGAGACATTCTATGCAGTTTTTTGATAATTTCTCACAACACACTTGACTATATCTTCTTGAAAACACTGCTGCGGTGGATGTTTTCTGATGGCGTCAACATTAATAACCATTAACTCTTCTGCTTCTTCAGGATGTGTTTCTTATGATCCGGCGTCACAAGACGACAATCTTCACAGATGCCAAAGAGTCGACAACAGTCTATGAGCTGAAGCGTATTGTAGAGGGAATTTTGAAGAGAGCACCTGAAGATCAGAGGCTTTACAAGGTGATGTGAAAACACCATTTCTGATAACACACAGATGTCTTTAACTTATGTGTTTTCCTGAATGAACTGACTTGGGTGATGGATTTGTGTTGAATAATAGAAAAAGATCAACATCCACAGATTAAATGCTTTATGCCGTGATATAAGCAATGTTTAGACTGCCATGAAGCTCCACTAAACATTTCTAAAGCAGTGATGCAGGAACACTGGCATAGTGGTTGACCCAGACTTGGGTCAACAACAAGGGTTCCAGGTTCAAATCCACCAGCTGCCAGGTTACCACTCCGGTGCTCTGTGCATGGCACTACCCGCCTTCACTGCTCCCCGTGCTGCTCAAAGCTGCCCACTGTTCACTTTGGTGATGGGTTAAATGCAGAGTTCACATTTCCTTGCGTGCAGTGGAGTGGATCACACTGTGACAATGACAAGGAGTTTGTCTTTTTTCCCTTCCTTTGTGATCTGTCAACACTAGAAACTGTAAACTCTCCTTCCTGGCTTGTTTGATTTGTTTTAATCTCAGATATTGAGTTTAAATGTATCAGAAAAGAGGTTATTTAGGGAGATGAGACACAGACAGGAAGGTTGGGGAAAAGTAGGAGGGGCCAGATTGAGATGGTTTGGACATGTTCAGAAGAGGGACAGTGACATTGGTAGAAGAATGATTCTAGAGATGGAGCTACCAGGTAGGAGATAAAGAGCAAATTGATAGATGTGTGGGAGGACATGGAGGTAGTTGGAGTCAGAATCGAGATAGAGAGGACAGGGGGAGTTGGAAAATATTGATTTGCTGTGACCGCCCCTGAAAAAAGGGACAAGCCGATAGAAGACGAAATATTTCCCTGAATATTTATTTGGAATTGGTATCCCATGTAAAAAAATAATTAGGAAAACTCACAACGGATATTTTTCTTCTCTTCCCTTGTTCAGGATGATGTGCTGCTGAACGACAGTCAAACACTTGGAAACTGTGGCTTCACAAACCAAACAGCCCGACCTCAGGCTCCGGCCACAGTGGGATTAGCTTTCCGTTTGGCCGGTAGGAAGACTTGAGTTTCGTCGACCCCATATTATTATTTCCCAAAGCTACTTTTCTGATGAGATCTCCTGTCTCTTCTTCTCTGTTTTTCTTCCCCTGTCACGTCCCTTCCGTCTGGGTCCTGGTCTCAGATGATTCCTTCGAGCAGCTGAGGATTGAGCCCTTCTCCACTCCCCCTGAGCTTCCTGACGTCATGAAGCCCCAGGACTCGGGCAGCACAGCCAATGAGCAGGCTGTCCAGTGAGATTGGGGGCGGGTTTAGGACAGGAACACACAGGGGGTCTGAGGGAGGGAGGGACAGAATTTTGGGAGGTGATGCTTCAGCGGGTACGAGTTTTGCCGACCCACCTGTAGGTGGGCATAAACAATTACAAACACGGACTCCCCTCGTCGTAAACTCGGGGGCGTTTCGGTGGTAAATTTGTCCAGAAATCGGAGAGCGCATGCTAAATTGATTCTCAAACACAAGACCCTAGAGAGATAAGCGACGGACTTGTCTTGACACTGTCAGTCATCCATGACATTGGTAAAGGCTGAACATTAAAAAAAAAACAGTACCTCGTATTTAAGTAATTTTACTCTTTATTTGGGGTTAGGCTCACACCGTCTTGCTTTGTTTTTTTTATTTGCTGGCTTTACCGTGAGCATTGATGAGGTGTGACATTTTTAGACTTTTATGTTTGTGTTTCTTTATTAAATGATGACTTAAGATTTATCATGTTTTCTGGTCTCTGGCCTGGTTATGTATTGCAAAAAAAATAGTTAGGAGTTTGTGGATGTCTGAGTTACTCTTTGTATTTAAAGGACTTTTGAACAACACCGTTTGAAAAAGCTGGTCAGGAAAGAGATTTGGCTCAACGTGATATTTTCCTGACACTTAATCAATCCAAGCTGTCTTACTGTTACTACACAGAGGTTACTGAGTCTAAAGCTGGGACTCGGTCCTGGTTGTCGTGAACACGTGTGATGCTGGTGCTGAGATTGAATCACCAGGAAGATGAAACAGCAAAAAAAAAAAGACGATATTGATTTGTACGTGTTATTGCCAAGTGCAAACTGATCAGGTGTCTTTTTCCAGTGTTGAATGCGACTCTTCAAGGAGAAGATTTTGTAAACGTCCATCACTGGGTTTATAAAGCTCACTGTGCAGTTATGTGATGTTATGGAACTATATAAAAACACACAAAAAAAACAAACAGACTGCACCTTTCAGTCACAACATTTCCTTCCCATTCAGCTTCAGCTCCTGCAGTTATTTATGCCATGATAAAAAAAAAAAACTTATGCACAACACTATATATTCATCATCTCTATAAATATGAGCCAACCTGAAAAATGTCCCCCATCAGATAGAGAAGAAAGATTATTATCACTTGAACATTGACGTAAATATCTATAAAAAAAACATAAATCGAGGGAGTTTGACAATAAAAGATGTGATCAAAGTTGCAATTGTAACTGATTTACCATTAAAACAACAGTTTTTTTCCAGCCTGGTGGTCTGTGGTCTTTGTGGTTGTCTGTAGCTTCAACTCATAATGCAATAAAACCCCACTATATAGTGCAAACCAATGGATGTGGTAAAAAAAATATTATTTTATCTCACAAGGTTTTGTGTATTTTTTTAAGTTTTTGCACTTTTTATATAGAAATGTGATTTTTTTTTTGTTTTCTATTTGGAACCAGTCGTACTTTTAAGGCAAGCAAGGGCAAACTTTTTGACTCTCTGGCCACAATTGGTCCTAAAATTGGACAAGGAGGCCAAGTCCAGAGCAGAAAGATGGATTGCTTGATTAGACTAAGATAAATGGCATGTAAAAGTCATGTATAAAACCTTAAATCTTTCATTTCTAATACCTTTTAATAACGGCATATACTGGGGAAACGCATTATTGCTGGGGAAAGGCAGACGTATAATGATAATATAAATAATTTAATTTGGATGAGGTTGGGGGGCCACATTTAAAAGCTCAACATGCCTCAACCATCCCCAGGGCGTTAGTTTGCCCAGGCCTGATTTAGGGAATTTCCACAATTAATTATAAAATATTACCATTTGGTTGGACTTCTATATCATTTCTCCTTCATTTGACCTTTAATTATGCTGAATGTTTTGACTGTACTGTCTTTTTAATTCATAGCCTTTTAGTTAAAATACCATATTGAGATATAACTTTGAAGATTTTTTGTGTTAACTTAACTTAATGTACAAAAAAAATAATCTCTCCATGAGAGATATGCCCCGGGGTCATGTTTACATCTGCACGCGCATGCTCAGTCGATTTCTACCACTTAGCTTGATATGTTCGCCTTTCGGTACGCTACTTGTAAATTAGTATTTTTAACGTAATGGCTTAGTTTAATTTCAATGGTTTGCTTTTCTTCTTCTTTAAATATTGTTATTTAAATATGTTTAAATTCGCTCGGTTTCTAGTTTTGAGTTCCGTAGCTACGAAGGATCTAAGCTAAGTTAGCATTATGTCCCGAGGAGTACGAGTTCTTCAGGGACAACTCCGTGTGTTTTTCTTCGAGTCAGATGGAGGTCAGTGGGTTTGTGATTTCGGCAGGCAGGGCCGTGCTGGACATGGTGGAGCGGGAATGGCAGCCTCTGTCTGCGGGTGAGTTGGAGCAGCGGTTGGACCATGCGGTGGAGGAGATCCTGGAAGCGGAGCTCGTCACGCAGCTGAAAAATCAGTCGACTTCTCCTCCAACTCCTCCACCTGCTCCTGTTTATGTCCACTTACTGCAGAGTCAACACAATGTGGAGCCTCGGGCTCTGCAAACAGCTGCTGCAGTCTGTGCTTCTCCAGTCCGTGAGGAGGAGACAGAAGAGAGTGGAAACAGCGCTGCCGTCAAGGTGATGGACAGTGGACTTATATACATATATGTATATGAACGTTTCACGTGATAAACAAAAAACATGATCCAATCATTCCAATAGGTTGGTGTTTTCGCCACCTGACCAGCTGAAATATACTGCCTTCACATGCAACATCAGATAAAGACTGTATTTTTATTTACTTGAGTCATTGTGAATTATAGGAAAATGTCAGTGGTTGTATGTATTTGCTTTACTGCAGTACTTCCCGAAATATACTGTGGATATGTCTCAAATTTCTATCATCCTGGTCATGATATCCAAAAATAATTTAGTTGTCCCACTGGACAAAGGTGTGAAGAGTTGTTTTGGTCACACCTTTTTAGACAGAAACTGCTCCTGAGGAAGTTACTCAGTTGAGGAATGAAATGTCTTTCAACTCCCAAAAAGTCCATTTGCAACCAAACCTTTTTTTAATATCCTGTAGATATTATCATGCATATTCCCTATTGTATCTCAGAGAATATTTGAGAAGAAGACTTTTTCGGCATTCAAAGATGAATCTTAAATTGGTTTCAAAACGTTGGAAAACGTTTCACCTCTCATCCAAGAGAGTTCTTGAGTTCCGTAAGATTATTGTCAAAGTGTTTTTTTGGGTGAGGGTAGGGTGTCTTTTGGGTATTGTTTTCAGGAGGTCTTTGTATGTGGGTGATAAGTGTTTTTTCCAGGTTGACAAGCATAGCTTCTTTACCCCTCTCTCAAACCATCTGTTTTCCCTGGACAAATTTTGAACATAAGTGTTCTATCTAACTTTAGAAAACTTTATTAATACCCCTGTGTATCCTTTGGGAGAATATGAATTACAGCTTGGAGTTGTGGGTGGTGGGTAGCTGGTCCTTTGTCTTGGGGAGGATCCAATTATTGTCCCATAAGCCTCTTGGAAGAGAGTTGCCTAACAAAACTATAAACCCTAAAACTCTAACCTAGACCGAAAAGTTTCATTGACCTTGTTGGATACTGTGTTTGGTCTCCACAGTGCATCACAGAGTTGCTCCAAAGCTCCAACTCGCAGCGCAGACTGGCTGGTCGGGCTCGAATGTCTCTGTCCCAGACCGTCCTGCTCTCTCTTACTCTGCTGTCCGAGCGTATAAGCTACCGCACTGTGTCTCAGCGCTTGCTTTTGGAAAAAGGAAATGTCCACAGGATCTTCTTTTCTTTCTGTGAATGCATCAGCACACAAACAGAGAGGAAGATCACATGGCCTGTGGGTGGGTTCATCACAGTCGTTGTTATACAGACAAAATTAATTTAAGGCTGCATAGACCGAGTGATGAAAGTATTTTTTGTTTGTTTCTATACCGTAGGTGAAGACGCTGTCAATACACTTTTTCCACTTTTCCATCTGGAAAAGAGGACAGAAGAGGCAGAGAAAAACATCCCCCAGGTTCTTGGTGTGTTGGGACATACCCAGATCCCCATGCGCTCGCCATTAGGGAGCCGTGACCTGGAGACACCCTATTCTGAAGTAAAGAGGACTAAGAATTCAGACTCCTCCTTAAACCTTGAGGTCTTATGTGACCACAGAGGTCGCTTCTTATACTGCTCGGTCACTAAAGACTCAGATGTGGACAGAGGCGCTGCCCTGAGGCGCAAACTCCAAGAGCATCCTGAACTGATGCCCTCTGGCTCCTGCATTGTTGCCAAATCTGGTTACCCACTCACAGCTGACATTTTAACTCCTTATACAAAAAGTCTTGGACCAAGAGAAGATCTCTTCAACAAGATACTAGAGGAGCATTTTCTCATCCTGGATCGAGCTGTTTCCAGTCTAAAGGCCAGGTTTCAAAGACTCAAGTATTTGGATATTGGGAAATATGACCGAGCCAGAGCTGTAGTGCTGACCGCCTGTGTACTGCACAATGTGTTTTTGGACATGGGACAAGTGGTTGAAGGAGAGATAGAAAAGGAAGATGACACTATCCACAAGGACAATTATGAGGAAGAGGAGGGCATAAACAAACGTGATGCCATCTCAGATAGGTTGATTGAATTTTCCACCAATCAGAATTTTCCCAATATAAATTTATTGTAATAAGTGCATCTAATAAAAAGGTTGTCACGAGTGCACTGTCTTTATTCCTGGTCCCACATTTCCAAAGAACCAGGACATTTATTTGCTTTTGTGATTAAATTGTTCCATTACATGATTTTTTTTTTTTTTTAGAAACTCTTTATTATTATTATGTTGCTTAAATTTTATTATTATAATTATTTTTACAACTGTGTTTTTATATTATGATTTATTGTACAACTTGTTACAGTAAATATTAACTTCTGCTTTTGAATAACTGGATCTTCTTCTGTGCAGCTGAAACACAAGACAGCCTGTCCAAGAGTTTAGCTTCGACTGAAATGTTGTTTCATTGTAGAAAAAAAGTTATTGCATTGACATTTTTACAGAAGTAATAGCAAAAATTAAATGAAAGCAACATACCAAATATTGGTTCTATTTATCTGTTAATATATACATATTAAAATTAATCAAAATGAAGTTTGCATTCATTCTGCTAACCCTCACCGTGCTGACATAATCAGTCAAATCAGATTTCAATGATAATGACACATTCAAGAACAGACCTTTGCAAACCTAGGCCCGTGGGCTAGATGCAGCCCATTGGACCGTTCCATCTGGCCCTCCAATTGTGTCCAAATCATACTCAATACAATAGATACTGTAGAAAAGGCTATTGTTATAAAAAGGATTTAAGTAAAAACTATTTTAGCCTTCATTTATCACTCTTACATGTCATTTATCTTAGTTCACACAAATGCTCTTTCTATCTGATGGTGACCTAACCGATGTGCTTCTGGGCCAGAGTGGCCACTCTGTTCAGTAACAGTTTAGAATTAATCGGGCCTGTCATCTATATACATGTATGCAGTTCATGACCCATTTGTTTTAGTTAAAACAAAAAAAAAAAATCCATAACACTTCTTCTGGTCTAATTTCCCCCCTTCTACGTCTGTGTGGTGTTCTTCTGGGCCAGGTTGGAGATGGCCTGGGCCAGGTTGTTGATGGCCTCTATCTTTCTCTCCTCAAGGGCTTTCTGCTGTGCCCACATGTTCAGCTTCCGCTCCTGTAACTCCATATAAAGCTGCAGGACATCCTGCGGAGGTCGGACGGGGCAGGGCGCCACTGCTATCGGTGGTGTAGGAAGGATGGGCAGGAACCTTTTGCTCGCTATGGCCCTCCCCACTTTGGTCCCACTGAGCTTAGCTCTGCGCTGGGCTTCGATATCCTCCCTGGTCTTACCCAGGACATCATGCATCGTCTTGAAGAACTCCCAGTGAATGCTTGTTGCCCCGTGCCTTTTGGCCCTTTCTGTGTTCTTCCTGTACGTGGCCAGCATGTTCCTCCACTTGAGATCACACTCGTAGGCTTTCACCAAGACACCCGCGGCCCCTGACTCTCTCATTCTGGCATTAACCTTCTCCGCCACCATCTCCCACAGTTTCTTTTTTTTGCACACGGGCTGGTCAAAGTCCTGGTCCATTTCAAGTCGGACGTTGACAAGGTGCCATGTAGCCTGTAGTGTCCAAATAAATTCTACACACACAAAAAAAAAACAGGAAGATTGTCACCTAATTTTAGCATATAATTCACAATGTTTGCTAATTTCTAGAAAAGAGAACAAAATATAACACAAGTATAACACAATATAACATAAGTCATAAGCCATGAATAAGGAGAAAAATTACTGTAATATAGCTAAACTAGAAAAACTTGTATATTATTTATGTAAATTAAAAACACATTTCTCGTCAGGACACACAATATAACTCCGAGTAGGAAATGATAATGGTTCAGCCCTAATAATCAATGTTTTTGTTACGTCACTCAGAATCCAGAACTAGAAACTAAGTTTGTGTTGAGTTGAACTTTAAGCACCAACCTCCTTTGCTTTTACTATCGGCCTCCACACTACATTCGACGGTTTCTTTTCCTTCCACTTCAGAGTTTTGTACCACGACCGTTTCTAAGACCTCCATTGCGTTAATCGACTTTAATTACTGATTAAAATCCTTAAACCGAGGAATTTAACAACCTCTTAAAAATCGATGAACGCATCGGATAATATGATGAATATAACAACGCCGCCAAGCATCATGGGAAGTAAAGTCCATTTTACGTTGACACATTTACTAACTGTATAAGTGGGTCAAGAGGCAAAACTACAATCATGACGTGCGAGTCATCGGCAACGTCCTCATATCCGAACGTCTAAATCTTTCGCCGCAAGTCCGAAGACGTGTTCCAAGGGAAATGTAGTTTTTTTACGCACAAAGCTATGCTCGTAAAGCCGCCAGTACAAAAAAGGAACTACAAGTCCCACCCTACATATAACAGCGCCTCCTCTTCGGTCCCTGCTTCGCTCACCAGGCGCCCCCGTTTACTTGTTTGGCTAAAGATGGCGTTAGCGGCTAACACAGGCGACCGCATTCTGTCAACAAAATTTATTTGGCCACTTGTGACAAAATAATGATGTAGTCGTACTTTAATTCGTCAGACGATGTGCAAGCAAACGTGGCACAAAGAGAGAATACAATTCCATATTGTAGAATTACCCTTGGTGGGCTTCGTCACGATGTAGGCCTGTTTTTTAGGGAGTGGACCGAAGCTTCTGGAAACTCCATTACCCGACAGCGACCGCGGCTCAGGTGGTACAACTTAACTTCCTCCCGACGGTAGCTGTAGTTCCTGTACCGCGTCAAAATTAAATGACGTGTTATATTTGTCACTATTTTACTTGGAAGTTTTAAATGACGCTCTGTATAGCCTATCTATACAAAATGGGATAGGGATAAAATACGTATTTTTTGTAAATTAATTTTAAAAACAAAGAAAAAAGATTTTGTGGTAAGTAAGCAACAAACAAAGATAAAAAAAAAATCGTAATTATCAATATTTGTTATATAATATGTTTCCAATACACGTCCAGGGCTGTCATATTAATGTGTAAAGTAGTTTTAAATTGTTTCTAACCAAAGATTGCCTTCATTTAGTGTTTTTTTTTCTTAAATATATCATCAGGTGGGACCATGGCAGCATCACCAGAGTCCTCTTTGTCATGGTGCCTGTCTCACATCTCCAGAACTGGATCGGGAGTAGAGCATCATGGGAATAACAGGGCAGACACCAACAAAGGCAAAGAACTGGACAAGAGGTCCAGGATGTCTCAGTGGCGAGCCCTGGTTGCCATTCGCACACAACACATCAAGGGGGACAAAGCTGGCATTGCCAGGTTCAGGACTCAAGGTGGTCTAGAGCCACTGCTGGACCTTCTCAAACAGCCAGAATGTTCCAAGAAAACACTGGACTTAGCTCTGAGCATCCTGGCCAACTGCTGCACTGAATCCCAAACATGCATTGAGGTGAAACTGAATGAAAATAATAATGAGATTCCACTTTTTTTACCATGTAGGCATTAAAATAGCTAACATTTGATTTGTTTTCACTGTAGGTTCGCAAACTTGATGGAATAGGTATTGTAGGTAAGTGACATTACTGTCTTTATTAAAACACTTTTTTTAATTTGGGAAAACCTTATTTAAAGCATTTTAATAGACAAACAAAGAAGTAAATTGTTGCAATTCTAATTTGGTTTGAATCAGGGGTCTCAAACTCGCGGCCCGTGGGCAATTTGCGGCCTGGGGAATGATATTTTGTGGCCCCTACCTTGATGTAAAAGTAAAAGTTGAGTTTTTAATTATGTTTCATAGATTTGTTCTTCACATTTTATGTTAAATTCTATAGTTTTTAAACCCAAATCCACAGTCTCGTTCTGGTTCAATGTTGTATTACACAGAATCTGTGGGAAACTGATTTTTTATTAATTTGTTCTTTGGTATTGAACACTGAAAGCTGGTGCGGCCCTTCTGAGAAATGATGGTGTGGGGGGTGGCCCTCAACTTATTTGAGTTTGAGACCCCTGGTCCAAATTTTTTCACCAAAGTGTTTGTGTCATGAATCAGAGCTGAAATCAATGTATAACCTGCTGAATCGTGTGTCTAGATAGTTAAGCATTTAACTTGTGCATTTCTCAACTGTTCAGTGGGGATCCTGAAGAGGAATGTAGCCCTGGAAAGCATTCAGAATCGAGCAGCCAGGGCTTTGGGAAACCTGGCCCTGGATTCACAGAACTCTGCACTTATCCACTCTGCTGGTATGTGTTCTGTTGTCAGCCATGTCTCTGTCTCTGCATCTTATGGGCCATCCTTTTTAGTGGGGATGTCTGATATGAACTTTTTCCGATATCTGATATTGCCAATATTTTACACTTAAAAATATACATTTAATTATCCAAAATATATAATATATATTTGAGTAAACAGTGGTAGCAGTGAGTGGGGACGGTGCCTTGGTGCCTTCGAACCTGGAACCCTCTGGACGCCAGTCTGATTCCTTATCCACTATGCCACCACTGCCCAACAAAAACAATATTAATTTAACCATTATCATGTAATATTCCTAATATTAGGCTGATAATATATTCCTACTTTTTAGTAATCCTTCAGGTCTTGTTTTTTAATTATTAATATGTAGACTTATTATTTATTTAAGGGGTACACCAACTTTTTTTTTGGACTGGTATTAATTTTTTTTTTCATTCAGATTCATGCACACAGTGAAGTCAGTTATATAGGGATTACCATGTGGAAATATTTCTCCCTCTCCTGAGACCCAGCTGTTGTTTAAAGCCCAGCAAGGCTTAAAAATAATATAATCATGACTCATTGATTCTGTTTTCCAACAGGTGGCGTTCCTCTTCTTCTTCTCTGTGTCTCCGTCTCTACCACATCGTCCTCTCCCACTGCCGTTCCCTCCAAAGACACCTGTCCTAAACTGGAGTGCGCTCAGTCGGCGGCTCGTGCGCTCCTCTACCTCTCAGATACTCCCTCCAACCGCCTGTCTCTACTCACCCAGGGAACCTTATCTGCTCTCGCTCCTCTCATTGCTCCGGAGTATCCACAAGGGCTGAGGCGGGCGGCACTCAGGACCTTACACGAACTGACCCGGGGCTGCAGTGTCGAATGTGCCAGGGAGGTGTCCCGATCTGGGGTCCTGGCCCAACTTGGTGTCATGGCTTCAGGAGAATCTGGAAAAACTTACGAGGAATTGGCTCTGAAAACGCTTGCCAACATTTGCTCTCAAGGTTGCCTGAGACCCCTAGTGGGGTCTCTTGGGGTTATTCAGAAGTTTACAGAGGAAGTTAGAAAAGACCTGCAGAAGTCCGGGGTCTTTCTGAAGGCTCTGTGCCTGTGCTGCAAAGAGGCGGTCAACAGGGTCAAGGTGAAGGAGTGTGGTGGGCTGGAGGTGCTGACCAGCTTCTTGTCCACCCAGCAGGGTCATCCCCTCTCTCGATTCGTCATTCTGGCTTGTGTAGACTTTGTGTTTGACGAATCCGCAATGGAACAATTACAAGAGTTAGGTTTGGTCCCTCTGCTGGTGGCGCGTCTGGTTGATCTCACCAAAGGAGAACAAGCCACCGAGAAGATGGACACGAGTCCATCAAACATGTCTCCAACTGAGCTCCTGCCTCCATCGTGCTTTGAGTCTTTTGACTTTCCTCCACCCGAGGGTCACAAAAAGGAAGACTCTGTCAGGGAGCAAGGCCTCTGTTCGTCAAGTTTTCAAAGTCTGAGGTATTGATTGTAGAACCCTAAGTTTTCTTTATCTGTTATTTTATAAATTAAGTGATTTGATATTATTAATATAATGTTCTTTCAGGTCGTGGTTGGTATCTGAGGGACTGATATCTTCAGAAGGAGATCTGCCAGATTCATCAGGTGTTGATGGTGATTGTGAAAGTCCTCAACTTCTACAATCCTCATCTCCAAACCCTTATTTAAACCCTCTCAAAAGCCCCCCCTCATCAATGAACACCCCTGTGTCTACTTGCAAGAAAACCTCCCAGCCTCTTTCAGTGTCAATCCCTGATCCACCTACACCTAGTCCTCAGTCCCCTGGTTCCCTCAGAAGCCAAATCAGCCACTGTTCATCCGCCGCCTCTTCTCCCACCGAGACAACCGTGTCAAAGTTTTCATCTCCTCAGCGACGAAGGCAGCGGACTCACTCGTCAACATCACTCACCAAAGTCACTCTGGAGACTCCTCCCTCCGTGCCTCGTCAAACATACCACCACCCGTACCACCCGGAGCCCTGGACCACCGAGTCTCCTATTTTGCTGCTGCTCTCACGCTTTTCCCACGCCAGCGATCCAAGTGCTGTTCTGGTCACTTCCGGCACCATGTCCGGTCTGCTCTACTACCTTACCCAGCACCAGGACCCCAGCAGCAGGTGCTTCCGCATGCTCAGCAGGCTGAGCTGCAACCCCAACTGTCTGCAGGCGCTGGTCCGAACGGGCACAGTGGCGTTGATTCAACACCGTCTCTGTCAGAGGGTGGGTTGGCGTAAAGGAGAGGACAGGCAGACAGACGGAGTCAAAGCCAAAGTCAAACAACTAGGTGAGGTTGTTGGTCCAATTGTGTCTCTTTAGTTTTCTATCAAAATTGGGTTTCCGTCCATGTGTTATATTCTTATTTATATTTTTCTTTGATTGAACTTTATTTTACTTCTTGTTGATTCGAAATTCATATGTTTATGTTTGTCTTTTTTTTTTTTTTTAAAGGCGTTTCTCTCCTCAACAATCTTCGTGTCCAGTGTGAGTCTGGCTTTGGCGTTGGTGCCTTGACCCGGGTGATGATGTCTGGCTCAGAACTGGACAAGATGAACTGTGTACTGTCTTTGCCGTTAATCAGCAGGTAAGCTGTTGACGTGTTATTTTGACAAAATTTCTAAACTATATTGAAATGTAAGATTCAGATGAAACAGCAATTTTTATATTTTAATACAATTTGTTTTATTTCATTGTCAGCAACAAGACTCTGCTGAAGAAGCTCCTCCTGGACGGTGGAGGTCTTCTTCTAGCCCTGCAGCTGCTGACTTATTGTGATGAGGGATTGGACGTGGCTGGAGAACAAACAGCTGGATGTAGACGACTGCTCTCTGATCTGTTGAAGTCACCTCACACAGGTCAGAGCTCCGAGGTCCACTCACTGTACTTCTCTCTTCTGATTGGATGCCTGTCCTGTCTGGTATGTTCCTTTAACACCGAGCTCCAACCGAAGCACGCAGGTGGTGCCGTCACAGGTGCTGTCAGTCAAACAGACAAAACTTTACCTCCTCCCTCAAAACGACCTCGTCTCGATGACAAATGTCCCTACGAACTTTGCGATTACGACCTGCTCCTGCTGTTGGACGATGGGACTCGTGTTCCGGCCAATAGGGAGGCTGTGGCTGGGGAAGAGGCGACAGACCAAATCGGATCAGAGTATTTCCGTGCCCTGTTAAGAGGCGGATTCGGAGAAGCTCATTGTAAATCAAAAGATGGCATTTCCATCAAAGATGTTAGTCGGGGAATGCTAGTTCCTGTACTGCATTATCTACATGGCTGTCGCCTCAGAAAGGACGGAGAATCAACAAGGACAAATGGTCAAGGAACTATGGGAGCATCATGTCAGGTTTTGGACTCACTGGTCCTTGAAGGACTGAGCAATTGCAGTAAAGAAGCAGGAGACGATTTAAGGGACAGCTTCACTTTTCAGGAAAGCCCTCTGGCGCAGGTAATGATCGGCGCCTGTCGGTTTTTGGTCACCGATCTAAAGCAGGATCTTGAGGATCTCTCCGTTTCTCTGGTCCTGTCATCCTTAAGCAGGGCTGCTAATAAACCAGCTGCTTCTGAAAGGGAAACGGCCGATAAATCTGCACCTAAATTGGACATGGAGTGTCTCCAGTCTGCTGAGGAGGACCTGGCTAACCGGACGTCAGAACTGGAGCTGACTGGTTTTGAGATGCACACAGACAATTCTCTGAATCCGAAACCAAACAGTTCACCACAGAAGACACACAACAAGAAAACCTGCGTCAGTACGGCCGACGTGGGAGACGGTCCGGTCAAACACGCCAAGCCCATTTCCAAAGCGCGACGCGTTTTGTTATCGGACAAATCAATCACTATAAATGGAGACAGGTTAAAACCAAAGAATTTGGTCAAAGAGTCAACAAGGCCTTTGAAATCAACAGCTCAGGACGATCACTTCACCTCAAGAGGAGGTGCAGCCTGTGGAGCGCTGGCTGCTCTCCTCCCACAGTTGTACTGGTTTTCCCAGCGTTATAGCTATCCAACCCTGGGTCGGACCTGCCTGTCCCTGCTGCTGGGTTGTCGAGACTGTCCACAGCCTTTCCCCTACTCTGTTGCTGGGGATTGCTTTCGTAGACTTGCCACAGAGGCCGACTGTATTGAGGCTCTGAAACGGGATCTGATAAATCTGGTCACAATGGCGTTGGGTTAAGTTCGGGTGAAAATGTACAGAAAAGTGAGAATATGGTTTTCTCTTTCTTTTTTTTTTTCTTTGTTTTGGGATAACTGCTCTCCACATTGATCATCACCTTTATAATCATATTTTCCTTGGCTTTCCGAGATCCCTTTATAAAAATCCTCCGTTCAAAACACTATGTGCTTCACATGGTCTGTGGAAGAGCCAAACGATTGTCTCATTCCACCTTAAAGGTCCCTGTTGTTAGTTGATGTCCATGAATCTCTTTTCAGTGCCATGTGATTCATTCTACTCCAGTCACATAAGGTGCAATTAAAAAAAAATGAAATCATGCCAAAGTTTTTTTTTTCTTTTCTAATACTGGTTTATAATATTGCCAAAATGTTTTTTTGTTTTTTATAAGGTCATCAGTTCTTAGACTTAAAGGAAGTGGATGCCGTTACTCTTAAACTTTACTTATCTTAATTGCAGGTCGTAATCACAGAACTTTAATCTGAAAAACGTTCTTTAGCGGCGGAGGGAAAAAGTTCTAGTTAAAATGGAAATACTTGCAAAATGTACCCTGTCCTGGCATGAATTTTTTTTTTTTGTTATTATTGACACTGAATTTAATTCTAATGACATTTGTTATACATATTTTTTTTTTATTTTGGGACAAAGTGTCATCACATGACTAATTTGACAAATGTCATTTTCGCTTAAAGTGCTGGAGTAATCAGGAATCAAGGAGCCTGTTGTTTATTTTGTACATACAGATCATATAAAGATTGTAAAAAGTTGACTTTCCACATTATGACAATGAATACATTATTGAAAAATCATTTTGGTCTCTCTCTAATTTTTTTTGCTATATTATTGTTCTGCAATTTTACTTTTGGCACTTTAGTCCAAAGTCATCGTTTCAGTGGGACTTCTGGCTCCTCCTTCTGAACAAGATCAATTAGGGCGGTTGGCGCCCTCCAGTGTGCTCACCATGTGCTGGAAGTTTTACAATGGTACTGGTACTGTGCAGAGGGATATGTGTGGTCTTGTACACTGCTGCCCCCATGTGCCTGTACTGGACGAAGATGGATGGATCATTGTTACCTTGACTTCTGGTCTTAAAAGGGGCCGCGCTCCTTATGTTTTTTTTTTTAAGGAACTCACTCTCTTAAACATAGATATCAAGGTGGAGTCTCTTGAGTTGAAGAACTGATAAAGAGACACAACACAACACAACACACAGTAGGTTTATTGTCATCTGCTTGGCCCCATGTTCTGGATGAATTAACCACACGTGCTGCAGACAGAGGTTTTTAAGGTGGAACTCCACAAAAATTAGACTGAACCACCATTCAGTGGTGGCTGCTTTCGTAGCCGTCGGGCAGGGGATTAGTGTGAGGGTTGTGGAACAGGCTGTGGTTTCCGTCCCCCCAGGGAAATTTCTGGAATAAAGATTTAAGCTAAGTTAGATTTGTAGTTGAAACAGTGCCAAATCAAAGGCAAGTTAGCTGGCGATGCCCACCTTTGTGCGGACACGCAAGTGCTTGTATGCCACGAACTCTGGCTGCTCATGGGAGTGTTCCTTTGACTTCAGGTAGGCGTTAAGGCAGCAGATGGCAACGCCAGGGAAGGCCACGAAGAAGGACACTAACCTCCAGGTCCTCACTCCTGTAGAGAGCAGATTAAGTACGATGCTAATGTTGATGACGTGGTAATGTTCCATTAATAAACACTGTTGTAAAGTCATATATTTAAGTCAAGAGCCACCTTTAAACCAAGAACTACAGCTGACATTATGTAGTGTCAAACTAAGGCCCGGGGGCCAAATCTGGGCCGTGGTATAATTATAATTGGCCCACAAGATTATATGAAAAGTGTTCTAAAGTTGACCAGCCAGTGTATAATATGCTCTATATAATTGCATATTTTGTGATATTAGTGGTGTATGCGCAATGTAAGGTACTTGGAAGACTACAGATAGACAGGGGTTGTTTGTTAACCGTGGCCTACTATTTGAGTTTAACATGCCTAAAGTAGTCAGTTGGAGTCATCTTACTGCCTCCTGCTGGTTCTCTGTGCAAAATGATCATAAATGAGTAACTAATTATTCCTGAATGAAGAAATTAAATACAGTACTCGTAACATTATACATAAAGAAGTGAGTCAGTTTTACATAGTTGAGTTTTTAGTGCAAACTACATTGATTCTGTACTTTTACTTCATATACCATGCTGTAGTTCCATAGTCCAGTGTTCCCCGAATGTTTTTGCCCCACAGACCAGTTAAATAACTTGTACTATTTTCACGGACCGGTTATTAAGTTGTGGCAGATAAATACCCCTTAATAAACTGAAACATTTTCCTACCTATAAAATCTTCCTACCTGGATTAACTGTGCATGGGCACAACAAGGATTTCCCAACTGCACCTGCGCCTATAACTTTCTGCTACAAGACCGGTATAAAAATGTTAGAATCTTGTATCAATGACTCTGCGTCATTTTGTGTTTATTGTTGTTAACTTCACTGAGAAAATATTTCCTAATCAAATATAGTTGCATTATTGATAATGGAATCCTAGCCATACGATTGGTCAGTTCTTTTGTTGATATGGGTATGGATCAAGTGGAAGTAATAGACAGATGAGGTCAAAAGGAAACATTATCTTTCTGCGGCCTAGCACCAATTCACCCACGGACAGGTACCGGTCCCCGGCCCAGTGGTTGAGGACCACTGCCATAGAGTACAACCATGCAGTGTCTGCTGCGGAGCCATTGATACACAGGTGACAGTAAGCATGTGTTCGTGCAGCTGTCGCCCTCGGAAGACCCAGACTCTGAAAGCTTGGTTTTGACAAGCTCAGTGAAGACACACCGACCTTTCTCTGCATTGGCTCCATGTGACGCAGCAGCCAACACACGGCGAGCAGCTCCAGCAGCTGACATCTGTGAAAAAAAATAAATAAATGAAACTCTTTCATTTTGTTTTTTGCTAGTGGATAATAGTTTATGTCCTGAAGAAGCTATACAAAGATTAGATGGATATAGAAGGAAGCTCTTTCCATGAAACCAAAATCTGTCCTCAGCTCTGGAGGACTAGACCCAGGACTAGATTGTCGTACTACATTGAGAGGAGAAGTAACCGCCCTGCAGCTGAAAAGTACACAAAGTCAGGCGAAAACTTACTTTGCTCAAGGCAGGCAATAACCAGATGTTTGTGTTGTCCTCCTAATTTACTGATTTCCAGTCCTCCTGTATGCTTGTTTGTCCTTCAGTTTGTCCTGGGCTGAACTCTACGTCTCTGACTCCTCCCCATTTCAATCTGTCCCTGTGCCAAGGAACAGTTTATATTTGGGCAAGTGCAAAGGCGGGTTGACATGTGTGACGAACAGCCAGAGGCGGTTCTCTGAGAGTGAGGGAATATGGAATTGTTTTTATTGTGTTTTTAAGGCAGGACCAGTAGGTTTTCTGACATTTTTTGTCTATGGTTTGTGTACTATACCATCGAAAAGGCTGCAGATTTGTTGACAGGGGTGTGAATGGTCGTCTGTATCTACGTGTGGCCTTGCACTGAAGCAGTGGACTGTCCAGCGTGGCCTTGCTGGATGAGTGGATTGGCTGTAGTCCCTCTGACCCTGACTGTGTTAGAAGATAAATGAATAAGATAATGAAGAAGAAGCTTCTCTCACATCCTTTTGTTTTCCCAGAAGGATAAGTTGGCTTTAAACTGAAACACTAAACTTTTTTTACCTAGCAACTTTTTAGAGATGACACATAAAGACGGGAAAATATACACACTGTAAGTAATAAAAATGTGGCTCTCAAACCGAGAAGTTCACGTCTCCATTAGATCAGATCAGATTAAATAACATCATGTCTTTGTCATATGTTTCCCCAGAGGAGGATCAACTTTCATCAGTGCATCACTCAAACCACAGACAGATGGAGACAGTGGTAGAAAATACAAAACGTACACAAAATATAAGGAACAATCCATACATTCTGCGCACTGTTTTTTTTTTTTGCAGTCGTCAGAAAATATTCTGTATATTCTATTTTTGATTATGTCTCATTTGAAGCAGCAGGGTCTTGAGTGCCTCTGTGATTTTCACACCGGTGCTGACTGTTCTGCCGTCTCTGTCTGTCTGTCTGCTCAGACTCAGACTGGAGAGCAAACAGGAGTCGGGGCCAGCAGTGCTGTCCACCAGCCATGCGAACGGCCAGTCTGGAAGTCTAACATTTGTGTTATTGTGGGCAGATGTGAAACGCCGCCTGTGTTTGAGAACTGTGTGTAGTACTGCATACACATTTACATCAGTATTGTACTGTATACTCAAGGTACCGCTGCAGGTGTACACCAAGTACTCCTATACTTTGTGCAAACTTTTATTAATGCACTTACAACTACTAACAATCCTATTTTTCCTTGTCGACCACTAGCTAGTGTATTTTACAATTATGTTATATTATTATATATATATATATATTATGTTATATGTATATTATGTCTAACATTTTTTTTTACAATTATACATTTCTAAAACTAATAAAGTTGTGGGTCATATTTGTTGTTTAATTATTAATAGTTAAAAAATGATATTGATATAATAGTTTATTTATTTAAAAAATGCCTAGGGGTTAAGGAAGTGGACTTGAATTTGCAAGGTTTCAGGTTTGAATCCACCAGCTGCCAGGTTACTCAGAGCACAGCAGCATCCCGACACACCTAACTTCCAGTGGGTTCACCACCCACAGGAAGGCTCACGGTATGGTGCAGTGTGATTTGGGTGGCACTTTTGGAGACTGTTGGCCCTGGGACGCGTTCATTGATAAGAGGATGAGGAAGAATCACCAATTTTGGGTGAACACAATTTGGAACAACCAAAGTTTAGTATTATAAACTGTATTATTATATTTTAGATAAAATACACCAGTAGTGTCTGTTTATTATTATGGCTTTATTTAGTATTTAGTATTTTCCATGCTTTTTTAATGTAAATCACCCAAAAACTTTTCTTGTTTGCTTTTGTTATGGACAGATTGATAGATGATGTTAGAATATATTCTTCCTGGATGATAATATTTGCAGATGACATTGTGATCTGCAGTGAGAAGAGAACCTAGAGAGGTGGAGGTTTGGACCAGGAGAAGAAAAATGTCACTTGTAGCAAAAGAAAATGCATGTGTGTGAATGACCAGAACAGTGGAATGGTGAAGTTGCAAGGGGCAGAGGTGGAGAAGGTGGAGGAGTTTAGATACTGAGGATCAACTGTTCAGAGTGGTAGCGGGATGGAACAGCTGGAGAAAAGAGTCAGGAGTGATCTGTGATAGAACAGGTGTTTGGACATGTTCAGACGAGGGACAGTGGAGTCCAAGTAGGGGGGACCAGGGGGAGATGGTAAATGATGATTCTCTGTGGATATTATTATGTGGACCATTTAGTCCCTGTGTTCACCCCTGATGTAATTTTCAGCGTATATAAAGACACAAAATACACAGATATTTCTTTTTTTGTTTTTCTCGACACAGAAGCTCTTGCGTTGAGAGGAAGTAGAGCTTCTACAGAACAACACTCCCTCTACTGGGCACTGGGTTCATCCATACAAACTAAACAACTGAATGCAGACTCAACACAGACCAGTGCACTGTAAGTGTGATGTGTAAATACAATAAAACAGTTGGTAATGGTAATATACACACACACATTGACATTTTCTCCAAGTGACAGGATTGACTTTTCAGTCTGGTTAGAGCCAGTGTGACACCAACGTACGCTCACGGTGACTTTTGATTTGCGGAAGACGGCAGCAAAATAAAGCAAACAGGAATAAAGAGAGTTTAGAGTTTACCCACCAAAACATCCTTCAACACCTACATGTGTCTGTCCATTGATGCCAGCCTGGAGACAAATGCAGACTGTGTGTGATGCAGTAAGTGTGTGTGATGTTGGGCAGTGCCGCCCTCAGCCGCTGCCAGTTGTAACAATCTGTCTCTCATTCTCCCTCAGAAAATTGAGTGGCTGTCGCTTCACAGCATAATTCCTGCATTCACTTCAGAGGAGCTCACGTCTAAACGCTTTATTGAGTTAATGAGACTGTTTTTCCAATGAGGATTCATGACAACATGTTCCCGTGGCCATTGGTGCTGACTAACAGCACAAGATCTATCTATCTTGCTGCTATGAATGAAGCTGCTGCCACTCCCACTGTGGCCGGTGACGGCGCGGAGGGGGGACGGAGTGTGACCGCCGCACGGACGGCCACTGCTGCGGGAGAACCGG
>JAFBJS010055183.1:115771-135337 GCA_016785265.1 Paraplagusia blochii | reverse complement strand
TATATACATATATACATATATATATACATATATATATTCATGAAATGTCACACTTTTTGTGAGTTGCAGAATAGATGTATAAAATATAGTCTAGAAATATTAATAAAAAAATCCTAATACTAATTTGTATTTTAAATAATCTTTTTTTTTCTTTAAAGTGGGCTTTCATGAAAAAATTCCAATCCTTCATTATCCTTTCGATTCAATGACAAAACACATGTCACCATCATGGAATTGTGATGAAAATAGGCCTCTATACACAATATTGCATTATAACAGTGGTTCTCAAATAGTGGGGCGGGGCCCCCTGAGGTGGCGTGGTGCGATTCTGAGGGTATTATTGTATTTTTCTACAATAAAGTGTAATTGCACATCCTTAAAAGTTGAACTATATCTCTTTCTTTATTTTTCTTTATATCAACAAGGATACAATGTTATGCAGAGGTGTAGCTAGAACTATTTTATAGACAAATGCTATTATTTATAGTTGCGGCGGAGAGTGGGTGGTGTGGGTGGTGGGGGGTTGTTTCCCTCTTTGCTGGGTGGGGGTGCATAAGAGAAAATACATAAAAACAACAGCCATTTGCAGCTGCAAAAGTCATTTATCACATATAGAAGAGAGTGAGTTGAGTCTGAAAAGTTCATAAATCCAGTAAAACACGGGACAATCGTCCGACACCCGTGTCATTAAGTTCTCTGCTCTAATGAAACACACGCCGCGATCATAAAGTGACGGCAGAGGTAATAAGATGTGGCAAATCTTCCATTTGTCACACTTCCAACAGGCAATTTGATCCCAGATCGAAAATTTCACAGTCACTGAACGATCAGGGAACCACTGATGGAGTCCATTTAAACCTGGAACCAGAGTTTGGCAGTTTCCCTCGGAGAAGCGTCCAAATGAGCAAAAGGTGAAAAAATGAAGTCACCGTGACTTTGTTTGCGATAGTGATTTAACACGTACGATCGTTCCACGATTATTCCCTAAAGCTTCCAAGAATAACTACGGTCAAGTGGAATCTTGTGGCCGGGACATCTGGAAACATCAGGCAGAATTTCCCTTCAGTCAAAGAAATAAAATCAAAGGCTGCAGCAGCCATTCAGTCCAAAAATATCGAGTAAAAAAAAAAACGAACTAAGATTCAGAGTGAAACTCTCCAGCGGGTGTTGCATTAAAAGCCGTCCCCCCTCTGAATGATGCACTCTCCTTCAGGACCTTTTTCTCTAACGTGGCAGTAAATTAGTTATAAAGCCATTTGCTGCTCTGACCAGAGAGTACACAAAATTGATGTCCACATCTAAGGACAATCAAACGCCGTTTAGAAAAGGTGAAACACAGAAACCAGGTTATCAACTGGCAGCTGATATCTCTGTCCACACAGGACAGGGTTGAGGGTTCAACCCCACGGCAGGGAGAACAAGAACTCACGCACGGGGTCTAATTATAGGGAAGATGTAAGTCTTTTAAAAAAGTCAAACTGTGGTAAAGCAGTGCAACTGAAGCATAATTACTAGAGGTGTGCAAATTAATCGTTTTGGATCATACTGATCCGAATCGGATCGAACTGGGTCGATCGTTTAATATTTTTTTTTATGAATCGTTCCTCAATCGGATCGTAGCCTGTGAATCGAGATATGAATCGGATCGTTATGTGAGTGAATCGTCACACCCCTAATATACACTATATAATTATATATATATATATATATATGTATATATATATATACATATATTAGTTTTAGTGCAAATTAATCGTTTTGGATCGGTTCGGATCGAAGTGGTCCGAATCGGATCGAACTGAATCGATGGTTTAATATTTTTTTATGAATCGTTCCTGAATCGGATCGTAGCCTGTGAATCGATATATGAATCGGATCGTTATGTGAGTGAATTGTCACACCCCTAATATACACTATATATATATATATATATATATTTATATATATATATAAATATACATATATTAGGGGTGTGCAAATTAATCGTTTTGGATCGGTTTGGATCAAAGTGGTCCGAATCGGATCGAACTGAATCGATGGTTTAATATTTTTTTATGAATCGTTCCTGAATCGGATCGTAGCCTGTGAATCGATATATGAATCTGATTGTTATGTGAGTGAATCGTCACACCCCTAATATACACTATAAATATATATTAGGGGTGTGCAAATTAATCGTTTTGGATCGGTTTGGATCAAACTAGTCCGAATCGGATCGAACTGGTTTGATGATTTAATATTTACACATGGTCTATAGCAGTGGTCCTCAACCACTGGGCCAGGGATTGGTACCTGTCCATATTTTATGAAACATAATTTCTCAAAATGCATTTCCTTAACATAAAAAAAAATAAATCATCAAGTAGGTCTGACCCGCCTTAAGCGGGCCAGCTTTGGTCTGCGACCTCTATGTTAGACACCATTAGTTTAATGTAATGTAAAAAAAATACTTGAATTTCTAGTTATAACTGTTGAGTGATGATGAGATTGAACTATGATAAATGTAGAATTATCACGTTTTCATTTCTTAAGTTGAAGATTTTTTTTTTTTTCTGAGCTGTCAGAGAAACAATTGTTCTTAAAGGTTACTTGTTTCTAAATATAGTTTTCTGGCCTGTGTTTCTTGACCAGAATTTTATTGGGATAATACAGGGTTTTTGACTTGATATATGGAGGCACAGGATGAAGGATTGGGATCAGCACAGGTGAGAAAGTCATGTGTTTAATCCATTTTTTATGTGGACTTCTTCTTCCTTTATATTTTTAATACCTTGAAATAGTATTGATAATTCAGGGTTCCATGTCTCCTTCCTATGAAAACTACCGGGATTGACTCCATCTCCACCCAAGAGCCAATAAAGAAGAAACCAAGAGTAGACGACGGGTGAATCACCTCAGATAATCAACTGTAACATCCGTAGGATTCCATCATGACAACCGCACACTGCGTCGAGACGATCGGAGATCCGAAACAAATAGAACATTAAAGATCGTGTCAGGCTGAAAGATGAGGGTAATTATGAATTTCCCACGGACCATCGCAGAGATAACATGTCCGTGTAATCTAATCAGATCCTACAAATGCTTTAAAGGTCCGTGCTGTTAGCCTTGACAGATATGCAACGTGACCAACGCGTTGAATCATCGGTTGGACCGAGGCAATCAGGGAGTAGTCATGTACAATCATGTCAAAAATATCCTATTACTGGATGCAAAGGAGCGTTCTACGTGAAGTACTTCAGGAACTAATATACATCCCGTATTTTACGGACTATTAGTTACACTCTGGGTGGCAGTGGCTGATCCCCAAGGATTCAGGTTCGATTCCACCGTCCCTAGTAAGGCTCACAGTACGGTGCGGTGGGATTTGGGTGGTAGTCGTGGAGACCAAACATGGCAACAAATAAGCAGATAAATGAATAAATAGTTACACTCTACCTTTGTCTGTTTTTTTTTTTCTCACTTAAATTAAAAATATATATCTTGCATCTTATCTGTTATTTTTACACTGACAGCCACTAGAGGGCACTCTAGTCTTCTGTTACATGTTCACTACTTTCACACCACCAGAGGGCACCCATGCGACTTATAATCTGGGGAAACACATGTATATTTTTTTTAATTATTATTGTAATTAAGCATTTCAGGTGTGACTTATAGTCCGGAAAATCGTCATGTAAGGTCATGTGTTTAGTGTACAATAGCATAATATTGTACGACACAAAACGACATAATTTTCTTTATATTGGAAAATGACTTAACACTAATAACTGAAGGTTAAATATATATTGAAACACTGTGGTTAATCTGAGGTGTCTGGTGCTTTATTTATTTTTATACAAAAAAAAAAGCTGAAGGAGTGGACAAAAACCCAAAACAGATTTTAATCTTCACCAAAAAAATGAAAAACCTAGATGTATTAAATAAAACTGTTTTAACAAGCGAAGCATAACTGTATTTTAGATAAGAAAAATCTCAAGGTCGGCCAAAAGGGAAAGGTCTCTTGACAAAAGTTCACCACCTGCGGGGTCGTTAAAAGAAATAAAAACTTGGAAATGATTTAGAAGGTCGTAAAAAAAACTTGGCCTGAACCTTGAATTTGCTCAAATTTCTACATCGCAGCCAGATCCACGTTAGGAGATTAAAATGATTCCATAATCCAGGAGGAGCAGTGATACGAGTGGAGCACGCCGGTGGGATTAACAAGCATGGACGAGTCAACGGTGCAACGGCAGTCCATCTCGGCAATCGCACCTGGCGTCCTTCAGACCCGAGTCCGGATCCACTAGGCCACCACTGCGACAAGTCTAGGATATTTGGGAATTATTTCTGGAATAAGAATACCAGTAAGAAAACCATCTCCTGAGGGTGTTTTGAATATTTCCAAATTGTAGATTAAGGATTTGATTGACAATCAGATTAGAGCAGGGGTGGTCCTAAAATTGGACAAGGGGGCCGAGTGAGAAAGGCATGTCAAATTCATGAATAAAATATAAAATTCTAAATTCCTAGAAGCCTTTTATGACAGGCATAAGCAAACTAAGGCTCGGGGACCAGATGCAGCCCGCTGAGGTTTTTGATGTGGCCTGTCAAACTTGACCAAATTCATTAATTGCTTTTATATAATAATCATACTTCTGTCTTACATGCAGTGCCTGCGTTTCCCCAGTAGAAGACTTTGTGACAGGCATGGATGGATGGATCTTCAACACAACACATAACACATTTATTTACTACATTTTAAGTAAATAAATAATTTAATTTGGACAATGTTGACGGGCCGCATTAAAAAGCTCAATGGGCTGCATTCCGGCCCTCGAGCCTTAGTTTGCTCATAACAATGACTACAGCCTGAGTGTGTGTAGTCCAGTTGTGGATCTACTCTGACTCCAACTACCTCCATGTCCTCCCTCACTGCATCCATCAATCTCCTCTTTGTCTCCTACCTGGTAGCTCCATCTCTGGGATCATTCTTCTACCAATGTATCCACTGTCCCTCTTCTAGGACACATGTCCAAACCATCTCAATCTAGCGTCTCTAGCTTTTTCTCCAAACCTTGTCTCACATCTTTGATTTGGTCAAAGTTCTACTTCTCCTGACGCAACCCTCACCATTTATCCGGGCATGGGAATGCCACTAAAAATCACTGGCTTGTGCCCCCTAGTGGCTGGTTTGCGTCTAAGCCATTTTAATCTGGCCCAAAATGATTCTTTTAGTTTATATCATCAATAAACTTCTGCCTACGCCGCGATGCCAGCATTTCCCCAAGAGACAGTTTAGAAAAGACATAATACAAGCGTTTTAGTCTTTACGTGTGTCATCTTTTATCCTAGTTAACTAACATCTTCCATTTATCCTTCTCCGTTGTGGCCTGGGACTCTAACTATTTACCCACATCTGACCTACATTAAGTTTGTGTCCATGACACTGAACTGAAGCCCTTGTACATTTGATCACAGAGTTTTATTTTAAATATCTTTTCTTCCCGAGTCTTTCAACGTCTTTCACATCTGGTGATGAACAAATGTCAGTGTTTCTCTCTTTCTATTTCATTTTAACGTGTTTTTCTTTGATAAATCTTTGAGCCATTTAGCAAAATGAAGGCACTTAGGGTCAGCAAACACAGAGAGGTATTTCTTAACAGAACAATAAGCAAATCTATTGTAGGTGGTGAGTCTAATCACATGCCTTTATTTGATGCAATAACATAAAAACAAACTTTTATTTGGGATTTATTTCTGTATACTCTACTTTTTTTTAATCATTTTTCTTCACTGGTTGAAGCAACGGCTTGAGGACCGACACACCTGTTGTTTATCACAAGTTGGACAGTTGTGATTGATTAATTTCTGGCCCATTAAAAGACCCGAGGCCGTATCTTTAGATCTTACTCGCTGTATTGACCCAGCAACGATATTTCTTTCTGACGGCGATCTCTTCGGAGGTAAATAAACTGTTGATGAGATTAAAAAAATGTAATATTTGAGGTAAGATCAAAGCATAAAACATCAGATAATTATATGGTACTGATCACCAAACACAGGCAACTGAGTTTGGAGAAAAAGCTAGAGAAGACAGATTTAGATGGTTTGGACATGTTCAGAGGAGGGACAGTGGATACGTTGGTAGAAGAATGATCCTAGAGATCTACCAGGTAGGAGACAAAGAGGAGATTGATGGATGCAGTAAGGGAGGACATGGAGGTAGTTGGAGTCAGAGTAGAAGATGGAGAGGACAGAGGGAGATGGCAGAGCTGGAGGTGGAGGAGTTAAAGAAGCTGAGATTCTCATTAGGACAGGACTTTTTAGGACAAGGACAAGAATGGACAGGATCAGGACAGAGGTGATTAGAGGGACAACACAGAGAGGACGGTTTGGAGAAAAAGACTCAGCTAAGGTGAAAGGAAAGGACAGTGGTGAGACCAGACATGATGGATGGATTAGAGACACTAGGAATAGACAGGAGACAGGAGACAGAGCTGGAGGTGGAGGAGGTAAAGATGCTGGGATTCTCTGTAGGAGAGACGAGGATGGACAGGATCAGGACAGAGATGATTAGAGAGACAACACAGAGAGGACGGTTTGGAGAAAAAGCTGGAGAAGACAGATTGAGATGGTTTGGACATGTTCAGAGGAGGGACAGGGACTCCCAATACATTGGTAGAAGATGAGAGATGGAGCTACCATCGGAGACACAGAGGAGATTGATGGATGTAGTGAGGGAGGACATGGAGGTAGTTGGAGTCAGAGTAGAAGATGGAGAGATCCAGCTCCGCCTCCTGTCCTCTGCCCATTGGCAGTGTCTCCAATCCATCAATCATGGCTGGTCTCACAACCGACCAACTGTGATTTAACTTCCCCTTAAAAAATAACATAAGGATTTGTTTAAAACTGAACAAAAACGAAATAAATCATCCTATCATTGAATGAATATTTAGTATTTCTGCCATAAATATACAGTAAATACAAAACGATGTCAAAATTAGGTAAGAAATTCTTAATAATTGCAGAAAAAAGTATCACTTTTAACTTGTGACCCAGGGATATGGTTCACTAAGAAGCTAAATATATTGTTTACAAATAAAACTGAAAGATTACTGCGCACTGTGGCTCAATGAGTAAAAATGATGGGTTTTCATCTCTAACCTGCTGGTGGTTTGTTAAGTCTGACGGTGTAGATCTGGGGATTTAACTCAACCTGTGAAGTCAGTTACTGCTCCATCAACCTCCACCCCATCAGTCCGACCTGGGTCTTCACTCAGAGCTGACATCAACCGCAACAAAATCCCGTTCCCGTTGCCTTGGCAGGGAGAAATGAATGGACTCATTTATTTAGTTGACAACAGGAAGTTAACAGTGACACCCAGACGTCCGTCTGTCTTTATTTCCAACAATGCCACCTCACGGGGAGACATGTGTCTCCAGAGCAGGTAGGAAATTGACAAACTGTAGTTGCCGTAATAGAACTGTTCGAAGAGTGAAAAAAAAAGCTGAAGTAGAAACAACGCTGACATTAAAGTGAACTTCTGTCTTCCATCAAGTAAATGTTGCCATACAGCAAATGTTGTCTACAGTAAGAACAGCCTTCATCGTCTTTTTTTTTTTCCTGAAAAAAACTGAAACTTTATTTTTCCACAGGAAGTAGATTCCATCTGTACCGCAGGTGTCCTCCATGATTCATATGAACCTAGTTTCACATAAGGACTATTACTAAATGTGGACAAATTTCCTCAAGGTGTATCGCTACAGGTAAGGGTACCTGTTTCGGTACAAGGGGCTCTACCAGGTATGGGCAAACTAAGGCCCGGGGGCCGGATGAGGGTCGCTGAGCTTCTTAAAGCGGCCCGCCAACTTTGTCCAAGTTAGCGGGTAAAGTTGAAAGCAACTGGACTTCTTCTTGGAGTTGTCCAAGTTAAATGATTTATCTATATTATCATTTTACTTCGGCCATTTCCCTGCAATGCCATTGGTTTCCCCAGTAGATGGTGCCATAAAGGCTGTTACAAATGTAGCATTTAATGACTTTGACATGCCATCTATCTTAGTTCAAGCTAACGCTCTTCTGACTCTTTTAGGACCTATTGTGACCTGTGAGTCAAAAGGTTTGTCCACGTCTGGTCTAGAGACACTAGGAATAGACAGGAGACAGGAGACAGAGCTGGAGGTGGAGGAGTTAAAGATGCTGAGGTTCTCTTTAGGAGAGACAAGGATGGACAGGATCAGGAATGAGGTGATTAGAGGGACAACACTGACAGGAAGGTTTGGAAAAGAAGACAGATTAAGATGGTTTGGACATGTCCAGAGGAGGGACAGTGGATACACGTAGATCCTAGAGATGAAGCTACGACGTAGCTGATTTGCTGAATGTTCCCAGTGCATCATTTGTTTTATATCAAAATGTGTTATTTCTGCCAAAGTTGTTGATTCTGTCTCCAACGCAGAGAGAGCAGAGAGTCCTGGGTTCAACTCCCAGAGGAACCACAAAGCTGGCGAAGCCTGTTAATGACACTTAAAACAACGGCTGCTGTAAACACTATCATTTCCTAAACTGAGACAGGGCCACTGGTGGCTCAGTGGTTAGGGAAGTGTTTAAGGTTTGAGTCCACCAGCTGCCAAGTTGCCACTGAGACGCACCGAGCATGTCCACAACCCCTACACATACCGCTCCCTGGACGCGCAGAGCTGCCCATTGTTGACTCTGTCTATAGTGTCTCTCCTCGCAGGCAGAGAGAACAGAGAGTTCTGGGTTCGATTCCCAGAGGAACCACAAGTATGGCACTTGTCAGGCAGCCTGTTAACCGCAGTGAAAACAACTGCTGCTAACACTGTTCCCAAATTGTGATAATTAAAATATAACTTTCTTTTTTTCTTTGCCTCAAAGCTCTGCTCAGTTTCTGTTCACTATGCAGTTTTTTATTTTGAAAATCCCATGCCATTTTTGTAACAAATAGTTTTTTTTAACAAATAACAACTGATTCAAAGTAGACAACGGGGCTCTCAACCAAGAGGCCTCTGCAGAGTCCAGTACCTTACATTGCTTTTGTGATTGTCATGAACTGTAAAAATCTGAAAAATTTCTCTGTCAAACCGAGGCTCGAGGTCCAAATGCAGACCGCCGTGTCATTATGTACGGCCCAAAAAAGCTTCCAAGGCTTTTAAAGATTTCTATGTAGCTGAGCTTTCCAAAACCTGATAGATCTATAGATACAGATTCCCATTTACAACCTGCCTTTCAATAATAATAATAACAATAATAAATTGAATTTATAGGTGTCTTTCTGGACACTCAAGGTCACCATACATAAGAGACGGAAAATAAACAACAGTAAAAATGTTAAAAACATCATAAAACAATGTGAAAACAGTTAAAACAACAAAGTCTGTGTAACAAAGTCCTGGATGAGGTGACCCTTGTCTGTCAGGGCAAAGTTGAGAAGCTAGCTGTCGCAGCATGCGGTGGTGTTAGCCGACCGAGCTAAGCGGGCTAGCACGTTATGGCTGCTCTGCTGGAAATTCTGGCGAAACCCTCGGTGGTTGTATATCCATCGGAAGGTGATGGACCAGGCGAGTGGTAACATAGCCGGTGTAGCTAGTCAGAGGCCGAGCAACAAAGCCGACCCGCCACTGGTAGGTGGACGGGGAGCCGGAAGAGCCCGGCAAAGACGGACAGGATCCAACGCTCCACCAGCCCACGTCGTGGACGATGACGCCGGCAGCGTTCGAAGCTACAGGTCAGGACAGAGCAGGTACCAAACATAGGAATTTCAAGAGAAAACCTTCTGCTTGGTGTCCTCACTGTAAATTGATTCATGCCCTTAACACTCTAGACGCCCCCTACTGTCCAACTGTGATATGTCCACTATATAACATTCATTCATTCATATTCATCCACTTATCGCAGCACTCTTCCATACTGTTAGCCTTCCTGTGGACTTGCGACTGTACTCCGTGTCTACGAGTACTCATTACTATAAGGCAGTAGCTTCGAACCACTGAGCAGCATGTAAAGATAGAGGCGGGTCATTCCTCAATGCCATCTGCTCGGCCGCTGCTCCCAGTGACAGCTCCGGGCTCCGTATGATCTACTACGGACTTCCTCCGTCCTGATATATCGGAGCAGTCTCCGTGATGTACGAGGGCCAGGCCGGGGCAGACAGAGTGAAGGGTCAGTCAACAGCACGTTAAAAAATGACCATAACTCCTCGGCCCCTTGACTGATTGGTCGGCTGATGGCACTTTTCAAAGACTGTCGGGGTTGATTTAGAAATCAGGACTGGAAGGAGACGCAGCGACAAACAAAAAAAAAAGCTGAAATATTTATATATTTTGTCAATTCATAGTTAAACTCTACATGTTTTTGCCAAGTGACTAGAATTGGAAAATAAATCACTTTTTTATTCTTTACTGTCCACGGCCCCGGACAGGAGTCCAGTCTGATTGGACCATCTGTTAGAGGTGAGTCCTTTCAACAGTCTAATCACTGAGGTTATTTACCAGGTGTTAATTGCTCTGTGTTAAAAATATATATATATATTTCTTGTTGGAACTTAAGATCATGCAGTAGTATTTGGAGCTTATATTTAAAACCACAACCATGGACATAATATAATAAGACAATACAATTTCTGCCTAATTAGATTTTTAATTACATGGGAGGATCTTAAAAAAGACAACTGCTAATTAATTGATTAGTCTTCTTTTTTTCTTTTCTTTTCCTCTCGTCTGTCCCTTATTTAGGTGTTGCCACAGCAACAATTGCCTTCATTTTCTGTATCTTCAACTCTGACTCCAACCACCTCCAAGATGTGTATAAGAGACAGGGATACACGTAGATCCTAGAGATGAAGCTACGACGTAGCTGATTTTGTTTTATGTCAAAATGTGTTATTTCTGCCAAAGTTGTTGATTCTGTCTCCAACACAGAGAGAGCACAGAGTCCTGGGTTCAACTCCCAGAGGAACCACAAAGCTGGCGAAGCCTGTTAATGACACTTAAAACAACGGCTGCTGTAAACACTATCATTTCCTAAACTGAGACAGGGCCACTGGTGGCTCAGTGGTTAGGGAAGTGTTTAAGGTTTGAGTCCACCAGCTGCCAAGTTGCCACTGAGACGCACCGAGCAGATATAATAAGACAATACAATTTCTGCCTAATTAGATTTTTAATTACATGGGAGGATCTTAAAAAAAGACAACTGCTAATTAATTGATTAGTCTTCTTTTTTTCTTTTCTTTTCCTCTCGTCTGTCCCTTATTTAGGTGTTGCCACAGCAACAATTGCCTTCCCCCCATCCTCTGTATCTTCTACTCTGACTCCAACTACTGCATCCATCAATCTCCTCTTTTTGTCTCCTACCTGGTAGCTCCACCTCTAGGATCATTCTTCTACCAATGTATCCACCGTCCCACCTTTAGAGCATGTCCAAACCATCTCAATCTGTCTTCTTGAGCTTTCCGTCTGCATTTTCCCTAAAATAATATATCAGTCTAATGCAACACCGTCAAACTCCAATAAGTATTGACTTGAGTTTTTAGTATTTACTTGCAGATTCTATAAATTTTGTGGGCCCCGCTAACATTCAACTTTCACATCAAGCAGTGGCCCACAAAGTATCGCACCACGGGCCTCAAATGGCCCACGAGCCGCATCTTGAGACCCCTGACCTAATTTAATAATCCAACTAAAAATCCTCTATATTACATAAAATATTTCTTCAGTTAATTTTTTTTTTTTTTGACTGCTTCTGCCTTGCATTAGGACCGAAATCCATCCTTTCAACGTCCTCTCAAATTTAGATAGGAAGAGGAAATGGAAAGTTTGATCCATTTCCTGTTTTTCAACACGAGGTTGCTTAACTTGATAAAATAAAGACGTACAACAAAATGTGTCAACGCTGTCGATAGTGTCTGGAAATGAAACTCGTGACATTTGTCCCTAAAACCTCCTGACTTCTAACGCAACGTAACAAAGTGTCCGTAACCAACATTCCGGCCATTTGTCAACAAAGCCATTTCTCGGGCTAGCGTTTAGCCACCTTTAGATCCGTGTGGCGGCTTGACATTTACAGATGTGCTGTTGGATCATTATTGTAGTAGCGCGGCTGCTGTTATCACATCTCTGCTGCTGCCCTTTTCCCAAACAAATAAAGATCATCAGTCCACATCGACAGCTCCATTTTCATAAGGTCAAACTGCTCTTTGCCGGGAAAGGTGAACAACTTTACATTAATGTACTGGAAAGGTGCGTTCAGTGGTCAGCCGAAATAAAAATGACATTTAATTAGATAGATAGATAGATAGATAGATAGATATATATATAGATAGATAGATAGATAGATAGATAGATAGATAGATAGATAGATAGATAGATAGCTCCAACCACCTCCATGTCCTCCCTCACTGCATCCATCAATCTCCTCTGTCTCCTACCTGGTAGCTCCACCTCTAGGATCATTCTTCTACCAATATAACTACTGTCCCTCTAGCTTTTTCTCCAAACCTTCCTGTCTGTGTTGTCCCTCTAATCACCTCATTCCTGATCCTGTCCATCCTTGTCTCTCCTAAAGACAATCTCAGCATCTTTACCTCCTTCACCACTGTGCCACCATTGCGACCATATTCATCAATTTTATCCAAGACAATCTTTTAGTGCAGGGGTCTCAAACTTGCGGCCCGTGGACCGTTTGCAGCCCATGGAACGATATTTTGCGGCCCAAACCTTGATGTGGAAGTTTAATTTATTCTTAAATTATTCTGAACCTTCTGGTTCAGTGTTGTATTACACAGAATCTATAGGAAAGTTAATTTTTTTCTGACGTGACATATAGCGATGTATATAATTTTAGCATTATGAAATTATTGTATACATCATACTGTGTCTGTTGATTTTTCCACGGAGCCCCAGGGCCCATACGGGCTCCCCAACATACAAGTTTTCCAAGTTACGAGTGAGCAACTTCTACAAGATTCCCCTGATATTGCAAGGAAACAGTTGGTTCCAAGTGCTCAACCAACCTCCATTTTTCTTCTTGACACTCTGCTGCAGTGTTGCACTCACTCTGCCTCATTTTTCACTCTTAATTTGTCACTTTACTTCACCCTTTCCCTCATAACGAGCCTCCTGTCCCTTCAAGATCCCCAACTGATCAATTAAACTCAATAATTGATGAAGTTAAAATTAAGAGAATTGAACCCAGCACTCTTACAAGGCAGGCAGAACCAACCGCTTCACCACAGAACCAACATACAGCATGCATTTTTACCTAAAACAACCCCGTCGTTTCGCCCCCTCAGGTGTCCCGGCGTCCTTTAAATATTTTTTCTATCAAACAAATTGGTTCTGGGTCTCATCACCTGTTCATTTATCTGGTTCTTTCCTCCCAGCAAGATCAGAACGGAGCCAGAAGCAATGGGTTTAGCACCATCTGCCACAAACAGGCTGGCGATATCCAGGGTACTTTGCTCGACTGTGAGCGTGTCAGTATTAGTGTGTCAGGCCACCTCTGCTGTGACTAATGGAACAGACAGAAAGTGTTGCTTGACTTTGTCAATTTTTTATTTCTTTATTTCTCATTTCCAGCGCTCCCTGTGTCTTCCTGCTGTTATTGGAAGAGGAACTCGGAACGATGCAGCAGTGCATGAAGTATTTTTCCCCCGCTTTCCGTACGTATGTGTGCGCGTGAGGGAGATGGAAGGAGCCGGAGCTGCGAGGAGAAAGGAAGAAGATGCTGAGATTAATGTGGAAGTCGGCGGAGCGTCACTGACGCCGCGCCGGGACAACAGAGACGTGGAGACAGGAGACGGAGGCTCATGTGTGAATAAGTGCGAGTGCTTCGGCGTGTTTTCCTATGAGTCTGATGGTGTTGTCTGATGCATCACATACACTTCAAGGCATGAGAACATGTGTGAGGGCGTCAGGGGTGAGACGTCGGGAGGAGGAGGGAGGGAGGGCAAATAGAGAGGCAGCATCTTTCATCACCATCTGTCACTCGGTTTATTGTTCTTCGGCACTTATAGAAATGAATCACATGATCTGCTCATGAACCTCCCATGTCGAGATGTCAACGCCTGGCACAGACACAGAGTAAATAATAGAAGGAGAAGCTGAGGATGAGGATGAGGATGAGGCAGAAGATGACAGTTTGTCAGCGGGATTGAAATAGAAAAACATGTGCAGTGGGTTTCACTAATACAGACACATCAGGGCCGGATAATACAGACTAATATCCATATGACAATTATATGTTTTATTAAACGAGTCCTTGAATTAAGTAGACGGATACACAGTGTTTTCCAGGTTACAAGTAAGAAACTTTCTCCATATTCTCCTCTGGAGAAACATCTAGTTACGAGTGATAAACTGAGCTTTATTTTTCCACTCAACTCTCGCTACTATCTTTTATCCAGGGGGCGTAGCCAGAACCCGTAAAATGGGTGGGCCCCCGAAAAAAATCAGCGGGGCCCAAGCCCAACATCATCCCTCGTTATGACATGGTCAGCCCTCTCATTGGACGGGGCGGGCCTGACTGAGAAGTGGGCGGGTCCAACCGGGGCTACGCCTATGCTTTTATCTATCTATCTATCTATCTATCTATCTCTTAGCAGCCTTAGAACTGCTGCAGGACCACTAGCTTATCCATGGAGGACCACCTTCTTTTGCATGTTCTCCTTATCCCCAAAGATCTCCAAGGATTTTCTCCTATTGCCTCAGTCCAAAATCAATCAGTAAATAGACTTCCACATCTTCCTGGTGGTGGTGCAGGTGCCTCTGTACGTGAACCCGGCAAAGGCATGTGTGTACAGGCAATCCAGGCAGTTGTTCCGGGCCCGACCACTAGGGGGCCTTGACCAAAAATCTAAATTTTTTTCGCTGCATGCACTGATAGAGTGCTCGGGGCCTCAGGAGACCCTTGCAACACCCCTGTGTAACTCTGAAATTCCACCAGGTGACTCCCCCATTCCCCATTGGCTGCTGGGATTGGAAGTCCCCGCCCCCTTTAAGCCGTTAAAAACCATTATGTAAAAAAAAAAAAAAATGAATGAATGGAGGCTAAACGTTCAAACTTCTCACAGCGCTGCAACCTAAAATATCAACTTCCAAACATTCGCGCTCCGTTCGTCTGTGGCATAAAAATGAGATTGATCTGACAAACTCTCCGCTCTGTGATCTTCCACGATAGCCGACTTCCTGCGTCTGCGTCGGTGAGATAAAGCCGCGCACGTCCTCTCATATCTCTGTGTATTTGAAAACACAGCCTCCAGCTGTGAGGCTGCTTTTCCATCTTGTAAATTCGGGCTAAATGAGTTGCTTACAGGTGAGTTCAAGCCTTTGGGAAACTACCGACTTAAATCAGGAGAAATTTAGACGGAAGGCTAACGCAGCATTTATTTGGCTTCATCTAAACAATCCGCCTCTGGCTGAAGACAATGTCAAACAGAAAAGAGTTTTCAATTTCATTGTCCAGAGTCCTTTCCCGCACCAGTGGTGCAGATATTAATTTTCACTCAAAGCTTCTACAACAGAACTTTAGATCCAAGCAGCTGCCAGTCATTCGTGGAGGACATTTCCATGCGACACGAGCCAAGTGTTCCACCACAGTTGCCATCTGGCATCACTCACAGTGGCACTTCAATTAGAATAAATCCAATAAGTGAAGGTGGAGGTGGAGGTGGGGTAGGAGTGGCGTTAACATGAACGGAAAGGCTGATAATCGCGGGCCTGAATATGCCTGGATGGCTTTTAAGAGCAGCTCAGCCTTCAGGAGAGCACAGATTTGAAAGAATGAGAGAATGAAAGGGAAAAGAAAACATATTAAGGAGCGCCGCTTACGACGCTTTTGTTGTGTATCTTCTTAAGGGCGCGCGGCTCCTGACACGTAAAATTGGACATAAAAAAATTATTATCCAAGATTTTTTTTTTCTCTAATTTACATGAAAACTGACAAATTGGAAGTGCGAGCCGAGTAGGGACATTTTCAGGGGTGAGGGTTTCAAAGAGGACGTCAGAGTGGACAAGGAGGAGTCCAACTCTTTGACGGGAGGACTGGAAGCGTTCCTGATGTTCTGCTTAGAATGCGTGGTGAACTTTTACTCGGAGTCACCCACAAGCGCTCAAAGATTTAGTGGGAGGAGCTTGGTTTGGTGGGGTAGTTTAGAGGCGTAGTGGTTAAGGGAGCGGACTTGGGTTCGGAAGGTTCCTGGTTCGAATCCCCCTACCGCCAAGTTAGCTTAGGTGCCCTGATAACACCTCATCACGGATCAGGCCAACGAATGGAAAAAGAAAATTTTACAAACTTAAGACCCTGTAAATCAGGGGTCCTCCATCCATGGTCTCTATGTTATTATAGAACAAACTGAACAGGTCATTCAGATTCGAAGATAATAACACAATAAAGTCTAAAAGTCTGTTTTATTTTGAAAATGTATCTCAAAGATAGCCCGGTATTGCCATTCCGCAGCAGGTGCAGATAAGAAACGTTAGGAAACCTCTGAATGGATATTTTCTCTTACTTGCTCCTGTGATGAACTGGCTGACCTGTTGCCAGCTGGAATTGAGTCCAGCGCCCCCTGTGACACTGCAGAAAGGATAAGGTGGTAGAAAATGAATGGGTGATTGCAACGGATGCGAACGAACCCTTGGACGAGCTCCAGTTTTGCTCTCAGCTAGCTACGGTTTCGTTAGTTAAGTTTGAACATCAATCCTCAGGTTCCCGCTAGAGTTTATTCTGTCTTGCTTTTGTAATTTGTGCAAATATTAATCCCGGTGAATCTCTCCTTTACTTAAGCCTCTGCAGCAAATACATAGAGAACATCCACCCTGGTAGAATGGGGTTTGCAGTAAGAGAAGAATAATGTACAGTGCTAAAATTGGCTCCTGTAGCCAAACAAGAAAATCCACTGTGTATTTTTTGTGGACTGCTAATAAGGCCCGCCTTTGCAGAGAAGGTTGTGACTTGTGTGGGAAACATACTTTAAGCAGCTCCCTGTCAAGGCGGGCTGGCGCCAGGATGATGACGGAGGTGCTTTTAATATTCTAATGGCAGGGTGGAGGAGGGGGGTTAAATTATCTTTGCATTACTGCCAAAGGGCTCAGCGTTTTCTGCTGTAATGACACTGTATCATGAGCTGCGTTCACACTGCAGGACCCGACGCTCAATTCTGCTCCGATTTGAGATGAAAGTTCTCGCACGGTTGTGGGAGTGTCTTATCAGAGCTCCACCTTGAACGGCCCAACGGCCCCGAACTGACCTGAATCTGCAGCGGACGATGATGTCACACTCAGCGTGTGGTATTCTCAACTCACCAACATAAATTGTTGAGTTGCTACACTTCTTGCAGAAGGAGACATTACAGACAGCTCCATAGAATAAGGATAACCAACCTGGGGCCCAGGGGCCCCCTGGGAGCCCCCTAAAATTGAAACAAGAGGTGGAAAAAGTTGTGTCGCTGCTGTGTTTTTGGAATCAATTACACTTGAAGAGATAGTTTTAAAAATAAAATCATTTCATTGTATCAAACACGTAACTCCTCATTTTATTGACTGCTTAAAATTAGCAAAAAGTTTGTCCAACTGTGCTCTAACCCAGGTATGAGCAAACTGAGGCCTGGGGGCCGCATGTGGCCCGTTGAGCTTTTATAAGTTGCCGCCAAAATTGTCCCAAATTAAATAATTTATCTGTATTATCCTTATACCTCTACCTTTTTCCTGCAATAATGCATTTCCCCAGTAGATGGCCTCATAAAGGGTGTTAGAAATATGCTCTTTTAGGATTTATACATGACATTTATCTTAGTTCAATTACACAATCCATCTTTCTGGTCTAGGCCCGGCCCCCGCGTCCAATTTTAGTAACAATTGTGGTCTGCAGGTCAAAAAGTTTGCACACGTCTGGTCTAGACCTTATCCCCAATGGAGGCAGCAGTCGCCCTAGTGGTCAGTAGCAGTATATGTTCTTCCAGTCCCTACAATAATAACCCTTAAAATTCACTTTCTATGTAACATGACTGAACTAATAAACTATTTCAACACTCAGGAAAGAGATACTTGTTTAATGTCTACAAGTCAATTCTAAAAGGACACAGTACAAAAATGTACTGTCCAGTTTTACTAATTTACTCATGTATTACATTCCAAGAGTATCCTATACTTTTCATACGAGATAATCTGTCAAAGTTACTGAACACTAGGATGATATTTACAAGGAGGACGTCCTGGTCCTACAATGACGGTGCAGTTTTTCTGGTCAAGAGTGACCTGGTACTAGCTGAATTGTTGGGGACTGCAGTCTTGGAGGACAACATGGGACTGCTCTGAGGTAACTTTGGTCTTTTTTTATGAAAAAGCATAAAACATAACATGAAAAAAATCCAGAAATGAATGTCTGGAAGATTTTAACATATTTTTCTTAAGCGTCGTGACAGAAGCAGATGAAGCTACAGGAAGCAATCAGTCTCTTTCACTCACACTGACAAACAGGCACACAGAAAAAAAAAAAAAACATCAACCATCCGACCGACTGTAGCTTCACTGGCTGCAGATGAGACAAAATCTGACAAACAGCTCCTTTAATAATGTCTTTCAATGGAGCAAATGAGAGCTTAAATCTGCGACTTTTATTCACTGACCAGGGAGTTACGACTGAAGGCTTGCGTTCAAATACACCATTTGCTGTTAAAAGAACAAACGGCAACTTTCCCGGGTTCATAAAGCAATTTGGCCTGATTTGGAGCGCGGGTTGGCAGGAAAGTAGATTTCACTGATCTCAACCCTCAATCACAACTGCACCACGGGTGGAGTTTCTGCCACTGATGAAGGAGAGCGGAGGAATCGAGCACCTTGGCTTTATAACACTGGATTCATGTCAAGATTGTTGGCTTACCTACATTTGCAACCTTTTCAAAGTTAAAGCCTGCAAAAAAAAACACCAAACATCATTAGCGAGTTTTCTACCGTAGAGACAGAAGATGATCCTGCAAATCTTCTTCGACAGGCAGTTCAAGGTGTCCTACATGAAATATGGATTTTTTTGGAACAGATTGTTCACAGGTATCAGGCCTGTGTTGCATAATACATGGTTAATTGGTCTCTGGGAAATCAGTTTGGTCACTTAGAGACCAAAACTTCTGCATCAAAAAACAAGTACAATAATGTTCGTTGAGACAATACTACTAAAAATGTCATAGTCAGTGGTTTAACCAAAGTTACTGTAGAAAATAATATTTTTCCATTAAAAAAAGTTGTTTTATTTAGTTGTAATTTCCTACACAAGGAAAAAAAGTCATACATTGAACCGTTGCAAAAACGTTATAAAACAGTGTGTAATTATGAGATGTTTTCAGTTTGTTTCAAGTCTCCGTCTGTAAGCTATTGATTCCTTTCAGGTTGAAAAGGATTTCATGGAAATGCAAAAATACAAAAAAAAAAAAAAAAGTGTAAAAATCAGACGGGTTAGACAAAAAATAATGGTCTTGACAGAGGGAAAATCATTGTGTGGAACTCAAAAGATGGATAAAAAGGAGGAAGTGCAAAACTTTATTCCCACCGTTCCGTGCCAAAAAAATAATAAAC
>JAFBJS010055183.1:91811-115313 GCA_016785265.1 Paraplagusia blochii | reverse complement strand
TTTTATTTAGTTGTAATTTTCTACACGGGAAAAAAAAAAAAGTCATACATTGAACCGTTGCAAAAACGTTATAAAACAGTGTGTAATTATGAGATGTTTTCAGTTTGTTTCAAGTCTCCGTCTGGTAGCTATTGATTCCTTTCAGGTTGAAAAGGATTTCATGGAAATGCAAAAATACAAAAAAAAAAAAAAAGTGTAAAAATCAGACGGGTTAGACAAAAAATAATGCTCTTGACAGAAGGAAAATCACTGTGTGGAACTCAAAAGATGGATAAAAAGGAGGAAGTGCAAAACTTTATTCCCACCGTTCCGTGCCAAAAAAATAATAATCGAGCAGATATGGACCAGAAACAACCCTGATGTCGGACAAAGGAAAAAAAAAAAAAAATAGCAATAAAACAACAAATACCTGCTCTACTTTTTTTTTTTTTTCGCCCCCAAAGCCATTTTCCCAGCTCAGCAGTTGCTCTCGCTGGTCCGTCATGTTCCCGAGGTCACGACAGACTCCTGCAGGGATGTTTGTGAGTTTAAATAAAGGTCGTAAACAAAGCCGGGGAAGAGGGAGAGCAATATGGCTGCAACAACAGCACAATGCCACGCTTAACGAAGCACGTTAAAACAAACAAGGCCGTAACTCAAGTGGACGCGAGGAGCCTTCAGACATTCGGCGACGGCAAATGTGTTGATGTAGTTGAAGTCAGACCGCACAGAGGTTGTAGATTAACACACGGTGCAGCGACACAGACACGCACAGGTCATGTGGTTTGGCGACGACTACATTTAAGCATAAAAAATAACCACTGTACATCTGAACACAATCCACACACAACGGTTTTTGTTCTATTTACCCTGCAGCAGTTGATATATATACTGTATATATATTATTATATATCTTATATTATAGTATTTATTTGGGCCCATTCTGCCCTTCATTTTAGCTCCCAGGCATAAGACTCTCCTGATATCTATAAACAGGTAGGTTGGTTGGTGGATAAGGAGGTAGATGGGTAAGTAGATAGTTAGCTGGGCAGATATGTAGAAAGACAGGTAGTAAGGTAGGTAGATAGACTGGTAGGTAAATTGGTAGATTCATAGGTAGATAGATTGTTAGGGAGATTATTACGGTACGTAGATAGATAGGTTGGTGAGTAGATGAGTATGTAGGTAAAAAGGTAGGTAGGTAGGGAGGGAGCTAAGTCAATGGGTAGGTAGGTAAAAGGTTTGGTAGTTAGGTAAGTAGATAGAAGGTAGAAGTAAATAGCTACATATGTGTAGGGAGATGGGTACAGTAGGTAAATAACTACCTAGGTAGGTAGTAAGGTAGGTAGACAGACTGGTAGGTAAATTGGTAGATTCATAGGTAGATAGATTGTTAGGGACATGGGTACAGTAGGTAGATAGATTGGTTGGTGGGTAGATGAGTATGTAGGTAAAAAGGTAGGTAGGTAGGGAGGGAGCTAAGTCAATGGGTAGGTAGGTAAAAAGTTTGGTAGTTAGGTAAGTAGATAGAAGGTAGAAGTAAATAGCTACATATGTGTAGGGAGATGGGTACAGTAGGTAGGTAACTACCTACGTATTTAGGTAGGTCAAAGGTAGGTAGGGAGATAAGTTGATGTTTAGGTAGGTGGGATGATAGATGAGCAGTTATGTAGGTAGATGGGAATGTAAATAGGTATATTGGTAGTTAAATATGTAGTTAGGTAGGTAAGTAGGTAGGTATGGGTAGTAGATACATTGGTGGGTTGATGAGTACTTAAGTAGGAAGGTAAAACATAGGCAGAGCAGTATGTAGTTAGGGAGATAAGTTGATGGGTAGGTAGGTAGGTTGATGGGTAGGTATGTAGATTGGTCATTAGGCAGGTAGGTAGGTAAATAGGTTGGTAGATAGATTGGTGGGTAGATAGAAAAGTAGATAGATGGGTAGGTATGTAAATTGGTGTATATGTAGGTAAATAAACAGGTTGGTAGATAGACTGGTAGGTAGATAGATATGTTAGTGGGTAGATGAGTACACACTGTAAGAAGGTAGCTAGAAAAGTAGGTAGATGTAGGTAGGTGGATAGGTAATTAGGTGGGTAGATTAGATAAGCAGGTAGGTAGATTCGATAGGTACGTAGCTAGGTAGGTAGGTAGGTAGGTAGGTTTGTTGGTTGGTTGACTGGTTGATCGATTGGTGGGTAGATGAATATGTAGGGGGGTAGGTAGATGGGTAGATGTGTGGACGGGAATGTAGATAGGTAAATGGGTAATTAAGTAGGTAGGTAGGTAGGTAGCCAGGTTGTTAGGTAGGTGTAGATAGATAGATGGGTAGGTGGGTAGATCGATGGGTTGATAGGTTGGTAGATAGGTAGGTGGGTAGATAGGTAGGAAGAGACACCTGTCCAGAACATTGATTTGAAGTGCAGTCAGTCAAACCGCCAGGCTGGTTTTACTCCTTCCCTCTACGGGGCATCAACAACAAAAAAGTTTTTTTTTTTTTTTAATGTTTGCTTAAGATGAGATAATTACCACTGAGCAGATTTTCAGTGTTTCCATCAAACCAGTTCAGAATGGGTAAATCGCACCTTGGAGACAAGCCCTCCATTAAAATGCAACATTTGTATCCAGTGCGGTAGTTTCATTCATTGTAATGGAACAATGCAATCAACGTTGAGACAGGAAGAAAACAAACGCAACAGAAAAAAAAAAAAATAAAAAAAACAAATTCATCTGCCAAGAAAATGCTGTGAAGCACTGCCAGAAGGGATGTTGCTCCCAAAAACCTGTCTCCTTCCCCGGAGTCCACCTTTCCGATATAATGAGGTGCCCGGTGATCGCCGTTTCCCAAACAGCACACTGGGATAATACGCCTACACACATGGAGGGGGGGGGCACGTTGGTCAACTCACTTACAGAGCAGAACCACCCCGAGCAGAATCAGCAGAGGTGAGCAGGACACGGACGCATGCATGTCTTTAAATGACTAGCTGCGGGGAACGGGAAAACAACAACAAGCCCCGATGAGAGAGAGTGGAACTTGTAGGGAACAAGACCCAGAGGAGAAAAGCCACAGGCTGCGAAACAACTCAACGCATCTTCAGAGAGAGACGAGATATTTTTGTTTAATCAAAGACCAATAACGTCACATTTATGCAACTTTTTAACTTGGGAAAAAACACAGATTTTTACTGCTAAAATGCAAACGGTGTCAAACAAGGACAAATCACACACGAGGCTGAAGATTAGACACATTTTTTTTCTGCTTAGCTTTGGCAATTACACCATTTAGAAGCTTACTCTGAAAAAAATAATAACAAAAAAAAGATTTATCCAGCGGTCATTTCTCAAGCAAAAAAAAAAAAAAAATCTGCTGGCCGTAGCAGAGTGGCTCCAAATTCAATTATCTTCGGCAATGTAACATTCGCTTAAGTTACTTTTCTTCTTTTTTGAACTATCAGTATAAAAATATGTTGTTGTTTATATGATCAGTGATAGGATAATAGAACAATAAAAAATGACAAATTTAGAGGCTGGTGATAAAATAAAATCATAATAATGGGGTCAAAAAAGTCTTATTCACGTTTAATATTCAAGTTTCAGTTGGCGGTGTTTCACCCCATCCCTCCAAAAAAAAAAAAATAAATAAATAAAAATTAAGTGAGGCGTTATGTTTTACGTGAGGCAATATGTTTTTTGCACAATGCACAGAAGAAGAATAAAGACAGCAGTTGAGTCAAGTCATCATGTATTGCATTATCAGCATGATAATAAATGATAACAGTGGTGGGCCATCAGGGCCAGCAAGGCCTTCTCTGCTGGCCTAAAATTTCTCAGAAAAACACATTTATTCATAAATATATATATAAAAAAGGATTTTTATTGTTTTGTAATTATTTAATATTTTTCATTATCATTTATTTATAATAAAAATATAATACAATTTAATAAACTATTTTTTTACAATCATCCAATCATATTTCAGCTAGCTAGTGTTGTCAGGTTCCATGAAATCTGCCAGAGCCTTCAAAATCAAAAGTGTCAAAAATACTAAGAATTGATTTTAAATGCTCAGAAAATACAATGTTGCTAAATGAGCCTATATTAAGGGTGATATAATGTATATGTGTGAATTCTCAAGCCCTGGTCTCAAACTGATGTTATTATGAGGTTCATTAATTTGACGTCACTATATATTTTTTATTTTTTTTACTTTTTTTTTAGTAATTGTAGTTTTGTAGTTATGTAAAAATAACAGACTTCCTCCTGTTTTCTTCAATTTCATGTTCATTTAACGCCTGTTACCACTAAAGGTGGACAAACATAATGATACCAATAGAAATAGCGTAAAAGAGTTTAATTTAAGAGCTGATATCGAGACATTTCCACGGTTTTTGATAGTAATAAAAGTCACTTTTAGTTCCTACCTCAATAGCGATGACATGTACTGACATAAAGAGTGTTTTTAGGCATTCACTGTTTCGTTGTTTGTTGTATTTCTATCAGGTAACATACCTTTAGTGGATACAGGCATTAAAATGAACAAGAAATTGAAGAAAAAAACAGTGACTAAAAAATGTTTCCTTGACTGTATGTTCATTTCTAAGTAATAAAAAATCCAATTGATTTTTTTTGACAAATATTGATTTTGGTAGAGGATGCAAAAGTCTCATCAATATGGGTTTTATCAACAAAACAGAGAGTTTTTCTTTATTATTCCTCCCTACGTTTTTGCTCTTTCTATTCACCCTTCCTTTTTCTTCTGCTTCTCCCCCCACATTTATTGCTTTGGCAAGAAACAATCTACTGAGAGGCTCATGTAACGACGGCGGGGACTTTCACTCACAGACACACACACACACACAAATGCTTAGACTCTCTCCCACACACGCACAGTCGCATATGCAGAACAGAACATCAGCTGGAATTGGACCCATCAAAATCACATTTTCAGTCTGGGCACATTGTCCAGTTCAGGTGACACGAAAAGTTCTTTTAATTAAAAATGTCACGCGGCGCCACTGTTCCAGAGTGATATGTGACCCGGGAGACCGCGGCACGTCCCTCTTTTTGGAATATAAGCTATAAATTAATAGCATAAATGTATGCCGTTGCTTTCATCCCCTGAGATGACAGTTAGGACTTGACTGATATTGAGGTTTCATCGTATTCAAAACGGCACAAGATGTAGTGGCTCTTTAATCAAACGCTACAGAAAAGCAATTCTCGTCAAGGTGACCCACGCTGCATTGCACCCAGTCGCAGTAATGAGCATTTTAGAGCCAAAGCGGGGGACAGGTAACCCCGGATTTCTTCTTTTTGGCTCTGCATAACCAACACAACATTCATCATAGTCCGGGAAGATAAGAGAAGAAACAAACAAATGGAGAATTCCTCTTCTGTATTCCATACATGCAGGGAATATAGTATACATTTACACTTTTGCAAGTTTTGCTCAATATAAACAAATCACCCAAACTTTTTTTTTTCTGCAACCAACCTGCAGTTGAGTCGTCAGGAAAGCACAGAACCGCAGTGAATCTCCGATCATAGGTAATAACAGCCATTAGTTTATTGTTTATTTGGGCTCGTTCTGCCCTTCATTTTGGCTCTCAGGCATACGTGAGACTAGGTAGATAAGGATAGGGATAAGGATGGGTAGGTAGAGAGGTAATCAACCTATGGGTTAGTAGGTAATTAGGTAGGTAGATAGGTATGTAATTAGGTAGGTAGAAAGGTATGTAAATTGTTACGTACACAGGTTGATAGATTGCTGTGTAGATATATTGTTAGGGAGATAGGTAGGTAGATAGAAAGGTTGGTGGGTAGATGAGTACGTGGGTAAAAGTGTAGGTAGATTGATAGGTAGGGAGTGAGGGAGCTAAGTAGATGGGTAGAGGGGTAGATAGATGTGGAAGTAGATGGATAGTAGGTAGTTATGTAAGTAGATGTAAGTATGTAAGTAAGTGTGTAGGGGCATAGGTGGGTTGGTGGGTAGATGAGTACATAGGTAAAAAAGTACCGGTAGTTAGATCGTAGGAATGTAGGTAGGGAGCTAAGTAGATGGGTAGGTAGGTAGATAGATGGGTGTGTAGGTAGATGGGTATGTAGTTATGTAAGTAGATAGAAAGTAGGAGTAGATAGGTAGGTTAATGTGAAGGGAGATAGGTAGGAAACTAGGTAGGTTTGTGGTAGATGAGTACGTAGGTAAAGAGGTAGGTAGATTGGTAGGTAGGTAGGGAGGGAGCTAAGTAGATGGGTAAGTAGGTAGGTAGGTAGATAGATGGGTAAGTAGGTAGATGGTAGGTAGTTAGGTAAGTAGATAGAAGGTAGAAGTAGATAGGTAGGCAGGTTAATGTGTAGGGACATGGGTAGGAAACTAGGTAGGTGGTGGGTAGATGAGTACGTAGGTAAAGAGGTAGGTAGAATGGTAGGTAGGTAGGTAGGTAGCTAAGTAGATGGGTAGGTAGGTAGATAGATGGGTAGGTAGTTAGTTAATTAGATTTAAGGTAGAAGTAGATATGTAGGTAGGTTAATGTGTAGGGAGATAGGTAGGTAATGCGGTGGGTAAATAGATACGTTGGTGGACACATGCGTAGGTAGTTAGGTAGGTAAAAGGTAGGTAGATGCATAGGTAGAGAGAAAAGTTGATGGTAGGTAGGACGATAGATGGGTAGGTATGTGGATAGATGGATAGGTAGATAGCTATATGAGTAGGTAAGTAGGTAGTTGGGTAGGTAGACAGATAGGTGGGTAGATAGATAGATAGAAAAGCACAGAACCACAGCGAATCTCCTGCCATACGTAATAACAGCCATTAGTCGGCCGAGAAAATAACCTAATCACACGGCGTTGCCTTCAAGCTCGACTTTGATGAATACGACGCTGACGCTTCACTGCCGCAGCGAAACCAACGCAATAATCACAGCCAGACTGCGTTGATGACAGCAGACAAACATGATGTGGAATCTTTCACAGCTATTTGTCTTCCCGCCCTCTCCCTCGCTGACCTCGGAATCATTATTGAATAAGTGTTAAGGCAACCTAGCCGGAGATGACACAGTGCAGTCGACAAAGCAGGCTCCTAATTGAAGTCTATTTGTCATTGAGATTGCAGCGTTGCCATAAAGAGTGCGGCGGGAAAGGAGGGAGGCGTGGCAAACGCAGGGCAAAGTGACCATGAGTAAAAACACAAACGACTGCTAAAACTTTATATCGCCGTGATTACTGTGCCGTTTAATAATCTACATTTTACAGCTTTTTAGTCGCTAAACTAGGCAGAAAATATCCGCGGATACCTTCGCTAACCAACGGCTCTGGTTCCTGTTTGTCCAGACTGGGACTCAATCTGACTGCCACGCCAAGCAGTCGCACCAACGTCATTGAACCCGAGAACTTTTATGTATTGGGCAGAGTGAGCGAGCCGCCCCGCGTGACGTCCATCTGCGCTGTAATTAATCAGGCCAGAGGGAACGCCCATCAATCAGCGTCGTCCAGGAAACCGTCATACACACCGTGAAGTGCTGCACAGTCTTCGGGGCACATTTGCTGACATTTCCCTGTGGGTTTTCCAAGAACAGAGTGGGAACAGAGACAGACAGCCTCAGGTCCGTCCCAGCCAGACAGTGAGAGACAGCCTGAGCTCACCATCAGCAGCTCCACACAGGGGAGTGCAGGACTTAATAAGAGCAGTGGAGGAACCAAATCTGCCTGGCTGCTAAATTGCGCTCATATTCACCGGTAGAATATGCAGGAAAAAAATATATCTTAACAACATAATCACGGGGGTAAAGATATAATGAGGTGTAAGAAAGATTAGTGTGTTAATATGCAGCCGCTCTGCCTTTTGACTTATTGTTTACACCAGGGGAGTCCACGCTATTTTTGACTGTGGGAGATATTATTCCGTGATCTACTTACATGGTGACCCTTAAATATATTTAGTCAAATAGAGGTTTTTCTGACAGAATATGGCCAATATTACTCACTATCTAATTATATTTTGTATAATGCATATTAAAAAGCATATATAGATGCAATCCTGGAGAAAAATGATCGTCCCATCTTTGTTTTTTTGTTCAATTTCTCTTTTATTTTAAAGGCTGGAAGCTGTTTTTGTTGGTATCATTATTTTCTTCTTCAAATACATGTACAGTACATATGCACATATATGCATATATATATATATATATATATATATGTACATACATTAGACGAAAGAGGAATTTTATCCTTTTTTTCCTTTGGTTGGATCAATATGTATGTATATGACATATAAATATATATGATATACAGATATGTGAATGTGGACGGTGCCATGCTTAGCGGACCTCAGTGGTAACTTGGTGGATTCGAACTTGGAACCCTCCGAACCCCAGTCTTTTTCCTTAACCACTAGGAGGCCACTGTCACTACCGTAAATGTACTGTATATAATTTCACATTTTAAATTGCTCGCAATCTACCAGCACTTCTTCTATCTACAGGTAGGGGGCTGTATTGGGGCAAGTACGCACCAGTTGCTGAACAGAATTTTTGCAATTAGGGGTTAGGTGTTGGTGATGATTATATCGACATTAATCAACGTATATATGTAAGCTTGAAGTATTGGCTTTTGGACGATGTTAGCGGTTAGCAGTTAGCGCAACAGCAACCAATATCTATAGTGATAGTGAGAGAAGTGGTAGAAATAACAGAGAACTGTATGCAGCGAGAAAGGATCAGGAATATTTCAGCACTGAGGCATATGGCAGTTGTGGAGATAATACCCAGCAGTGAGCCAGCACACAGCAGCACACTGTGGCCGGAGGCAGGTGAGCAGCTGGAGGCTACGACAGGAGGAAACAGCCCCTTCAGTTTGCTGCGTTGTTGATGTTTTTACAGCAGTTTTGGCAGAAAAAAAATGTAACCATGCAGAAACAACATGAAAACACAATTTTAACAACTACCCCGTATTTGAGACGGTAACGAGATTTACCCGTTAACGCAACTTGTTAAAACAGGCTACATGTGTTTTGACGTGTGCGTTTCAGCGTTACCATCAGTTCATTATAGCTGCAAATAACACAGTAGCTTTGATTTGACAGGTGTGAAAGCCACAGTGGTCAACACGCCGAGGGCAGAAACTCTGAGTGCTTCAGATTTTGTCAAACCTGGACTAAATACGGGGACAGAGACATACAGAGGGGACAACGACGGATGCTATCACGGAAGATTTTAATAATGTAATGGTTGAAAATAGTGATGCCTAATCTGGATTTTGCTCGCCTCTAGGAAGGAAAGCTATATACACCAACTGTACTCGATAAAATGTGACTTCACCAATGCCCAGTGGTCCTAAGTGGTAACTTGACAGCTGGTGGATTCGAACCTAGAAACCTTTGGACCTACTGTAAGTCCACTTCCTTAACCACAATGTTAAATAAACCACTCAGATTTCTAAGGTGAAAAAGTGAAAAAATTGTGAGTGTTGTCCAAAGTGGAAGGACTAGCCTTGCATGAGCAACAGCGAAGGGAGTTATTGATCACTATCCATGTGAAAAACTATCACTTTTTCACCGATGAACAGTGTCAATCTTTCCAAATCCAAATTTAAAAATAAGGGTGGTCTGATACTAATTTTTCCCAATGCCTTTTATTGTCCAAACATTCTGTTAATCCCAGACATAGTCCTGGTAACATAAAAATATTTATCTGTACAAACTGATGTGAAAATATGACAAATGAGCTGAAATGCTGCCATCTAGTGACTTTCACTGGAACACACAGCTGCTTATCCACAAAATATTTTTTTGTGTATTTCTTGGATTATAATTTTTGGGTAAAAAAAAAACAATAGATGGATGTTGTTGGGTTTTTTTTGCGGGGGTTGGAGGGTGGGGGAAGGTCTGTATTTTACACATCACTGTAGTGAGCAGGGGGCAGCTAGCTGAGCCAGCGTGTGGGATGCAAAGGGATGTGGAGTTTGGACATGTCTTGGACCTGTCTCATGTCCTGTGATCTAAACTGGTCTTCGTCCAGTGAAAACCTCAGGCCAAGACAGATCACATTTGTCTCTACCTTCGTATTACGCACTCCTCTGTGGTCTTCAGTCGCTCATGCTCTGGTTTCTTTCTTCTCATTTTCCACTTAGAGACTCATCAGTCCGAGCCGCTCACATACGTGTGTGGGCGTCCATGGCCTGAAAGGTCGGAATTCGCCGCTGTTCTCGGCGAGTCAATAAACAATGTCCGTAGAGGTTGGTTCATGCCACTGGCGTCCTGAGCCATTATTCGGTGATAGCAGAGACTAAGGAGAAGATTGGTGTTTCACAATCACCCAGTCGGGAGGTAAACTACCGTGATGTTAAGCTACACAGTGGCCTCGCTCTGTTACAGTAGCTCTGGTGGTCAGAGTTTGAAATATCCAGTAGATTTGAGTTCAATAATTCATCCTTCTGCTACTCAATCTCTTTTGAGAGTGGCGCTGAAGAACAGCAGCCGAGCTCAGCAGTCAGTGGACGTCAGACTGCGTGGACTTGGACCAGGTCTGCAACCTGCGGCTCCTGATCCACTTGCGGCTCTTTCTGCACCGTCTCCCGGAGTGAGTTTTCATTTAACCACTCATCACACATCCCATGAGTAGATAGTGTATCTGAATAGACAGCAGTGAGTTCTGCACCATCTGCATAACTTCAACTTTTATTTGTTTATAGTGCCAGATCATAGCAACTGTTATCTCAATGCACTTTACAAACAAGCCTGCATAAAAAAAAACAAGAATAAAAAAGCTCTGCCCTTATAGACCCTCACACCGGCTGAGGAACAACTCCCAAAAACCCAGAAATGGAAAAAAAGGAAGGAACCTCAGGGTGATGGACAGTAGAGAGGATCCAGGCGGGCTAACGAAACATTAGCAAGTAAAAACTAAAAATTTCTTTAAAGTCTACAAATAAAAGAAGGGCTCTATAAAGTCCATTCATGGTCCAATCAAGTTCATATGCTCCATAAGGCGGCATATTGTGAAAGTCAACGTCCACATCTGGTACTGTTAAATATAGGAGGTAGGGATGTATTTTTCTTATTTATAGCTAAGCAATTTCCAATGTCATTTACAAATAACAACAGGGAATTCTGCACATTTTTTGATTTTTACTGTGCTGTACGTAGATTTGTGATAAAAGAATATTACACTGTCCTTTTGTTCAGTTTCTTTTTGTAATGTAAGGTGGAATGAATAAAAGCATTTTGGTTAAAATCATGGAAAATGGCAAGAAATCAGCTCTGAAATTGAACTATTTAAGCTATTTTTGTTCTCATTATTACATTTGTGCAAAGAAATGTACCTTTAGTGGAACCGGACATTAAAATGAACGAGGAATTGAAGAAAATAGCAACATCATTTTTCCATGTCTGCACAACAAACAAAACTTTTAAAGCAACTCACATTTGAAGCAACAACAGGAGCCAAACCAGTGGATCCTGTACCGTAGGTTCTACTGTGTAGGTTCTAAATGTGTCGGCAATAGTGGACTAGTGGTTAAGGAAGCGTACTAGGGTCTGAAGGTCCTAAGGTTCAAATCCACCAGCTGCCAGGTTGCAAAGGATATGGATAAACTATATTTTTTTTTTCCCAAGGCATCTGTGTCAATCTTCACAATCCAGGATTGGAAAATCACCGCCATGACAAACGATTTCAGTTGTCATTTACAATCGGAATGAAGTTTAATCCACTAATCTCCTCCGCATTTCTGCAGGGCTTCAGACGGCAACGAGAAGTTGATGCAACGCTGTTCACACAAACACAGAGATGCGATAACATCGAGACGCCCACAACAATAAACAAAACCAACCTTGGAACACAAAGTCAACAGGAGGTTCCATCTGAGCCAGATAAAGTAGTACAGCCACGGACACACACAGATGTCCTTTCCTTGTGGACCACAGCGGGTACGACGCCCCACCTCGTCTCCTCCCCAGCATCTCTGCGGTTCATTGTCTGATTCCTTCTGTCATCCTCCCTGAGCTTCCTCCTGCTTTCTTCTCTAATTACCTCCAACTCATCTGCATCATGGCCTCCCATTGTCTTCTTTTCTGGATTTTCTAATTCTACGTACGGATACATCTGTTTGCTATTCTCCTGTCCTCTCTGAACTGAGGATGAAAAACCTGGTCCTGCTGATGTCGTTTAGATCAGTGGTGCCCAACCACTGGCCCGGGGACCAGTACCGATCCATGGGTGAATTGGTGCCGGGCCACAGATAAATAAGAATTTTTTTAATTTGGCCCAATCTGTCTATTACTTCCACTTGATCCATACCCATAACAACAAAAGAACTGACCAATAGAATGGCTAGGATTCCATCATCAATAATGCAACTATATTTGATCAGGAAATATTTTCTCAGTAAAGACAACAACAATAAACTTAAAATAACTTTTTATACTGGTCTGTTAGGAGAAAATTATAGACTGTGTGCACCTGAGGAATCCTTGTAATGTGCATGCTCAGTTAATTTGGGTAGGAAGATTTTATAGGTAGGAAATTTTTTTTAAGAACATCTCAAAATGACGCAGAGTCATTGATACAAGATTCTAAATTTTTATAACGATCTGGTAGCAGAAAGTTATAGGCTGTGTGCACTTGAGAAATCCTAGTTGTGCTAATGCACAGTTAATTCGGGTAGGAAGATTTTATAGGTAGGAAAATATTTCAGGAAATTAAATTTTACTAAGGGGTATTTATCTGTCACAACTTAACAACCGGTCCTTGAAAATAGTACTAGATGTTTAACCGGTCTGTGCTGCAAAAAAGGTCGGGGAACACTGCACTAGATCAGTGCTTCTCAAAGTGTGGGGTGGGCCCCCCTGGGGAGGCACAGTGCGATGCTGAGGGGGGCGAGCGTGACCCTGAAGAACATGCTTTTTTTTCCGCCGTACTACAATAAAGTGTAATTGCTCATCCTTGTAAGTTGAACTTTATCTCTTTTTGTTTTCTTTACGTTAACAAGGACACGATGTTATACAGAGGTGAACCTAGAACTATTTTATAGACACGTGCTATTATTTATAGTTGCGGCGGAGAGTGGGAGTAATAATAACTGAGAAGCACTGAACACTAAATAAACCTGAGTACGACATTGATGATGAAGGTGAAGTTCATCCCAACAGTTTTGTCAGAGTCTTTTTCAAGTTGCCGGCCTTTTTACCGCATTTTCTCCTCAGTTTCATCCTCTTACGTCTTTCAATGTTAGTCTCAGAATCTTAATTTCCCTCCATTTTTTTCGCCTAAACGTAACACCTCCACTATCCTGCCTCCAATTTTCTCATCTGACATCAACACCATGTCTTAGTTGGCGAGCAGAGAAAACCAGTTTATTTACATGTGCCATACACTGCACTGTGTCACCTTGAGGATTCTTTGAGGACTTATTGTCTTATTGTCGGACACATTCCGGTTTTGGTCCTGGTTGTTACCTAACCTGTTATCTAAAGCGGCTTATAGAGAAGATTAACGTTATCAAGCTCCGGGAATCAAACCCAGGACATTGCATCCAAGGCAGGTCGTCTAACTACTGGCTCAGGGACATGTGATACTGTGAATGATAATAATTCTAATGATCAAATACACAACCAGTGATGATTAGTATCAGTTTTTATTATGAATGACAACTGGTATCATGCTAATTCAATCACTTAGTTATTTATACCTCTTTGTTAATTCATCATCTTTATTTATTTACCCGTTTGTATTTACTCAATCCTTCATTTTTATTTATTCCTTCATCCATTATTTAACCTTCCTTTATTTATTCATTCTTCCCTGTTACCCCGCTAAAGGTCACAGGTACCAGCTGCCAGTGGGCAAATAGTGGGGTCCTCATGGCACCAGTTGTCAGTCCATCGCAGGGACAAACTGTGTCTCTCAACTGTCTTTTTTTGAGGTTCTTTGATGATTGTAAATCCCATTTGGTGCAAGTTTGAGAAGTGGGAAACTGGGAATCACTGCTCTAGAAAATATTCCAAGAGTATTGTAAGAGTATTTTGGTAAAATACTGGACAAGGGTAGTAGTAAAGGGTAAACTAAATGAAGATTTTTGTTTTCTGTATTTTCCAAACAGAATGTCTGTGTTTGGTTTGTCTACAGGGAGACTTCTGTTCTGTACTGTACTGTATCCAGACTTTTGACAAGTCCTTCTCCCACTGTCCTCCACCTGTCCACTTAAATCTTTTCTACTCTCCACCTTCCATCTCTCACAGTCGGAGCTTGTTGATGCTGGTGTCAGTAAAACCTTATCAGCTCTTGGCAGCTTCCAATGCAGGAGTCGGAGCAGAACACCTGTACCGTTCTTCCTGCTCGATCTACGGGATACACTTTTCTAAAGACCTCGTACACAACCCTCATTCCTTAATACCGTGGATCAGTGAAAAAAAAAAAAGCGAGTCAGGAAGTGACAACAGCAGAAAACCTGCACAATAATATGTGCCTAAGTCTGGACAGGAGGGTAGTAAAACTAAATTTTCGCTGTTCTTGAAAAAACCTATAAAATCTTCCTACCCAAATTAACTGAGCATGCACGCAACAACGATTTCCCAAGTGCACAGCCTATAATTTTCTGCTACCAGACCAGTATAAAAAATTAGAATCTTGTATCAGTGACTCTGTGTCATTTTGAGTTTATTGTTGTTGTCTTCACTGAGAAAATATTTCCTAATCAAATATAGTTGCATTATTGATGATGGAATCCTAGCCATTATCTCGTGGACCAAGTAAAACTAAGACTTTATATATATATTACTTTTCATATGACCGAAAACAATAAAGCTTGTCAAAAGAAAACACAGATTTTACATTTAAATAACATAGAAATTACTTTGTAACTACTGCATTTTTTGGAGTATAAACAAACACGGAGTACAAAACAAGCGCTCTTTAGAGTGCTAAGTAGGTTGTTAAAATGTAAGTTTCCAGGTGTAAAGCGGTGGCAAGCAATAATACACAACGTTGGAGTGCCCTCTAGTGGTTGTTAGTGTGAAAATAACAAATTATATTTGTTATAATATAAAGAATGTTTATATAAGTCGCACCAGAAATGCAAATGATGAAAAAAATATATATATAACATTTTCACATCATTCATCACACCATTCTTAGCCACTAGAGTGCCCTCTAGTGGCTAAGAAAATAACAAATGATTTCACCTGTAATGATAATACAGGAGAAACTGAGGCAGGCACGCTGGATGTTAGTGTGAAAACAAATTTTATACAATATTACATATTTTACGTCACATCTGAGTATAGGTCGCAGACGCAGCCAAAAGATGAAAAAGTGTGACACAGAAAATATACAGTGGTATTTAGGTTCTATTAGATTTTGGATTTTGGATTTTTTCCAGGCCAGTGTTGTGTCAGACACAACGTTGCTGTAAATGACACAATGCAATTAAGGCTAAAAGTGTGATGGGGGCGGCAGGGTGGGCGGAGGGGTTTCAGCCACTCAAAGTGGAACACACTGATCCGTGTGCAGTTGCCGTTGCAGTGACTCCAAGACTGCAATTACTGTGGAGCATGTCACGAACAAGAGGTTCAGTCTTCTGCTGGTGGCATAATGATGTGAGGAACACTGTGTAGCTGCACAATGGAACCTAACGAAATGAGCATAATTTATTTGTCACGTTCCACATGGGCTGTCAGCCCAGACCCGTTCTTTTAGGCACAGTCTATATGTTCCCTGCTGGGTTCCAAAGATTTTTATTTTTTTTAAATGCAAATTGATACATTTGACTATGAGATCAGTTCAACACTGTCCCTCTCCTACAAGTTGAATCAACTACAAAGGTGATAAATAACCATGACGTGTTTGATTTCCTGTTTTAATAATCTTTGCTGTTTAAGTTGAGAGTAGGAAATTCTCTAAGGGTGTCCTACATTTTTAAAAGGAACATTTTTCAGAAGACTCGATGGGTAAAACATGAGTTGACAGAACATGGCTCGAAAAAAAGGCAGCAAACACGAGATGAGCATTAGATTAAATATCATGTGCGACAGACTTAAACGTAAAAGATGAAATATAAAAGGGAATATTAGAAAAAAGTAAATATGAGAAACAAAGTTGCTAATAAATTAAAAATAATATCTGACTCCTATGACTGGTGTCCTAATAATGCAAATGCAGTACAGCGTTCAGAAAAGGAAACAAACAGGGTTACACAACTTTTATTGACTCGGCACCGGCTCAAAATAACGTTACAAGTGCAATGCAACATTGATTTCCCAAAAAGTTACGTTTTAACCATCTGGACTTCTTCTTGGAGTTTAAAGAGTAACGGTGCGCCTTTAAATCCAAGAAGAAGTCCAGTTGTTTCCAACTACATTTTGTGGACATCAGGACCTGGACGATTGTCACTTTAATACCTTTGTTTCTCCTACAGGAAGCAACAAGCTGCCATTGCTGTGGTGAAATGTCACTAAGAGCAAGTTGCCACGACAGGTTGCACAATGTTTTAGGAACAACACAAATTTAACCAGCATTTCTCAAAGTCATATTGAGTTTCACTTTTACTTATAACGCAGTACAGCGTTCAGGAGGGAAACACAAAAAAGCTACTCCACTTTCCTTGACACTGTATCCGCTCAAAATAACACGACAAGTGCGATGCAACATGGACACATTTATATTCTTCTATACCAGATGTGAGCAAAGTTTTTGACTCGTGGGCCACAATTAGTCCAAAAATTGGACCCAGGGTTGAGTCCATAGCAGAAAGACAGAGCGTTTGTTTTAACAACGATAATTTCATGTAAAATCTTGTATAAAACCTAAAATCCGATCATTTCTTATACCTTTTATGATGTAATTTCCTGGGAGAAATTGCACTATTGCATGGAAAAAGCAACGGCATAATGATGATATAAATAAAATTGTTCATTTTGGACCAGGTTGGCGGACCACATCTGGTCCCCGGGCCTTAGTTTACCCATGCCTGTTCTATATAATTCTGATAATGTCTATTCAATACCTTCATTTCTCCTACAGGAAGCAACAAACTGCCATTGCTGAGGTGTACATGTGTTTGCGTGCTATGGACTTAGTCAAAAAAGAAGAACTGAAAATTGTCCAAAAACGTCAACAATTGCAGATCTTGTTTGCATTAAAGTGATTGTTCCACCATCAAACCAACATGGACTGGATTTAACTGTGGAACCTTCGCTACCTTGACCTTCTCATCTACCATTCTGATACGTTCTAAAAGCAATTACGATCCTTTCCCTCACAGGATCCTGCAGTTATTTCCACTCGGAGGACAAGGTACCTACACAGAGTCCATGGTCTTCTCTGTGCACTGGTTTCAGCATCTCCTTGGAGACCACAGATGAATAGTTTTAAACAGTCCCACCGCTGCCCTGCTCTGGTGTTATTACAGTTGTACATTGTTGCTGTGATGCTCTCCAGGTATTAAGATCTTTTATCCTGGGTTTACCATCTCCAGACTTTCTTTACCAGAACCCTCCTCTATCTCCAACAACCTCACTCCATCTTTCTGTTTGGGTCAAAGCTCCAGAGATGTGCATCAGAGTATAATGGGATTTTTTTTTTTTTTTCCCCTCATCGTCAGTCTTTGAGGTAGTGATATATGGTTTCAATTTCCACATCTGGAGACACCTGAGCAGGTGGCTGAGAGAATGATGGGTCCAGGGACTGTGCTGGTTGGACTCAGGAAGAAGGAACGAGGCAGAAGAAGACCGACGGATGCGTGCAGGATTAGATTCACGTCCTGAAAAGTCATCGCTGGATGTAAAATCACATCAAATCAGTGATGAATGGAAGTTCAGGTCTCAGGTCATAAAGAAGGAAACATCATTTAAGGACGGAGGGTCAACTTTTTTTTTTTTTACAGCTGGTAATGATTTTAAAGCTCGAAAAAAAGCCCTTGAAAAATGTCAGGTAAAACAGCCAAGACTAATGGGATGTGAATTTGACTCTCGCTATTGAATCATTTTTGTCCTTGTCTAAAATAGTAATAATAGTAAGACATTAGTCAGGAAAATATGGAACAGCAATAAAAAAAAAAAATTTCTAGCCTCCTGCACAGTCACCTGTCAATCCTGCCGTATTATTTACTGCAAACCAAACCACAACATCGTGTACAGTTTGTACCAACACGCGCTGCACGGAACAGAATGGAACAAAATTGGCTGCAGAAATAAACCGGTCAAATCCCCAGTTAATGTAGAAGTGACCTCATGTGAAACAAAGCCGGTGTCGTCCAGCAAGCGTAGCATCTGCTGCTAAAGCTGACGCTAAATGACTCCCAAATCCCATTAAGATTAAAATAACGACTATCTCTGACGAATGGTTCCCTAATAAATGTTAACAAAAAAAATAAAAGTCACATAATATGCTGCGGTTTCCTTGAAACGAAATCTGCTCAGAATAACATGACAGATGCAATGCAACATGGATAGCTCGGTATGCCTTTTTTTTTTTTCTTTTTTTTTTTTCGACAGCCAGTATCGAATTGTCTTTGTTGAGATGAAAGTGTTTACGACACATTGCGAGTTCCATGTGGCTGAACAAAAAACTGAAAGACCACCTATGTTTTCTTCAATTTCTTGTTCTATTTTAATTCCTCGTTCCATTAAATTAGGTCGGGGCTATGAATTGGACATGCGTGCCACTAATGGTACTAAAGTTTGAGTCACGAGCTAGGTCAGGATCGGAAAGATTGAGTATTTGCGTGAAATAATCGTCAGCCTCTTTGGACTCTCTATTGGGGAAATGCTAGCTTTGCAGGGAAAAGGTTATAATAATATAAATTAACAGTATAATTTGGACAAGCTCTGCGGGCCGGATTGAAACGCCAAACGGTCCGCATCCGGCCTCCCAAGCCTTAGTTTGCCCAGGTCTGCACTAAAGATATGCACAGGAAAATGGTATGTGAACAGGAAAACATGGAATACGTAAAAGTAAATGCGAAAAATTTCTCAACATCAGTTCGAAATAAAACTCTGAGTTTTTTTTTTTTTTTTATCATTATAATTGTCCATACAAATGTACATTTATTGGAACAAGGTATTAAAATAAGCAAGAAATTGAAGAAAACAGCAGTTTAGTTATATTTTCCATGACTGTATTTTTTGAATGTTTGCATCGACTCCTTACTGATCATCCATATGTTCGTAGACATATCAGCAACATGTAAAAAATGTGTAAAAAATAAGTAAAAAAAAAAAAAAAAAAGAACATCCAGAGACACCACACTGTGTCTATTTCTTCGTCTTCCCTTCACTTTTTTTTCACATCCTGTTTCTGCCACGATCACAAGTTTGAAAGATCAAATTCCAGCATTAGAGGAAGAACAGCACCAAACAACATCTGGAACGTTTTAATGACAGGAAGAAGGACCCCGGGTTGAAAAGAGGAGCCGAACAGAACAGCCCTTGTTTGGAGTGGCGTCAAAGGCAAGCCGGAGAAGATGTAATTTTTTCATGATCACAAAACGCCCGAGGAGGAGAGAAAAATCCATGGAGAGGTTGTGAAATGAAAGAGAAGCAAAATTACGCAAAACAACAAGGTGCAAATGAATGCTCCTTTATTTGAGTTGAAAGAACAAAGGACAATAACTACAGAATCCACATGAACAATGACAAGGATGTGATGCAACACTGCCTGGTCGGAAACAAAGACGGTGACTGTGAAAACAACGTTACGACATATTCTGTCTGATGCTCTCCAGACATTCAAGGCTGAAGTAACCGATTCACTGATAACACAAATCTGTAGAGAAAGAACGACGACGGCAGACGCTCTTTAAATATCTATTCACATACAGTGTATGAAAGCGTCTGTTGATCATTTTATCGGACGAAAATAAAATAAATTAGAGAATAGTTTCTAAAAGAGCACGCGCGTAAACACGGATCTGCGTGCGTATTCTGAGGAGAGCACACAAACAACGCTTCACACGTCAAAATACGTTTGTGAATTGTGGCACACGCATGTGCTTTTAATTTGTAAAACTACACGCACGCCAATTTGTATTTTTGAGACTCGTCTTACACCGACCAGATTTGTGAGCATAGTTTTGCTACGTCACTCCGTCACCAGCCAATCTGAAGTTTCACTCGTTTGCAGCCAATCACACGGCAGTGTCCCCACAAGAGCCAGTATGTGACGTCACTAAACTGCCTCCAAGAACCAAGTTCACGTCCTACAAAAATGGCGTCTGTAAGCGGCAATGGCGAGTGTTTGAGTGTAAGTATGTAAGCATGTTATCACATGATACTTACACTTGAATGCTCACCATTATTGTCGGACGTAAACTTGGTTCTTGGACGCAGTTCAGTGACGTCACACATGGACCCTTGTGGGGACACTGCCGTGTGATTGGCTGCAAATGAGGGAAACTTCTGATTGGCTGGTGACGGAGTGACGTAGCAAAATTACGCTCACAAATCTGGTCGGCGTAAGACGAGTCTCAAAAATACAAATTAGCATGTGCGCAGTTTTTCAAATTAAAAGCACGATCCATAGAAATATCACAATGGAAAACAACAACAAAACTCACTTATTATTAATTAATGGTACATATAATAGCACAATAGTACATAAGACACCATTAAGTTTTTTAAGGTGCAATGCTGTCGGGTCACCTTAAATTGTTGTTTGCCAAAGGCTGGATTGTGGCCCTCAGGTGTGTCTTGTGACAATCTTTTTTTTTTTCCCCGTCACCCCATCTCTTGTTTCCTAAGGGTTTACATAATTTTTTTTCCGGGTTTAATAATTGTTGTTTGTTGTTTTTTAAGGAATAGGAAACTCACAATGAAGGAAAATCGTAGGACATCATCAAGATTGTTTTAAGGTGGAATGCTGGTATTAGTTCGTTTACATTTTTTTTTTTTTTTTTTCATTTCCAGTCATGTTTCCTTAGAGTTCACAGTGATTTTTTTCACAGATTCAATTATTGTTTTGGATTTTTTTTTAGCAAGAAAAAGGACAAGACAACTGCATTTAACTTTCTTGAACACGTTACCTAACTTTTACCTATTCCTCTTGTTTCATTTCTGTCGTTATGATTCATCGGAGACATCGGGATGCCGCCTCAGTCCGTCCACTCAGACGAGGCGCAAAGACGGGGGCGACGGAGATACGGATCAGCGATCTCTGTCCTGTGTAATCTTCTGTACTTTAATAAAGTCCAGACTGTGAGTGAACACACCGCGCCTGTGTTGTACCCTCAGGCCTTCGCAGCCTCTGCCACTGAAGAACATTATAAGAGAATGGCTTCCTCGTTAGATTTATTGAGAAGGGCCGGGTTATTGGAATTCAGACATTAAAGGGAAGTTGGACTGTTTCCTATTGTTGGGTTTGATCAAAGTGGGACAAGTCTCAGTCCAACGCGGTGACGTCCTGTAGTTAATCACAATTCTACCGTTCAATTGCACTGACATGTCGGAGCGCTCTTTGTTCTCCTGCACAGGTGTCAAACTCTGGCCCGGGGGCCAAATCTGGCCCGCAGTGTAATTAGTTTTGGCCTGCGAGCATGAATATCACCAAACTGCAAGCAACTGTTAACACTGAAGGTTACGTTTTTTTGTGTGTGTGACGTCACTAAACTGCGTCCAAGTACCAAGTTTGCGTAGTTTTACAAATTAAAAGCACATTTTGCATGCGCGTATCACAATCCACAAACGTATTTGCGTGTGTTTTTTTTTTTGAGCATATTCTGGCTCCATAGAAATATCACAATGGAAAACAACAACAAAACTCACTTATTATTAATTAATGGTACATTTAAGACACAATGAAGTTTTTTAAGGTGGGATGCTGTCTGGTCACCTTAAATTGTTGTTTGCCAAAGGCTGGATTGTGGCCCTCAGGTGGGTCACAAGACTTTTTTTTTTTTTGTCGGAGCGCTTTTTGTTCTCCTGCACAGGTGTCAAACGCAGCCCGGGGGCCAAATCTGGTCCGCAGTGTAATTAGTTTTGGCCTGCGAGCATGAATAACACCAAAATTGTGCAACTGTTAACACTGAAGGTTACGTTTGTGTTTTTTTTTTTTTTTTTTTGCGGGGTTGTTACAACCAACAAGAGTAAAGAGTCATTTTGATTGGGTTGAAAAAAATTCAACTTCAACTTTATCCTCTCATCCATCACCAGGGTCACAGGGCAGTAGACTCCACAACTAACACCCTAATCACACTACACCATACTGTGGCTGTCCTGTGGGTGATGAGCCCACTGAGGGTTATTTCATTTTGGGGCCCCTAATGCATCTTACAATCCAGTGTGCTTTATGGCGCAACACAATTAGAAGATAAGCTCACATGGACCGCAAAAAAATGATATGGCAGGCAGCATTTGGTCTGCAACCCTTTAGTTTGACATGGATAGATAGATAGATAGATAGTTCGGTTTTTAGCTTCACCCTCCTGAAGAGTCAGTGGACACAAACAAACTACATCACTGTCTCTCCTCTCCACTGTCCTCAAGTGAAACCAAACAGAAAATGACAAGAAAAAATAAATTGACACTGGAACAAACAACAAGCAATAGTGGAAGAGCCGGAGCGTGACGAGCGGAATTCACACACAGGCCGTTGTACTTGAGTGTTGTGATCACATTTTGGTCGTTTTTTTTTTTTTTTTTTTTCTCTAAACAATTGCTTATTATAGACATTTGTTCTGAGCAGAGACAGCGTCTCCACCTGGTATGAACAACCTGAACACTCCTTCACGCAGGGCCATTCATTACAGCACCAGTTTAACCGTCATCAGTCTCTATCATTGGACGAGCCAAACCACAAGGACAATGAGACAGTTTTCCCTCGGATAAGTCGATGGAACCACAGCTGTTAAACTAATATCAAGCATTTTAAGAGGGATATAAAAAGAGCCCAAACAGGAGTGAACGTGAAAGTGAGAAAAGGAAAATCTGCCAACGATGTTGATTTAACACTGGACGTATGAACGGCTTCGTTCCATTTTATCCGCTGTGATCATCCACCAACAAAAAAGACTTGATTTCCCATTTTTGAGTAATCAAAGTACAGCAGTCTCCCTGCTATTGCAGTAGTTGTGTTCAAAGACTAACTGCAAAATAGGAAAAAAAAAAATATATATATATATATATATATATATATATACATCCATTTACCCTTTATAAACCCCTCCTGTACATTGTAAATTAATGTCCAAATTCAATGACATAAACTAAAAAAGGGGAGACGCTGAGCCAATTAACATAAGACATCTTTTCCAAAGTCTGGTTGGCTGCCCCAGGTGGGTCCCAAGAGCATCCTTTGGGTCATTTTGCGTTGAGTTCATGATGATTTGCTGCTTCAATCACTGTGTTCAGTTGTTAACTTAAGAAATATTAAATATTTAGATATCACTCAGTTAACAATAAAATAACTTTTCAATAAAGTTCAGCCATGATGGACGGATTAGAGACAATAAGAATAGGTAGAAGACAGGAGGCAGAGCTGGAGGTGGAGGAGTTAAAGATGCAGAGATTCTCTTTAGGAGAGACAAGGATGGACAGGATCA
>JAFBJS010055183.1:70875-91732 GCA_016785265.1 Paraplagusia blochii | reverse complement strand
ATACATTGGTAGAAGAATGATCCTAGAGATGGAGCTACCAGGTAGGAGACAAAGGGAAGATTGATGGAGGACATCTAGGCAACCACTGAAAAAAAGACAAGCCGAAAAGAAGGAATTAATATCTATCGACTTGGGTCGCAAAATTTTGTAACTCCCAAAAAGTTTGGGAAACACTGACGTAAGGAACAGAGGAGCAAACAATAAAACAATAAATCTCACGTGATTGGATTTTAAAAAATTGCAATTTACCGACTGTGCAGAAAAGATAACCTCGTTGTAGAGACGGAACGATGAACTCTAGAAGGATCGACTAGAAGAAGCCCAACCCAAGTCAAAAAAAAAAAAAAAAAAGATCAGAAAAATTTGTGCAATTTGAAATAAAACATTTTTAAACCAGCAAAAATTACTCCTTGGAAACATACATTACAAGACGAACCAAAAATGTTCTCCTGCTGCCCACCTCAAGGTTGCATCCCAGTCTTTGGGAACCAATTGTCCATGTCCTCTATTTTCTTTACTCTTTTGCCCCTTTGTTTACCGCAGCACGGTGCCAGAAGGCTGTTTACTTGATTAAAATTCACCCACAGATACCGAATACAGCGTTTATTTTTGTATTCCCACTGTTCCAATTGTAGGTCACCACTGACCTCCGTTGTCATCGTGTTGGGGGCCGTCCGTACGGGGTCGACACACGACTGTGACCAAGTGCTAATGCAGGTGGACTTCCGCCGCAAAACCACTGCGGGATAAAGCTTTATCTTCACCTGAGGCGACGCGGTTGAGGCGAGGGGTTGTACCCTAGCAGCCAAATGAAATAAATTTCAGTCTATTGGCCTGGTGGACAGAGCTGGAGATGAGCAAAAACGTGCCCCGTGTAAAAGGTCAGCCGTGACTGGGAGTTGGGGGGGGTGGGCAATGAGGCGACTGGGTCACGTCTCTGATGTCCACACGCCTCGTCTTCCCGCAGCTCCGTAAGCCTGGGTAACAAAAGGTCAGGTTTGCATCACACTTTCAGCAGCACAGCGCGAAATGAGTGCCTGTTGGTGTGCGTGGGGGGGGTAAGAAGATGAATGGGAGTGGGCGAACGTGGGGGGGTGTTCACAGTGTAGGTGTAGAATCAAAGCTCAGGAGGAGAATTCATCGACAGAACTCCCTCTGTATATTAAGGTTCTCCCTCCAATCCCTAAGTACAACAATTTTTTTTCTTTTTGTTCCGATCTAGCGAGGGTTCATTGTCTCATCATGGAGCTGCTCAGTGCATTATTCAGCTCAGACTAGGTGGAAGTCATGGAATTGTCTGTTAAAGTCAGCTTAGCATCAGCATCTCCTAGAAGATGTAGGTTCCTATTCTGTCCCTTCACCGTTTTACCCGAAGCTATGAAACTTAGGAGGTAACAGATATAGAGTAGGCAAGAGGAGACTGAGTCAAACATCTTGATGACACGAACATCTAATCAACAGACAGACAGATTCTGTAGGTATATGGATGGATGGATGGATGGATAGGTGGTAGGTAGACAGAAAGGTAAGAGAGACAGACAGGAATCCCGAAATAGGTTGGCAGGTAGGTGGATAGGTAAGGTAGGTAGAGAAATACATAGGTAGGTAGACAAAAAATGAAGGAGGTAGACAGACAGGTAGGTAAGAGGATAGATGGATGGATGGATGGACAGGTAGTAGGTAGGAAGGTGATAGGTAGGTAGGTAGGTAGGATGGATGGATGCATGGATGGAAGGATGTATGGATGGATGGGTGGGTTGATGGATGGGTAGGTAGGTAGGTAGGAAGGATGTATGGATTGATGGGTGGGTGGGAGGTAGGTAGGTAGGTAGGTAGATAGGTAGGTAGGTAAGATGGATGGGTGGATGGATGGGTAGGTAGGATGGATGGGTGGATGGATGGATACATAGGTAGATAGGTAGGTAGGTAGGTAGGATGGATGGATAGATTGATGAATGGGTAGTTAGGTTGGTAGAACAGATGTATGTATGGATGGATGGATAGGTAGGTAGATAGGTAGGTAGGTAGGTGGGTAGGATGGATGGATGGATACATAGGTAGATATGTAGGATGGATGGATAGATTGATGAATAGGTAGTTAGGTTGGTAGGACAGATGTATGTATGGATGGATGGGTAGGTAGGTAGATAGGTATGTAGGATGGATGGATGGATGGATGGATTGGTAGGTAGGTAGGATGGATAGGTGGATGTATGGTAGGTAGGATGGATGGATGGATGGATGTGTAGGTAGGTAGATAGGTAGGTGGGTAGGTAGGATGAATGGATTGGTAGACAGGTGGGTAGGTAGCTAAGTAGGTAGGCTGACAGACAGAAAAAAGTTAAAACACGGTGCAGATGATGGGAGATGAATCCTCCTATATTGGTTCTCAGTGAACAAACACTCAATTTCTATCATGTCATTGTTATTTCAATGAATATAAAGAACCGACAATTACGTCAATCTCAGCTATAATTAGGTTAATTACGCACAAGTGCACAAACTCAGAAACAAATCTACATCACAAACCACTTCAAGGGCACAAGGACACTCAGCTGAGAACGAGCTCTAGGACAATATTGTTATTTTTTTTTCTCGTTCGATTGAAAGCATAAGTGATCTCACAAGTAGTTATTTTTATGAAGTCAAATGAACGAAACGTTAGAGCGATGAGAAGATCGGAGGTCGACTTGAGGTTCTGTGTTTGTTTTCCTTCGTCTTCAAAAGTATTTTTGATGTTTGTAAACCTTTGTTCAAGGATTTGTGTCTTTCTGATTGAACCTGAGGCAGGAGCAACATCTCAACCATCAGCACAGAAAGACAACCAGAACCGGGAGATTTCACCCTGGTGACATTTCCTTCCTGTTTACCCCAAGGAAACAAGCATGATTGTAAAATCCAGGTGAGACACAAACAGGATTAGACTGAACGTGTCCAGGCAGAGAAAGGATCTTTTTTTTTTTTCAAAAAAGACACAGGTGTTGACAATCCCTTGTGAGCCGAGTGTGTCGTCTCGGTGTGTTTCTCCTTTACGCTCAGGGTGACACTTCAACAGGGGATCACGCCGCCACCAGGGCTGTGGACATTTCTCATTTCAGTCTGACAAAGTGGTCCAGACCCTGATACGTAGTTGTTCCATCTCTGCAGGTGTCACTTCGTCTGTTCACCGCACATCAGTCGTATCAAAGTTTGAACCTTGAATCTATGATCCAGTCCGTGAGTAAAGGTGTCCCCACGTTGTAAAACTGTTAGAACAGGACATCGAACTCCGGGGCCACAGTCTAATTACTAGTCAAGAGCCAACAACAACATCGTAAAATAATTATTTATACATAACGAAAAGCACAGGGCGACAGTGGATAAGGAAGCAGACTTGGGTCCCACATAACCTTCAGTGGGCTCACCACCCAGAGGAAGGCGCGCAGTATGGTGTGGTGTGATTTGGGTGGCAGTCCTGGAGACTGCATCCCCTGAAACTTGGTAACAGATAAGAGAACGAAGATGGATGAATGTATAACATACGTGCGTGCATTTTATCTTATTGCGTACTCACCAGAACGTACGCGTATATATATATATATATATATACATATATACATATATATATATACACATACACAGTATATGTATATATATACATATATACACATATGTATACATATATACACATATATATATACATACATATATACATACATACATACATATATATATATATATATGTAAGTTCATTCATTCATCGTCTTCTGCTTGTCCATTCACGGGTCGCAGTGGCAGCAGGCTCCACCCAAATCACATTGCACCATATTGTGATCCTTCCTGTGGGTGGTGAGCCCACAAGAAGTTTTGTGGGTTGCTCAAAGCACCTCAGTGGCAACCTGGCAGCTGGTGGATTCGAACCGTGGACCAAGTCAAGATTCATATTTGCTTAGATTTTTTTTTTTTTACATTTTACAAAACATATAAACATGAAGTGTCTGCATATTATTTTACTTTTCAAATTAACGCAGAACGTCCCCCATTAATAGGATGGACACTTTTTGAATGGGGCCGAGACAAGTGCAAAAATATGGAGCGTTCAACGAACTAAGAACGTGTATAGAACCTAAATTACTACATTTCTAATAGGCTTTCTGGCGTCACACGCTGGAGAACTGAAGGCATTGCAGGTCAAAGGCAGAGGTATAATGTTATACAAATAAATTGTTTAAATTTGAAAAGGTGGGCAGGCCGCATTAAAAAGTTCAAGGGGCCGCATCCAGCCCCCGGGCCTTAGTTTGCCCTGACCTGAAACGTCCAGTAAAATATCTGAATTGTTAATAAAATGATAAAAACAACATAGAGCTGATATTTTCTAATTATAGTAATGAACATAACGCCGGTGCAGCACAACTTTATTAGCTGCGTCCTTGTAAGATTGTTCAGAACATCGTCTTCTTTTCCTTTCAACTTGTCCCTTTTTTCCATGTCCTCTGTATCCTCAACTCTAACTACGTCCATGTCCTCTCTCACTACATCCATCAATCTCCTCTTTGTCTCCTACCTGGTAGCTCCATCTACCAATGTGTCCACTGTCCCTCCTCTGAACATGTCCAAACCATCTCAATCTGTCTTCTATAGCTTTTCTCTCCAAAGCTTCCTGTCTGTGTTGTCCATTTGAATGCAGAACTCATAGTCTCCAAATGAAAAAGCAGTTTTAAAGGCTTTATAGTATGTGTTATCAGGTAAGACGTGATGGAGGAAATCATCCTGACATTTATCTGGCAACTTTTCAAAATAAAACATATCTTGGCATTGTAAAGACTATATAATCATGGAATAATAATAATGAGATAAAGAAGAAGCGGTTCCTGTATTAACAGTTGAGCGTTGCAGCAAAAAAAAAAAAAAAATACACCCTCCAACTACACACACTTGGCCTCACAAACACAGGTTTTAATAAATACAGTAAAGTCAAGGTTCAGAAGATCACGACAACAAACCTACATTTTAATACAACCCTTCATTACACTTGGATGTAGATGGAATATTTTCCTCCAACCAAATCAATATCTACCCACTGTGGCCATAAACCAATAAGAACGTGTTATTGCTTTATTTCCCTTCAAGAAATGAAGTTATAAATACACTATTTATATTAGATAATAAGAAAAATACAGTATAGTAAAAAGACGGGAGTAATATACTGCTGTAAACAGACATCTCATAAATACCAAGATCTCTAAAATGTCGGAAAGAAAAATATATATTTTTTCTGTTAATCACTCTGTGTGTTTTGGTTGCTTATGGATCATCAACTGGTGGGTTGAGGGCCGACCCCTGCCTGCTAAACTGTCCGCAACTGTCCATAATAAACAATAAAAAAAAAAAATTATTATTATTTTATTTTAGTGTAGAATTGGAAAGAATTGCAGCGCAAAAACGTAAATTATAATAATAGGAGTTTAACAAAGTAGAAAACCTGTTTTAACAAGACATGGTGATTAAAGCAGAGGACCAGCTACATTATTGGACTGTAGGGGCAGTATAGAGCTTGGCCTTTAATTAGATGGTGATACGCGGACATAGAAACGAGTGGTTGCCGCACTTTTTCCGACCGCAGACTTAGCGAGACCCGTAAAAAGGAGCGATCGGTTTCATCGCAAAACCCAAACCTGACAAACACCACATTTCTGAAAGTGAGAAGAGTCGTATAAGGAGGGAGGAAGATGGAGGAGGTGATCAAGACCGAGGAAAAGAAAGGTGACCTAGAACCTTGCAACCGTCTCCTTTGCATCTCAATCAGGATAATGCATGAATATCAAAGCAGAGCTCTTGATGGACAACGAGGGCGAGAAACAAGAGAGCGATGGAGGAAATTCTCTGAAGTAATGATGAGACAAGTGAAAAGAAAAATATCTGAAGATGCATCTTCTTCAACCATCAAGGGAGAGGGAGCGGCTGAGGAGCAACCACCCGACTGGGCTGCACCGCATCCATGCTAATGTGAGAACAGACACATACAAATAAGTGCTTTTGATCCGCAGCATGTTGAGTTTATGATGTCTCATTAGCACTGAGTGATCGGCTCTAAGTGATGTTCTCCACAACAATGATGGAGCCGAGCTGTTGTGCGACTCCCTGTTGTCGAGGTTAGAAATAAAACAAATATAAACAGAGCTAAAAGCCGGCGGTTGAATGATTATCTGGTTGTGGAAAACCAATCCGTAGGGAACGTCGTCGGAAAAATACTTTTCAATATGCGCTAATGTGATATGGAGTAGCTCTTCTTGGAGATGTTTCATTCCTCAACTGGGGAACTTTCTGGTTGAGGTCGGAGGGAACAGTAGGACCACTCCATTCACCGCTGGACAGAGGACAAAGAGTTGTTTTGCCTTGAAATCCCATCATAGGAAGTTTAACGGGTGTCTCACATCCACATTCAGACCAAAGCAGCTCTTCACATCGTTGTCCAGTGGTGAAGACAGTGGTCCAGAAGAGTAGAAGTACTAGAGTTTCCTCTAGTACTTCAACCAGAAACTGATGAAGTTCCTCAATTGAGGAGTGAAACGTCTTTCAACTCCAACAAGAAGTCCAGTTGTTGAGAACTGAACCTTTTGTATATGTAAAATCTTGGAATTATGGGTAATTCAGATTATAGTAGGGATAAAATATTACCTTTTCGCCAAATTTGGTCAAACGTTACAATAGCTGGGCAGCGGTGCCCTGGTGGTTAGGGTCTTTCACCTGGACGGGTTAGGGCAAAGTCAGTCCAAGGTTAAAGACGTTTTTTTTTTTTTTTTATGTCCTACCCCTGAGTTGGACACAATGTACGTGCCTCATAATATATAATTATTTATTTCTACACACCTGACAAGTAGTAATATTGTCATTGTCATAATGAAATATGATAACAGTAATAATTGAGATTGCGACGACTCAAAGGGAATGACTACCAACTAAGCTACTAACACCACTAACATGAACCTACCTATATATGTATATATATATATATATATATATATATATATACTACTAACCTTATCGACTAACATCCACTGTTACCTGTTCTATCTATTTATCTATCTATCTGAGTTGCACCAACATTCATCATAAAATGCGCTGCCATGCTGCCATCTAGTGACCTTCACTTTCACATACAGCTGTTTTCTCCAAACTATTTATAGGTTCCACAATATTTGGTGAAACCCTGGCATCGCGTTTATAGTTTTCTTTTATCCAGTAAAAAAAACAATAATTCTTACATGTATTTAACATGAATATACATGAAACAATTTGACATCAGGACAAACTGTACTGGTCTTGATATTAATGGACATCCCAAGGTTGAAGTCTACACTTTTTTCCATTTGCAGCGACAATCTTACGTCAAACATCAGGGACGTCATCATACGCAAAGATAAATGTCAGAGACCAAGGTAATAAAAGCCATCAGTTCGTGAAGGTCTATGGGACAAACTCTTCACTGTCCCCTGCAGAGCCGTGACCTGGACACTCCTCGAACCAGGAACCAATCAAACCAATTGGATTTGATTCTTTTTTTTTTCCCATAATTCATCCTTCTATGTCAATGGACTTCCTTTCCTTTTAACTCTTGGATTCCTGTCTCCTGGTTGAAAATACGGTGAGAACATTTTGGCCCAACGGGGACAACGAGTCCAAAGTGCTCTCGCTCCACCGCACTTGGAAATTCATATCCTGTCACAGTGTGGAGAACGGAAGTCGGACGCTGCTCTTATTTCACCATAACTCCACGAAATTATCAGTCAGTGCTGATAATAGAGCTCACAGGGGTTTAATGGCTTTTAGATTTGCTCACATCATCTTCATCATTATCATCATCAGCAGCAGCAGCTGCACAGTGAGGCTGTGACTCAAGTAAACTACATTTTTCCACAGGCTTAAATGTAAAAAAAACCTCCTGCTTTCTGCAAGATTGTGGGTTTTTTTTTCCTGCAGCTTTTATTCTGAAATTGAACGGTTTTTCATTGCAACAAACCCCTAGACCTATTTCTAATCCATACATTGTGATTTTAATGATATTTTTATCCAGCGAGTCGTTGGCTCCAGTGTGTCTCACTGATAAGAGCTGCAAACATGGAAAACATAATTGAACTCCAAACAAGTCGCTCAGGCCCAAGAATGTGACTTTGGGGCAAAGAGGAGAATTAAAGTATTTGGAATTTTACTCATTGTTTGGCTGCTGCTCATTATTTGTTCAATTGCAATAATCTGTATTAACACTAATGGGCGGGAATAGGGTTAAATCCCTGCAGACAGCAGGGATTATGATGAATAACTTCTCTGAGTTTTAATGGTTTGACAAATTAATTTTCTTTTTTTTTAATTCTTTTCTGGGAAAATGTTACAAGCCACAGAATTCACCATCATAACTGCAACGTGACTTTCAGAGTCCTTCAGATTTTGCGAAATATTTGCAGGCTGCTTCACACAGACAGACTAAAAGAAAAAAAATAATAAACCAAAAGCATTGCAAACTCAGTGCAGTCCTTTTTGTTTATTTATAAATACAATTTCCTGCTAAATTTGTGATAAAAAACAGATATTAGGACTACAGCCTTGAAAAAAATTATATATTTATAATATTTATATGGGAAATTAATTAAATTATTCTTTAAAATTCATCTCCAGAGCCACTCTGGGTGAAAATATTGTCTTTTTTATGTAAATTCGTTTTGTTTTTTTTGTTTTTTTTTACAATATCTGCTGCTAAAAGTACAGTCAGGCTCCTTCATATTCAAACCAACCTAATAAAACAAACCGTGGCCTAAAATGGCCTCAGTTATTGGTTAAGATTGAGTGCCTTTAAGAGAATAGTAAAATTATTAGATTTGATTTGTTTTTGTTTTTTTTTCTCCCCCAACGTCTTCTTGTCTTTCATCCTTAATAGAGTGAAAAAAAAAAAAAAAAAGAAAAAAAAAGACAGAGCAGAAGCCTCAGTTATAGAGGTTTTATAGAAAATCAAGAGTCTGGAGTAGATACTGCTGTGTATATTCAATTCAGACAATATAAAGTGTTCATTCTCCTTCAAGTGTTGGACCGCATTTTAAAATCCAGACCAAACCACACATCATCTCAGAACGTCACCATGGGGAAACCAGAGTCTTTAGAGAAATCTCACATCTTTTTATCTACATATTGCTTTGCAAGATTTGGACTTGAAACCATTGGAAAATGAGTTCCAAATTCTACAAAATATGAAAAAAATATACATACTGTCTCTCTTGTGAAGAATGTGAATTACAGAAAAAAAAAATGATTGAGGTCCATGGGGGAAAATGATGAATTCAATTCTTTTGTGTTCCGGAAAAAAAAATCCGGAATGTAATTGTTGAATAAATGAATAAACACAATTCTATGTTGTACTGAACTGGTGTTAACGTTGGTAAACTTTGGCAAAGTAAACAGTGGAAGTAACCTGGCAGTTTGGGGGATTCAAACCTGCAACCATCCGCCCCCCAGATGTTTCTATTGTTATTTCTCAATACTTTTGACTAAAGATGGTTGTGTTGCTATCGCTGAGTGATTGACACGAAGCATGTGAAGCAGAGCAGATGCTGCCCCACAGGTGGCGGTGGTAAACATAGGGCGCGTGGGCCAAAACTGGGGTAAGGATGGCAACAGGAAATTTTGATTTCAGCTGAAATGTCTGGTGGTCTTGGGGGCCAGCAGCGCTTAATTCACATAAAGAACGTCATTTCTTATTTACAAAAGCTCCGTTTACAAAATGCCGCATAAATTTTACTTTAGCTTTAGCGAGAACGTTCACGATAGATAAAACATTGTTTTTTTGGCACAATTTTGACGTGAAAATGACCCTATCCTTGGTGACAGCAATAAATAAAGGTACCTCACCCCCCAAAAAATTTTCTTCGGATTTGGACGTTTCACAAAAATGACTAGATTCATTTTCAAATCGGCGGATTTCCGCCGTTCGGCAAAAAATTACCATCCCTGATTTTGTAAACACTGCATGTTTACAATTTTTTTTGTGAAATTATATTTCAGTTTGTCAATATTATCGGCCAAGTGAGATCATCATATGTATTTTTTTTTCTTCCCAAGAAAGAAATATGACTGGGTTTTAACAAATTTGGAGAAATCGCACAAAAGGTCCTGGGACGTATATATATCGGTATTATATCGGTATTTCTTACTAATGGGATCGGAAATTAAATGTTTGGACAATTACGGCAAAATAGTACATATATACTTGTTTTGTTTTGCATGAAAACAAAGGAGGAATCATAGTGTCTTGAATTCCAAAAGCACTATTGATACAACATACAACAAAATACCGCATTGTCAGCGTCTTTTTCAATGAACGACATTTTATCGAACGTAAACTTGATTTCTCGTTAACAAGCATGACCCAACTTCATCGTCTAAATGCTAAGTTCTTTACCTTCCTCGTTTTACTTACTACGTTTTATTGCCTATTATGGCGTCTTTACGGAAGATGACAGACTTCCTGTTCTCCCAAGGGGATTGTTGAAAGTGCTATTGACTCAGTGTCGGGTGAGAGGGCGCTAGGTCATAGTTTCCCAACCCCGGCGCTCACGACGCCGCCATCTACCGCACTGACACATGACACACGGCTGTCACCACCAGGCCAGAAGTCGGTCACAGAGGTCTATGGCTTCCAGTGCAGCAGAGGTTTCTGGTAACTGTCGTCACAGGATGTTATTTTGGGAAAAAAAAAATCCAAACACTGAGAGGAAACATCACTGCACAGGGTGGAATAATCTAGATGTTCAAAGATCTGTTTTTAGGAAGCACATGAGAAAACAAAAATAAGGCAACATTTCAATTAAGTGATTATGGGAGACAACATTGAGTCACGTTTCCTCCCAGCTGTCTGAAGGATCCGTTTTCACCCACTTGCTTCCCTGACCCATGGAGACCCACCGCTGCTCTGACCGTATCACTTTTCTGGCTCGGTATCCTCAGAACACCCAGGAGTTCTCTTTGAAAGCGTGAAAAGTGATGAGAAAACCGTTCTTCAGTAACGCTGATGTGTTGCTTTTTGCATATACAAACTCTGCAGAAAAACGCCTGAGGTTGGACGGACATTTTTATGAAGACCACAACATCAAAAAAAGGCTATGTATTTTTTTTTAGTTGAACCAGTATGTGGTGCTTAAATCTGTTCGACTTAAATCGTGCCAACAAATAGCGACAGGTTGGGATAGTTGGGTCGTTAGAAGAATGATCCTAGAGATGGAGCTACCAGGTAGGAGACAAAGAGGACATTGATGGATGCAGTGAGGGAGGACATGGAGGTAGAAGATAGAGAGGACGCAGGCTGTAACAGTAGAGATTTCATAATTATTCACATTTTTTGCAGCAAAAATTTGAAAAAAATTAAATGAGAAACAAAAAAAAATCCGATTTTGTCAAATTTGTTGCATTTTAACGCATAAGTCCAGTTTTGATAGGGATGTCCAATATTTTTGGCCAATATTTTTGCTAAATATTAGCCCAAAATTGCTATTTTTGGCCAATATTTTAATTTTACTACGATAATAACAATCTGATAAGAAATTGCGTGTGTGCTTTGCCAAATTTACTTGAATCACTCATAGAGTTCTAAACCGTTTTACTTGAGTTTGTTGGACAAAAAGCTGCATTTATCAGAAAAAAAAAGATTGGACAGTATCGGAAGATTTGGATATTAACAAAAGTTATTATCGGACATCATCAGTTTTTGTTCATATCAATTCAAATCGATCTTTTTATGTCTTGTCAACTAATGTTCTGTACTTCAAGCACAGATCTTCTGTCAGACCATCTTCACTCAGTGCACGGCAGGAAGTAGGTTTACAATCTGACCCAGTGGACTGAGTAACGCTGTTAAAGTCAGTGACTTTTACAGTGGATTATCATAATTTCATACTTTATCATATCATAATTTCAACAGAAATTATCTAAAAAAAACTCAAATAAAAAAAAAAAAAATCACTTAAAATTAAAGAAAAATTTGGCTATAACTCCACATATATTTTTTATGGAGGGCTCAGGTATTTCTTTCATTATGAAGCCAGAAGATCTGGCAACCTTGAGGTATTAATGTTAATTGATTCGGAAAATAAAACACTTTGCAGGATTGGTTTCATAAACACCTTTGGCTGCATGAATTGTTCCAGTTAAAGATACTGACGACGATGTCAATAAGATGTTGTTGGTGTCATTTGGTCAAAGCTCAGTATTTACTAGTTGTGTGAATCTTTACTCACATAACGATTCGAGTCAAATCTCGATCCAGATACGATTCATAAAAAAATATCAAACGATCGATCCAGCTCGATCCGATTCAGTTCGATTCAATAAAAAATTGCGACTCTGCTTTCAACCACACTATACAGCTTGTTTAGTTAGACTAACCAGTCTTGTTTAGTTTTAGTTTAGTTTATGTAAAAGGGGAAAATGCAATAAACGTCACCAAGTTATTGCCAAACTGCGGTTGGAAAAACGGAACTTTGTTTTGCGTAGCTACTGATAACGAATCCAATTTTTTTACTTTTTTTTATTGTGCAAAATTAACCTGTACCTCAGCCTGTGTGGATGCATTTTTTTTATCTTCTCTCTGGAAGTCAACGTCGGGTCAAAGCTGACGTGGAATTTGTTTGGTTAATTAAACAGAGAGAGACGTTAAAGAAATGCATCACGTTTTATGGAATATACAATAAAAGTCTGTATTGGTCTGCGCTGCCTCGGCACCGAGGACTTCATCTGAATCTCTCTCAGGCGGAACTCTTGTCAGCTTTATAATTAGGCTGTAATTGCTAATGGTTGTATGAGGGAGGTGGAAGATGGAATCGGTGATTGTTCAGAACAGTAGATATTGAATTATGCCGTTCTCATAGAAGAAGGACATTTACTGACTCAAGAACAGTGCGATATCTTATGAACTGACTCTGCCACACACAGGTGATTGTTCCTCATCACATTAATTAGACCCAAATGAGTATTTACACTGTGTCTGCTGTTTGTCTTAATTTATTAATTCAACTATTATTGTAGAGGCATATTTTTCCTGACATATTTTTTGCTAAAATTGCTGCTTCCATCACAGATGGACTGACAGGAGCAAAAAACCGATAAAGTTTTGGTCAAATGAAATCATGAGGTTTACTGAAAATCACAGCTATTATCGGCATATTTACGATATCGGCGACATCGATAGCAGTGCTTACATGCACGACATTTACAATAACTTTGGCGGAAAAGGCTACTCATATCGTTATGGGTTGATATCGGTATCGAAAAGAGTTTTTTGAAGATTTCGTCAAAATCAGAAATTGGACAACCAAAGAAAGTTTTGGTCAAATGAAATCATGAGATTCACTGAAAATCGCAGCTATTATCGGCATATTTACGATATCGGTGAGATCGATAGCAGTGCTTACACGCACGACATTTACCATAGCTTTAGGGAAAAATGAGTGCACATATCGGTATCGGTTGATATTGGTATCGAAATGAGTTTTTTGAAGATTTCGTCAAAACCAGAAATTCGACAATTGTCTGGGGGAGGAGGCGGTATTAATCGGCTCAATATCGGCATACTAACGATATCGGTAAGATCGATAGCAGTGCTTACACGCACGGCATTTACCATAGCTTTGGGGAAAAAGGTTACTCATATCGTTATGGGTTGATATCAGTATTGTAAAGAGTTTTCGGAAGATTTTTTGTCAAAATCAGAAATTGGACATCCAAAGAAATTTTTGGTCAAATGAAATCATGAGACTAATGGAAAATCACCTCTATTATCGGCATATTTACGATATCGGTGAGATCGATAGCAGTGCTTACACGCACGAATTTTACCATTAGTTTGGGAACAAATGAGTGCACATATCGGTATCGGTTGATATCGGTATCGAAAAGAGTTTTTTGAAGATTTCATCAAAATCAGAAATTGGACAATGGGGGAGGAGTCGGTATTAATTGATATCGGCTCAATATCGGCATACTATCGATATCGGTAAGATCGATAGCAGGGCTTACACGCTGCCTGGGTTTTGCTGGAATTGCTCTGAGACATTCACCATAACTTTGGGGACAAAAAGCTGCACGTATTGGTATCGTTAATATCGGTATAGTGAAGAATTTTCGGAAGATTTCGTCAAAATCAGAAATTGGACAACCAAAGAAAGTTTTGGTCAACTGAAATCATGAGATTTACTGAAAATCAACCAATAGTCTGGGGGAGGAGGCGGTATGAATTGATATCGGCTCGATATCGGCATATTTACAATATCGGTAAGATCGATAGCAGGGCTTACACGGTGCCTGGGTTTTGTCATATTTGCTGGAATTGCTCTGGGACATTTACCATAACTTTGGGGACAAAGGGCTGCACATATCGGTATCGGTTGATATCGGTATTGAAAAGAGTTTTTTGAAGATTTTGTCAAAATCAGAAATTGGACATCCCTGATATCCGTGGTATCGCTGACCTAGAATATCAACTATTAAATTGACCAAATCAACTGGAACATTTTTTGCCCTTATAATAAAAAGAAATATAATATTTGACTGGAAACACAGAACTGGGTAATTTTTAATAGAATACTGTGAGACTGCTGTTCTCTACCAGGAACCTCAAAGCGAGTTCGTCCGTTACTAATAAGGCAGGCAGTAGAGACGAGGTCCATCGTTTCCACCGACTTGCAAGAAGGTTTCGAGCAATAAATGAGTTCACCTGGGACGCCAAACCTTGGACCTGTGCTTCCTGTTAATCATCTGCTACGGTTTTTGTGCAAAGTTCCGAACAATCAAAAGTCTCACATATTTTTGTACGAAAATTCCCTGGAAAGATCCGTCCAGAAACAAAGAATCTGCGCTAATCCCATGATAATACACATATGTTTGTGCTTTGTCATTATCGAGCAACACTTTTTTTGGTAAACGTTTTTGCAGCAATTTAGAAGCAAGACAAACATGTTCCGGAATAATCTCCAAAAGCACTTTAGAGTGAGTTAGTGAGAAGAGAGTGCAGACGGGAGAGTCCTTCCAGTAATGTGATGCGTTTAGGTCGGTTAGGAAATGTTTGGGTTATTGTTTTTTTTTTTCCTCTGGTGTTTTGTCTGCGGTGTTTGTAAAAGAGTTAGTCATCGGCGTATAGTGACAGTAACTCAATTCACATCGGTCGTAAACAGGAAGTTGAAGGACAAATTGTCCGTTTCGATGAACATTTTTCTTCATCTGTTTAGACCAGGGATTCTTAACCTTTCTTAACCTTAGCCCTTGATAATCGCTTAAAATTTTCACGGCCCTCTAGGGGGCGCTTGTGGCCCAACTTTGGGCCGGGGCCCAATGATTCAGAATCCCTGGTTTAGACCATTTGCCTGAGTTGCTTCTCAAAATCACCTTGGCAAGTTCAAATCCCGGTTAGGGCAGTTGACCTCTAGTGGGCTCACCACCTGCAGGAGGGCATGCTATGGTGCAAAGTGATTTGGGTGGCAGTGGTGGAGACCGTTGCCCCCGCAACCCAGTAACCGATAAGCGTTAAAAAATAGTTGCCAGGATTTCACCTTTTGCCGTTGCTTGATTACGTGATTGAGTTTTTTTTGCTTGCCGGAGAAAATTAGCGTCGTGAGTTTATGTTTATGTAGCTTAGGGGTAGATGTTGCCTAGTGGTTAAGGAACCAGACTTGGGCCCCGAGGGTTCAAATCCACCAATTGCCAGGTTACCACTGGGGTCCTCTGAGCATGGCATCATCCCCATCCACTTTGGTGATGGGTTCGATGCCGAGATCAGTGTAGTGGATCACAATGTCACAATGACAAGGAGTTTGCTTTACCAATCAACCAATCAAACCCAGGAGTTACCAACCTGGTGCCTGGGGCCACCTGGTAGCCCCCATGGTCTAAAAATTTGTCAAAACAAAACTAGTCCAAGAGAGGAAGAAGGACAATAAGAATTGTACCAGTTTGGTCGACCGCATTAAAACACCCCAACAGGCCACATTTGGCCCCCGGGCCTTAGTTTGACCAGATCTGCTATAGAACCACTGTTTTATGACTGTGCTAGTTTATAATTGCGTTATCTTACGATTACCAGGCAGTTAGTGACGCACAATGTCTGGTCATATAGAAGTAAAGACACATCATTGCGCATAAGTGAAGCTGCTGGTATAGATAGAAGGAGTTGGAGGCTCAGATGTTCAGCACTCAAGGCTCTAATGTTGTTCTTCACTGCTCACCATAGAAACATAATCTCCACATATCATTGCTCATGGTCTCCCTATGTAATATTGATGGAAGGAGAGCATCGAGAATAATAACGGCTTTAATACCAGGAAATGAAACCTATTTCCAGTGACAGTGAAGGGCAGCTTGACGATGATGATGACGATGATGATGTGAAATCACCGAGCGCTGCCTGTCGCCATGTTTGCCTTTGTTCCCCTTTGTCACACGGCTCAATGCCTCATTACCCAAATGGTTCATTAAGACCTGTTTAATGGCAAAAACAAGAAAAAAGAAGGAAAAAAAAAAAACCTCCCTGGTTTCCAGTATTTTATTTGATGTCATTAACCATAACGCCAATTCCCCAGTGGGGGGAAAAGAGGAGACGGCCCGCGATTGTTAATCAGGTGAAGGTATGACAGTGAATAATGATGTTTAACTGCTGCTCTTTGTGCCTCTGAAAAATGCAGGAGGTGTCGCGCCGAGGCCACTTAAAGTCGTCGACCCGCAGCTGGCGTTGAAAGCCTCGGCGATGAGCAGCCGTGAAAGAATTAAACGCGTACGTGTGGACAAATTGTCGGCGCAGGGTTATTTAATTCCGCGTCCATCAAAAGCTCAGTTACAGGAGCAACACAAAGGAACCGCAGCAAACAGAGTAGGAGCGAAAAACAACGGACGAGTTCAACGCCGATAAATCAAAGTATAATGGAAATGCCTTCGTCGTAATTGTACTGTCACGGCTGACTTTTCTACTTCTTTCTCTGCCTAATGATGACATTTTAAGCTCAAGAAGTGAATATATATCATCTGGAATATGTGCAAGGGATGATGTGTAAACAGCACTTGTGGAATGTGTAACTATCACATCAGTCAGTGATTGTTTAAAGCTATTGTTGTATGGTTTCCTAATATTCCCCAACTCCGAAAAAGGCGGATCACCGCATCTCTTTTGTCCCGGATCGCACCAAAAAAAATTGTAAAAATGAAGAAATCGGCTTCACAGTGGGTCGGGATGGTGTTACGATCAGAACCTGGTGGATTAGAACCAATGGACCAGCTGGGTTTTGGATCCAACTCCACTTCCTGAACCACCAAACAAATGTTGTCGACATGATAGGAAGAACAACACCGGGTTGTAAAACAACACAAATCTCATTTTCACATTTTACAGTTCCGCGCATTGAAATGGTGATTAGGCAGCAGGAGAATATAAGCAGCTCAGCAAAGCGCATCCAAAAAAATTTGGCAACTTTTTGATCACCGTAACTAGCGAGAGAAAAAGAGAGAGAGAGAGAGAGGGGGAGAGATGGGCTACACAAACTTCCCTTCAGGAAAGTTTAACCCACAAAGCTGCAGGTCAGCAGTTTACTGTACAGCAGCAGCTCCCAAAGCAGAGTGCTTAATATTTGACCCGTTTCTGTGGACACACACACACACTCACTCACACACACACACACACACACACAGACGCACACACAGACGCACACACAAATTTAATACTGAATAAAGTCATAAATTAGATGGACTGCATGAATATGCTGCCTGCACCTTCTTGCAGTCTGCACACACTGAACCTGCCTTGCTTCGGCAAACTGTACACTCAGCAATCTGTGAGTGATTTCTGATGCTTTTAAATTCTATCACCATCTCCAGGCTGACGGTTGGGGGAAAAAAAAAAAAAAAAAAAAAAAACAGGAAAGAAAGAAGGAGAAAAGGAAAAACCCATCGCACGGCAGCGAGGAGACAAAGAGCTCTTTGAAGTACAGGAACGTGACATGAAAAGTTAATGACTGACAGTTGTTTTCTTCAAACAGGAGGAGGGATCGCGATCGTGCAGCTAAAGCGGTAGAAAGTCAAAGGGATCAGACTGACGACTCCGATAAATGTGGTATTTTTCCAATCAGAAGTGTCCTTTACTGGAATTGTCCTAATTGACTTTAATTTACTTTTGTAATCAATAAAGTTTATATTGGAGGCAGGATTAGCTAGAAGACAAGAGACAGAGTTGGAGGTAGAAAAGTTAAAGATGCTAAGATTCTCTTTAGGAGAGACAAGGATGGACAGGATCAGGAATGAGGTGATTAGAGGGACAACACAGACAGGAAGGTATGGAGTAAAAAGCTAGAGAAGACAGATTAAGATGGTTTGGACATCAGAGGAGGGACAGTGGATACACTGGTAGAAGACTGATCCTAGAGATGGAGCTACCAGGTAGGAGACAAAGAGGAGATTGATGGATGCAGTGAGGAGTTGGAGTTGAAGATACACAGGACAGGGGGAGATGGAAATTGTTGACTCAATGTGGCAACCCCTGAAAAAAGGGCAAAGCAGAAAGTAAAATTCAGGATTAAATTCAGGATTGGATTGGAAAGTTAAGTAGAATCTCATGCCGGAACTTTCTCAATCTCATAGACTTGCAAACCGAGTTATTCCCAAGTAACTTGTTGATTCTTCCCACAGCTGAGCGGAACACTAACTGAGGCAAACGTAGTGAGGCCGCAAAAGAAATATAGGATTTTGTCTTTTCCCCAAAATGCAGACTTCACAATTAACGGCAATGGAGAACACTGGTCAAGGATGTGGTCAAGGATGTGGTCAAAGGTTAATGTTCCTGATATTTCAACTGGCCCATAAAACATGGAGTACACTGCACGATTTTTGAGACAATTCTGCCTGATTTTTCACTTGTCCCATTATCTGTCAATCTTTTTTTTTTTTGGCTTTAACATGCGATTCAAAGCAATTTGTGATTTTTCAGTGAAGTTCGTCTCATGATCGATCGTGTGAAAAGCAAAAAATATTAGAAAGTATTCCTGCTGATTTACCCACTATTTTTACCTAAACCTAGGACAGTGGCCTGGTGGTTAAGGAAGCAGACTTGGGTCTGCAAGGTCGCCGGTTCGAATCCTCCTACCGCCAAGTTGCCACTGAGATGTCCTGAGCATGGTATCGTCCCTAGACATGGCCAAATTTCGTTGTGCGCTGTGGTGTGAATCGCAACGTCAACAATGACAATACAAAAAAAAAAATTCTAAACCTGCAAAACTTTACCCGCCCGAATGGCACAATTGTCAGGAAATTTAGTTTTATGTTTGCGGAACATTATTCTCATCGTATCTCAAAGAAAAACTATGAGCATCCACACATTCCATCACTACCGGCATCTTCCTCTTCTTCCTCCTCGTCTTTATTTACATTACATTATGGCAGACTTTTGTCCAAAGCAGCTCCAACTTCCATATAGTGTGAGAACACAACTCTTGATCTGGGAACTTCTCACCTCTGCAATTCACTCGTACAATATGCACAGCATATGGATCGTGCAACTGTGCAGCAAGAAAAAAAAAAAAAAAAAATCAGCTGCAGTAAAAGGTTGTTTTTTTGACCCACAGTTCTGCTTGTTATTTTTGTCTGCGTTGCTGGAATACACCAGAGAAACAAAACTGGATTTTTTTTTTTTTTTTTTTTTTTTTATTATGCCTGACAAGAAGGAGTTGTCAACCTTGTAAATCCTGTTTACTCATTTTATTAAATTTTTTATATGAAAGCTGCAAAGAGTTGCTTGACTCTTTGAGCGATGATAGCGTAGCCTCTCATAAAGCAACTGCAACCCACGATAGTTTCTATTTCCTCTGAAATCCATGCTCGGAGATAAGATTAAAAAATTTAATTGCAAAAAAAAAAAAAATGTTTGATTGTTCAGGTGCACGCCCACACGGAGTCCCATTGAAGAGCAGTGCTGAACATTATCTGCACTTAAAGAACAGTGGGCGACATATTTTTTTGTTTCTACCTTTCACTTTTTACAGCTTTTTATTTGAAATTGCATCCAAGTGCAAAGTTCACATCCCGCAGAGGAAAAAAAAATCAAGAAAGTGCAAAGTCATGAATGAGCTGTGATATTGATTGTAAATGCTGATCTCGGGGGAGCGGTGGGTAGATTCCGGATTCTGGGTAGAGGGATAGTTTTTTTTTATTTTTTGGGTCGGATCGACATTGAGTCAGAGGGCATTTTTCAACCCAAAAAGAAAAGGAAATGTTCTTCACCTGGTCTAGTTCTTGGACTACAGATCTAGAATGACTTCAATTCCATCCGTCAATAACAGTATATAGGTTATATTTGAGGTTTAAAGACACATTTAGAGCCACTGTTCTAGTCATAGCTTAAATCTTTTTTTTTTTTTTTTTTTTAAAGCCGGAATTTTAGGAACGATATTTAATTATGACGCGGAGGTCTTGAGAGGTTTGAGAAGTTTCCTGATCCTGTCCTCAGTATCACCCACGTCAGAGTTGATTTCACGATAACTACGTCGGTAAGGTGAGAGACAGACAGGAAGTCAGAGAGAGTGATAGGTTGGCAGGTAGGTGGAGATAGGGTGAGGTAGGAGATAGATACATGGTCAGATGCTTGACTGGGTCACATGTCTTACCTCCTGTACATTTACTAGGTTCTTGGATGGATGGAAGGATGGATGCTTGGGTGGTTGTTTGGGTGGGTGGGTGGATAGGTAGATAGATAGATAGATAGGTAGATAGGTAGGTAGGTAGGTAGGTAGGTAGGTAGGTAGGTAGGTAGGTAGATAGATAGATAGATAGATAGATAGATAGATAGATAGATAGATAGATAGATAGATAG
>JAFBJS010055183.1:56961-70140 GCA_016785265.1 Paraplagusia blochii | reverse complement strand
ACACGGCGTCACCACCAAGGTGTGAAAATTTCTGTAAGTCAACGAACAAAGAATTAATTGTTGCTCCCACTGATTGACAGCCGTCATCCCGATCGTGTTGCTGCCTGAGGTGGTGTGAATCAGCCGAGTGTATCATCTCCGGACGCATCCGACACCTCAGGGATCTGAACCAACACGGCCGGGAAGGACGAAAAATTGACTGTGATTTAAACATGTGATGTGAGGAATATGTCGTGGACGGAATTCTCTTCCGTATCGATTCCAAGCTGTGTTTGTGAAAAGTGATCTACGAGCAGGTGTCTCTTAAAAGCTTTCCCTATTGATCACATCTCATTAGCAACGCTTATCCATAACACCCACGCTGTCCACCGGGGGTCAATGGACAGCTGAAACTGAGACAATAGCTCGATAGAATGATCAGCGTTTACTTCAAGGTCTGAGACGCGCACAGGTGGAGGACGGGGGATGGGGAAGAGGTTGTCGAAGAGTGGACCGGGGAAGCTGACGGAGGCCTACGGGTGTAAATAACAATTATTGACGTAGTTTAAAGTGTTTGTCATTTGGTCAATGTCTGTTTCCTGGGTGTGGAGCTAAAGAGCTCCCCTCCTGGGCAAAACTGATCAGGGTGGTTGGTGCCTTGCAAGGTGGTGCACAAGTGGTGGTCTTGTGGAGCAGGCAAAGGTAGATTTGTCCAGATCAGCACTTCTCCAACCTGTCAACCTATTTTGACATCACAGATTTCTGGCAACCCCAGGGACATTTCTCCTTTTCAATCATCTGATTAACGTCATCAATCAAGATGTGATTCAATCCAAAAATATGTGTCAGCAATTTTTTTTTTACTTATTATTATTTTCCAGCTTGGGTCAGGTCTACCTACCAACCCTATCTATCTATCTATCTATCTGTCTACCTACCTTTATAATCACCTACCTACCCAACCTATTCACCTACCTATGGATCTATCTCTCATGTTCTCGCTGTTCTTCTGTTGGGGAACATATCTATCTACCTACCTACCTGCCTGTCTATCTCCTTGCATTTGAGTCTACCTACCGATGTCTATTTACCTAACTTATCTACCTATCTATCTGTCTACCTACCTATTTATCTCTCTGTCCTCGTAACCTATCCACCTACCTACCAACCTATCACTCTTTCTGACTTCCTGTCTGTCTCTCTTACCTTTCATTCTACTTACCTACCTACCTACCTATTCTTCTATCTATATATCTACCTGTCTGTCTATCTACTTATATTTCTGTCTACCTACCTATGTATCCCTCAACCTACCTAACCTTTCCACCAACCTGACAACTCATCGCTCTTTCGCTCTTCCTGTCTGTCTCTCTTAACTTTCCGTCCATCTACCTACCTACCTATTTTTCTATCTATATATCTACCTGTCTGTCTATCTCCTTACATTTCTGTCTTCCTACCTATGTATCCATCTACCTTCCTAACCTATCCACCTACCTGGCAACTCATCGCTCTTTTTGACTTCCTGTATGTCTCTCTTACCTATCCGTCTACCTACCTTCCTACCTACCTACATATCGATCTATCTTCCTGTCTGTCTCCTTACATTTCTGTCTACCTACCAATGTATACGTCTACTAATCTAACATATCAACCTATCTATCTGTCTACCTACCTCCGTATCCCTCTACCTACCTAACCTATGCACCTACCTGCCAACCTAGCGCTCCATCTGACTACTTGTCTTTCTCTCTTACCTTTCCGTCTACTTACCTACCTATCCATCAACCTACCCACCTATCCTTTCTTCATATATAGTAGGATTATAGATGGATTATAGAAGGGTTGCAGGTTCACACAAGTTTAAAGTTCACTACATGTTTAGCATTTTCCAGAAACTATTTTCTGCTCTGGGAAAATTAAAGGGAAATAAAGAAAATCATCGACTGTTAGAACAACAACATTTTGAACTCTGTGTTTTTCTCAGGTTCTGACCTTCTGTGTTTGTGTGTCTGTGTGTGTGTGTGTGTGGGGGGGGGGTGCGGGGGTGTCTTTGTGCAAACCGCTAAGGCTGGATAATAGAAACCTGTGGAGTTGCCATACATCATTGTGCTTTAACTAACTACGGTGCAGCTGGAAAATGAAGATAGGCTGTGGAGTGCAAGTCGGTAATTGAACGGCAACCAGCATGTGTCCCCTGATAGCACCACCGTTGCTACAGCCGTGGCAACCACTGTGTGTCTATATGGAACACTTGACCATTATGTTCAGCTCCATGTTGAGGACTTTGGGGCCAAGTTGTTTGTTTTTGTTCCCCTTGACTTCACCGTCTCCTTTTTCAGTTTGTTCGCCTTTTTTTTTTGGTCTCGCCTTCAGATTGCGATGTTTCTCTCTGCATCAGTGTCTCTACATTGTCCTTCGTCTGTGGATGGGGGGCTCGGCTGTGGCTGCCGTCAAGAGTTTTCCCCAGTGACTGAAGTCAGACGTGGGTGTCTTGAAAATGGAAAGAGAGCAGCGTCGTAGAGCAAACAGCCATAGGCGGGTTAGTTATCAGAGGCTGCGGGTCACCTTAATTGGTTATATTAATATTCAGGGGCAGAGAGTCACTGAGTGAAGCTGACGGGAAGGAGAGAGAGTGAACTTTTTCACCAATAGTGTCTGGAAATCAAAGTACATGTAGTACTGAGTACTGAGCCTCTGTTTCAAGACTCTGACGTCCCTAAAAGTGTCAAATATAAGACATTAACGGGGACGTAACATTGTTTTGCTATTGTACAACACCGCCCTAATTGAGGTGTTCACTATTTCTAGCTTTGGAGACAAAGTGATCAATCAAAAATCCATAGATTTCTGGGGATGTTACGTTCATCTTGAGTGCAGTTAGCACCACCCAAATCACATTGCACCACTTTGTGAGCTTCACTGTCGGTGGTGAGTCCACAAGTTATGTGGGTCAAAACAAAGCTGTGCTCAGAGCAACTTACTGGCAACCTGGCAGCTGAAGGATTCAAACCCAAAGCCTTGTGGACCCAAGTCCCCTCCCTTAACCACTAGTCCCGCACCATCGCCAGGGACGTAACATTGTTTTGCTATTGTAAAGCACTGTCCTAATCAGGGTGTTCATAGTTTTTAGACCTTGGAACCATGGATCCATTTTCAATTGCTTATATGTGACCAGGTCACGGGAGCAGCAGTCTCCACAACTGCCACCCAAATCACATTGCACCCTTTGGTGAGCTTCACTGTGGGTGGTGAGTCCACAATATGTGGGTCTAAACAAAGCTGTGCTCCGAGCAACTTAGTGCCAACCTGGCAGCTGTAGGATTCAAACCCAAAGCCTTGTGGACCCAAGTTGCCTCCCTTAACCACAACAAGGTGTTCATAGTTTTTAGACTTTGGAACCAAAGTGATCTACCAACAATTTAAGGATTCATTTTCAATTGCTTATATGTTACCAGGTCACGGGAGCAGAAGTCTCCACGACTGCCACCCAAATCACAATGCACCACACTGCACCTTCCTCCAGGTGGTGAGCCGCCAGGAAACAAACTGCGCCAACCAGGATTCAACGTTGCTCAAGAGATGAACCCTGGACCAGAACACTATATCTACCCATAACGAAATATTACAATATGTAAGTTTATATTTGGGTACTTTGATTAAATGGTTGTAGGTGGTGATTAACATCTAAAAATGGATGGAACACACACCCTCACCTTTAGAATATATTGTTTTATTTAATTGCTTTATCGTGATCTAAGGGTAGATTGCTCTGAGCAAGTGGATGGTGATTTATTGGTGCCACACATTGTGAAATAAGTAGATTGCAGTCTACTTAAAGGAGACTGCTGGTCCATAGAGATTCCAAGTCACAGAAACAGAACTGTGTGTTGAAGAAGTTCTGACACCAAACACACGGTGATTCACAGGCGTCAACACCGTGTCTTGGAACTTTTTGACCGCGTCTGTGTTTAGATCCCAACTCTCCGTCATTCACCAGGGTCTGAGAGAGAGAACACAGCGGGTGAGAACTTGAATGTCACACGCAGCTGAGACCATTTGTTTCTTGATATCTTCCAGAGCCAGCGTGCAGCCACTGAAGCACGGCGCCAGTGCCAGGAGTAAACAAGCAGAAGCTGCAGACAACGTTAATCACACTTTTACTGCCTTCATGCTCCGGGGTTTACAGCCAGAGGTTGGTGGGAGTTTTCTTCATCCTTCCCTCCTTCCTTCCTCTTTTTTTTTTTTTTTTTTTTTCGTCTGTTCCTATCACAGTAAAAATTCTTTCTGCCCCATTAGTGCTCTCTGCTGAGCTGTTCCATCCAGGTCCACTACTGTATTAATACAGTAAAGTCCTGCAAAGCACCATCTGCCTTCAGCTTAACAACCCACTGTAAATGTGAACACATCAGCACAGCAGAGGAGCTGAACCATGTGGGCTGAGTCGCAACCTGCTCTCGTACTACATCAGTTTATGGGATGGAGAAATGAAAATGCTCCAATCCTGAGATATTCTGTCCCAGAGGGACACTGAAGGATGGGGTGTGGACTTCAACCCCGGGGGGAGCGGGAAGGCAGATTTACACACGTCTGCACACAAATTGTATTCCTACATTTAGGAATTGGTGTTTCATTTTGGACCAGAGCCCACAGAACCGGTACATCAGGTGGTGTAAATACAGTGACAGGAAGTGGCTTCAAAGCCAAAAAAAGGGAACAAAGAAAATTGAACATGTAAAGTGTTCAAGTTCTATCTATCTATCTATCTACAGTATCTACAGTATCTATCAACCTACCTACCTACCTATTTACCTACCTACCTACCTACCTATCTATCTATCTATCTATCTATCTATCTATCTATCTATCTATCTATCTATCTATATGTCTATCTATCTATCTACCTACCTATCTATATGTCTATCTATCTATTTACCTACCTACCTACTTACCTATCTATCTGTCTCTATCTCTGTCTACCTACCTTTCAACGTATCAATCAATTTATCTGTCTACCTGTTGATCCATCCATCTATCCATCTATCTTCCTACCTATTCATCTGTCCGTCCTTCTGTCCATTTATCTATTTACAAACTACCTACCTATCTGTCCGTCTTCCTGTCTATCTCTCCATCTCTCTGTCTATCTACCTATTGACCTAACTATCCGTCCATCTATCAGTCTCTCCATCAATCTATCTACTTACCTACCTATCTGTATATCTATCTATCTACCTACTTACCTACTTAGCCATCCATCGTCCACCTACCTACCTATGTATCTATCTATCTATCTATCTATCTATCTATCTATCTGTCTGTCGGTCCATTTATCTATTTACAACCAACCTATCTATCTGTCCATCTTCCTGTCTATCTACCTATGGACCTACCTAACTATCTGTCCATCGATCTGTCCATTGACATGTCTATCAATCTATCTATCTGTCTGTCTGTCTGCCTGCCTGCCTGCCTGTCTGTCTGTCTGTCTGTCTGTCTGTCTGTTTACTAACAACCTACCTATCTGTCCATCTTCCTGTCTATCTACCTATGGACCTACCTAACTATCTATCTATCTATCTATCTGTCTATCTGTCCGTCTGTACGTCCATCTATTTGTTTAACTGTCTGTCCGGCTATCTGTCTGTCTATCTAACTGTCTGTTCGTGTGTATGTCTGTCTGTTTGTTTGTTTGTTTGTATGTCTGTCTATCTATCTATCTATCTATCTATCTATCTATCTATCTATCTATCTATCTATCTATCTATCTGCCTGCCTGTCTGTCTGTCTGTCTGTCTGTCTACTAGCAACCTACCTATCTGTCCATCTTCCTGTCTATCTACCTATGGACCTACCTAACTATCTATCTATCTATCTATCTATCTATCTATCTATCTATCTATCTGTCTGTCTGTCTATCTGTCTATCTATCTGTCCGTCTGTACGTCCATCTATTTGTTTAACTGTCTGTCCGTCTATCTGTCTGTCTATCTGTCCATCTATTTGTTTAACTGTCTGTCCGTCTATCTGTCTGTCTATCTAACTGTCTGTTCGTGTGTATGTCTGTCTGTCTGTCTGCCTGCCTGCCTGCCTGCCTGTCTGTCTATCTATCTATGACCAACCTACCTATCTGTCCATCTTCCTGTCTATCTACCTATGGACCTACCTATCTATCTACCTATCTATCTATCTATACACCTATCTTTCTGTCTTCCTGTCTATCTATCTAGATATGCATCTGTCCATCCATCCTTTCTCTACTTTGAGCCCATTCTCTCCCATACGCCCTCTATATATTCATCCCATCTTGTACTACATTTCAACGGTGTATTACTGTATATATTTACACCCGTTCTACTTCCAAATGTAAATAACACTATTCTAATGTCAACCCACTCTTTCTGCCGGTCAGGTTCGACACCACTCTGCACCGCAGACCTATGCGATGGCAATAGAATGAAATTGGATCTGAACTAATTGAATCCATAAAACACAATCTGACCCGCACTAAACAAATCCACAGTAATCTAGTCTAATGTGATCTAATCTGATCCAATCTATACTCATCTAACTATGATCGTAGTCAGATTGAACTCAAACATAACCATAACCAACGGTTCTGTTTTTTCAGTCGTAACCTCAGACTCTGACTGCACTCAACGACTCACAGGCTCGGATGAGAAGCTGAACATAATCAGCAGAACATATTACTGAACCAATAATTAGAATTTTTTTTTATTTATTTTTTTTTATTTTGTCTTCATAATTACCATGAACCCCGCCTCTGTGTTTGCAACTTTTGTTGCGAGAACACGTCTTAAAAATAAATAGTACACGTTTTTTCCACGGTTGCACAGCAGCAATAGTAAATTAGATGCCGTCATCTTTACACACCTGCTGCCACCAGAACACACACAAACACAGTGTGTTTTTCCTGCTTTGCAAGCACCTCACGCAGACACACACACATTCCCTGACCTTCTGCCCCAGCCTTATATCTGACTCTAATTATAAACTAAATATTGAACCTTTAAAAATACAAACACACTCAGAGGGGAACTGCAAATTGTCCCCATAACTACAGCTATACAAACCAGCGGCGCTCACAGTCGGACGCCGTCGACCTCGGTCTCGCTGTCAAATTAAGGACGGACTTTTATTGCCTTCATCTGGCAGATGTCTGAAAACGAGTCTGCCACCATGTGACAACGCGGCTGATAAAAATAAATAATAACTGGTATTGTTATTAGGAACCATCAACAGGCCACCATCGAGGACAACGCTCAACGGACTGTGAGATACGCGGAGGACAATTGTTAAGAACTGTCAAAAAAGTGAGGACGCTGCTGTAACTCTTTTCCTGTCTCTCATTTGACAATTCCCATCACTGCTGTTGTCTTTTACTGCCGCCGTCTCTAACCGGGACTGTCTGTCTCCCATCTGCTGCTTCACATCATGTAGGATAATGCAGAACTTTATGGATGCGCACAGATGTCCACTATTTTGGCACCGAGGCGGAACAGTTTCCATTTTTCTTTTTCAACAAAATAATATCTGCAAGTCTTAAAAAAATATAATAAATATTTTTTTCTAAAATGGATTGCGCTTGTTGACATGGACAAGATGTTTAAGCAATGGTAACACAAGGCATAGGCAAATTCGCCATCTATAGGTAAAATGTGGGTATTACAGGAAAAAGGGTGATGTATAGTCACTATATTCTCATACCAATTGGTTTGTACTGAAGGGGAAATATTATTTTTACCAATAATTTGCCTCCCCGCAACGTTGACAACCAAAAAATATTTAGTACAGGAGACATTGCCAGGAGTCAATGTCTCTGTCATTGGTGTGAACCCCAGGGTTCAACCCCATTAACTGTTGATGAGCCCATCATTACCGTGGACAAATCGATTGATATCATGTCAGAAAATAACATTTCCCACATTGACAGACTACGATATTGACTTTTTATTGTATTCTTCATCACAGGATGTCAACCTCACCAGTCTACCATAGACTTTATGGCAACTAATGACTTGGATTGGTTGTCAACATTTCCGGTTTTCCTTTTTTCGTTCCTTGAGCCCCTTTCAAGCCACGATCACAATACAAACCAACAATATCAGGTATTCTGAACCATTGGGACCCAGCCCAAAGTTGGGCCCCAGGGGCCCCCTAGAGGGCCATGAAAAACTGCTATTATTAGGTGCCCCTTAACTATATGATTTGGCCATTATTTAATTGTTTGGGCCACATTACGAAACTGAACGGACCACATCTGGCCCCCGGGCCTTAGATTAACCACACCTTTTAGATAAAAATCAGGTGCTTCAGGCAGCTGATGAATGTTCACACTCTATAGCAGACGGTAAAGGTTGCAAATTGCTCTGGTTACTCCATGGATGAAGATAAAACAAGGAACATGAGCATGTCCTGCATGACCTTTAGTTTTTAATTTCTAAATCCAGTGGTTCTCCATCTTTTCTTTACTGCCCCACCCTGGTTCATAAAAAAATGACACAAATATTTGGGGTGGCAGCAAAAGCCAGAGTGTAAAATAAAATGGACACTTTGGAAACCTCCTGCCTAGACACTAAATTAACCTTAAAAAAGTTTTCATCTCTAATCTGTGATTTGCTTTGTAAAAACAAGAGGTCCACAAAAGTGGTCCCTCAGGAAAGGGACGCCCAGATGTTCTCACGGACCTTGTAACACTGGTACTCTGAGGTTCTCGACAAACTGAACCGATGCTTCACTCAGCAGGTGTGTGAAAGTCTCCGACTCACCACTGTGAAGTCTTCGGCGCTGCACTCCATGCCACGGAAAAAGCAGGACAGCAGCATGTCCTTGATGTCGTGACCTGTCCGGTCGTAGAACTCGCGCATGTTAAAGGGGCGTGGCTTGTAGCTGTCGAAGTTGGCCTTCTCCTTCAGGACCTGCAGGACGTGTTCTTCCACCAGGTGTGGGTCCCGGATCTCGTACCTGGATGGAGTTAAAAATACAAGCGGTTTAAGAATCATAATCAATATTTTGGACCCAGCAGACCAGAGATGATCTGATGGGTCCGACCTCAACAAGGCTGGTTACCATGAAGTAGAAGACTGTTATGGAAACGTGTCTCTTTGACAAGGTGGTTCTTAAGCACATTGTGATAAAAATAAATGTGATAAAAATGGTCAAACACGTTCGTTAGCAGATGAAACCTCAACCTTTTTATAGAACATCCTGCTGGTTTCTTACACGTCTTGTTCATTTTAATGCCTGGTTTCAATAAAAGTGCATTTGTTTGGACAAATATAATGATGAGAACAAAAAAAACTCATAGACGTTTAATTTTAACCCTTTATTACCTTATTTTGTGATAGTACCACGTAATTTCATGATAGTATCACATTATTTCATTATAGTATCACATTATTTCATTATAGTCTAATGTTATTTCACGATAGTATATTTCGTGGTAGTATCACAATATTTCGTGATACATATCACGTCATTGTTTTATAATATCACATTTTTCCGTTATAGTATTACATTATTTTGTGATACTGTCATGATATTTTGTGATAAATATCACAATATTTCGTAATAAATTATCACATTATTACATAATGTTATCACGTTATTTTTTGTTTTGTTTTGTTTTTGTTATTCCCTGATGGCATAACATTCTTCCGAGGTAGTATCACAATATTACTTTCACAAAATATCGTGATGCTATCACGAAATAATGTGATACTATATAGATATTTTGTGAAAGTATCACAATATTTTGTGATACATATCACGTTATATTGAGATAGTATCACGTTATTTTGTGATAGTATCACCTTATTATATTACAGTGCCAAGTTATATCATGATAGTATCACGTTATTTCATGAAAGTATCACGTTATTTTGTGATGGTACAACATTCTTCCATGGTAGCATCACAATATTACTTTCATAAACTATCGTGATACTATCACGAAATAATGTGATACTATCACAATATTTTGTGAAAATATCACAATATTTTGTGAAAATATCACAATATTTTGTGATAGATATCACATTATATTGAGATAGTATCACGTTATTTTGTGATAGTATCACGTTATTTCAAGAGAGTAAGACGTTATTTTGTGAAAGTATCACATCATTCTGTGATAGTATCACATTATTACATGATAGTATCACATTATTTTGTGATAGTATATGGTGGTATCACAATATTACTTTTACAAAATATCATGATTATGTGATGCTATCGCAATATTTTGTGAAAATATCCCGATATATATCAAGTTATTTCGAGATAGTCTCACTTCATTTCGTGATACATTTCTAGCGGCTTTATTTTCCCTAGTAAAAGGTTGTTTTGTTTTTTTTTTCTTGGTAGGTTTTCCTTACCCTAGCTGAGGGTCTAAGGACAGAAAATGCTAATGATGTTCATAAAGGTGGCAAATAATCCTAATTAATCTCGAACTAAAGCAACTGTGCTCTGAACGTGGCCGTCCAGCAGCCGCTACTCACCAGAAAACCAAGCTACTGCCTGAATTTGGCAGCTGAACTGAGGCGACGGAGCCACGGCAGGTAGTGCTGAGTGGGCGGAATCCGCTCATTACTTAAAAGATGGGAACTTTTACTTCCAAAAAAATACTGTTAATCAATCTTCCACGTAATTAGGATGGAGCGTGGAGGCAGATCGTTTTCACGTCGTAAGCATAACAATGTTCCTCGTGTTGTTAGGCGTGTGGCGCTAATGTGGCGGGAAGGCACAAATAAAATAAATCAACTTTAAGTAAAAGCAAAACACTTCACTTAACATCTGTTACGGCACCAAATCAGGTGTTCGCTGAAGGGGAGGCTCACGCACTCCAGCGCCACCTGTTCTGCCTTTTCAAACATGTGACGCACACACACACATTTACACACAGATTCATGAGCAACGATGATTCGTTCCCGCCTGTTTCCTGCACCTGGAAACAGTCAGTCACAGGTTTGAATTAACCTCAATTAACTGTCGTGGCCTCGCACACGAGAGAATGCCAGCCCGCCGCTGACCCCTGCTGGGTGATGGGTCATCAGCCGAGCGAGCGCTGAATTTATGGACTGCTAAAATTAAGCGGAGCTGACAGGCACAGATGAGGACCATTCGTCAGGGAACGGACTGGTTCGGGGAGGGAGAGACAAGGGTGGAAACGTGCGATGAGGTCGGAAAGACGTCACGATCGTTTCATCTCCTCATTTGTTTCATACTGTCGTGAAGATTCTGAGAGAAATCCTTGATTTTTGAAAAAAAAAAAAAAAAACGGAATTCTTCCTGACTTTTTTTGGATGTGTTTGTATGGTCATGGGGACAAGAGGTGAAACTTCTTCCTACTGTCTCATAGGACTACTACTACTTACCCTGTCCAGAGGCCCCCATAGTAACTATTTTTGGACATGTTGGGCCATATTTGGCCCACGAGCCTTGAGTTTGACACCTTTTAGACCATATATGGGCAAACTTTTTGACTTGCGGACCACAAATGGTCCTAAAATTGGACACAGTAGGGGGCAGTGCAGAGCAGAAAGATGTATCAGTCATTACAACCAAGATAAATGGCATGAAATAGTCATAGTAATGTATAAATCCTAAAATCCTACATTTCCAATACCCTTTATGATGTAATTTCCTGGGGAAATGTGTTATTAAAGCGAAAAGCCAGAAGTATAATGATAATATAAATAAATTATCTAATTTGGACAAGTTTGGCGGGCCGCATTTAAAAGCTCAACGGGCCGCATCTGGCCCCTGGGCCTTAGTTTGCCTATGCCTGTTTTAGACAGAAGAAAAAGAAAATATAATATGACAACTCATCCTTCCACTGCTTGCCTTGATTGCAATGTTTTTTTTTTATGGATACACAGTCATTTGACCAAAAGGTTTTTTGTTAAGTTGCCAATACTGGACATTCAGTCTCCCAAAAAAAAAAAAAATTCAACTTTACACAAGTCGTAAAAATGACTTATTCTATGATAAAAGTGGTTACTTTTGCCGATAGATGATGATTTTGCAGACCGGGCATCAGATACTTTGCTGATATTGGACCACTTTGTTTTTATTTTCGAAGCCCAATGGACGGAAGCGCAAAAGACCGAGCGTCTCCTCAGACGTCAGAATTCTCCCTCTGAATCTGAGGCCCTATTTCTCAAACCGTAATTGGCCGTAAATCTTCACTTTGGGTTAATTCCACGAGGTCAGGTGATGCCCGTGCTCCTCAGCGTGATTTGTGCCGTAATATACCGCTAATCCATGAATAAAATATGAGGTTCTTAATTATTTCCTTTGCAGATGGAATATTTTAAATACCATCTCCGCACTGCATTAAACAAACGTGCTGTTTAATACGGAGGTTTGGATTTTAATATAAATGATCTTCAACTTTTAAATAAATTAAAAGCTTTAATCAGTTGCGAGATACAGTGAGGATTCCCAGCTGCCTCAGCCTGAGGATGTCACAGAAAACACAGAAAAAAAGCTCAATTTCAATATAATATGAATAAATGTAGTTCGTATTTTTAATATATATATTCCAACTTCACAAAACATTGCTGTTTTCTTTAATTCATGAGTCAAGAGGGAGATTTAAGATGGATAAAAGCCGTCAGACGGACCAGACCAGACACCACTTAAATCAGCCAGACGAGTGTTAATGCTGTCGTCAGACCAATTATTTAAACCTCAAAATGTAACTCTATCTGAAACGGAGAGACCAATTTAACAAACTGATGTAGTTAGAACCGGAAAGTGACTTCACACAAATGCATATTGACTTCAGCGGACTCTTTGAGCAGTCACTGAAACCACAGGAAGTTGGAGAAAAATGTGTAAAAAAAAAAAGATTTGCAACTGCTCATGAAAACACATAACTGGTGAGGTTACAAGGAGCAGAGGAGGAGATGGTGGAGGAGTTTAGATGCTGAGGATCAACTGTTCAGAGCAGTGGAGACTGTGGAGGAGACAGAGGAGAAGAATAGAGTGGAGTCAGGATGGAACAACTGGAGAAAAGAGTCAGGAGTGATCTGAGATAGAAGAGAGTCAGCTAAGGTGGAGGGACGAGGGTGAGACCAGCCATGATGGATGGATTAGAGACACTAGGAATAGACAGAAGACAGGAGACAGAGCTGGAGGTGGAGGAGTTAAAGATGCTGAGGTTCTCTTTAGGAG
>JAFBJS010055183.1:35775-51477 GCA_016785265.1 Paraplagusia blochii | reverse complement strand
TCCCTGCTGAAGAAAAAAAAAAAAAAAAAAAAAAAAACACAAAAAATAAATAAATAAACACATAAATCCATGTTTGTTGCGAGAACAATGCATGAATGTGTTTCCTTCCCTGCAGGGTTATCACCTGCAATCTGGATAGTATACAGAGTTCATCACGGAGCGACCACATTCAGCATGGAATTATGAAAAATTGAATTTGTGTCGTTCTGAGAAGTGCAGCTCTACTATTGTGCCCCAGGCTGCAGAGTACAGCGCCAATCAATATGGCAAAAATACACGGAGTAATGATTGCGGATGTATACGAACTTCCTCTGCTGCATAATAACGGTGTTTATGTGGGAATTTCACTGCAAAAAATATTCATTCTCGGAATAAAACGAGTGAAGTGGGGAGAAAAAAAAAAAAAAGAAAAAGCTGAGAATTCCCATCAAAAAGTTTCAAGTTGCAGGGAGTTTGTCATGGCCAGTCCGAAGACACTAAATGATCAGAGCAGTGAGAGAATACTCAAAAAGTGTGGAGAGGCAACGTTCCCTGGCAGTGGTGAATTGCGTAGGGGATTTAAAGGAATCTACTTATCCGTCTAACTACCACGGAGATGTTCATTCCACCTGAACTGCAAGATGAAGTGATGACAAACTGCACTCCATCATCTTCCAGTTACCTGAAGAAGCCGTGTGATTGGCTGAGAACTTGATTGATTTGTATATTGCTGCAAAACTTTCCTTCTTATATGTTAAAACTACTACATTGGAGGAAAAAAACATAAGAAAATTTGTCTTTAAAGTTAAATATTCAATACTGGACCCCACATGTACAATACACTGCATTTTCAAGCCGCTACAGAACATTTGGAGAATGACTGAAGTCAGCATTTGCACAGAGTTTCTTTTCTTTCCAGACACTTACAGTACAGTACTTTATTGAATTAAACTTGGACTGTCTCAGTTTTAATTATAACTGCGAGGAAAAAGTCCAACGTTTCAGCCAAGTGTCTTAAGACATCCGATCCAGTCGCCTTCTACTGTGCTGAAGTCATTATGTAATTATTTTCCATGGGAAATTACTGTAAAGAGAGCACTAATGTGTTGCAGATGATAAAAAAGGAAATTTTAGAGAATGAAAACTCCTAATCCTGGTGTAAGAAATCATCAAAAGTTGACGAAAGTATTAAATAAATGCACAATATTTGTAAAATAGCACATAATCCTAAAGTTTATATTCAACCTGGTGAAACTTTTTGCTCAATCACAGCAACAACTACCAAAGCACCAATAAAAATACATATACCTGCAGGTCCAGGTATCACAGATGTCAATAAATGGCATAACATCTAATTAATCCTAATCTTTAGTCTAATCCTAAACCTGGATTGAAATTCCAACCTCGAAAACCAACCACTGAATACCAACAAAACCTGCAAAAAATGTCCCCATCAGGACCAGGTGACCCTTCAACATCAGTTACCCCACAAGGATAGTTACACCAGACAAACACACACCTGCCGTTGAGCAAGGCAAGCAGTTCCCCGGCGTGGTACAGGTCGTTGCGGGTCACCCTGGTGAAGCGGAAGGAGTTGAGGTTGCACAGGGTGATGGAGGGGAACCTCAGCTTCGGGGCGGCCACCTCGTCCAGCTTGGTGACGTGCGGGTACTGGAAGTAGAACTGCACCCGGTCCACGCAGACCAGCACCAGGACACCCAGGGAGCCCAGGAAGAAGAGAATCCACAGGCTGCGCTTGATGCACATCCGCTCGTAGGTGAACATGTGCGAGATGCCGTGCAGCGTGGACCTGCTGGCGAAAACTTCAATGGGCGCTGGTTGTTTGAAGTCCATGTCCTCCGAGTCCGCCTTCAGATCCATGATGCGACTTCGGAACCACCGTGGGCGGCCGACGGTGACAGGAACCCGGATCGCTCGAACGGATGCACTGGCTGCTGGTTTGGGTTTGGGTTTGAGTGAAGCTGGTGTTGGAGTGCGAGTTCACGCCCTGTCGACGCATATGTTTCTCATGCAGCCCGTGTCCGATGTTGCGTCACTGAAGAGCCAGACATTTAAAGCCAATCTCCCCGGGATGTCCTCCGGACACTGAGACCACGACTGGACAGTAAGTGAGGGGAGAGAGGCATGTGTTTCTGGGCTGAGTCTTGATCACTGGTCCGTTGAAATATAAATAACCCGGTGAGGACCGGTGCCAACACTGTGTCTCCTTCCGAGTCCACTTCGATAAGTGGGTTTTTGCGCCAGTCAGTCAGTCCGTGGCTCCGATCCGCTCCTCGTGCGTCTAAAGCACAACACACTCCGGCTCCATGGCTTTATTTCCACGCTCCTACCAATTCCAACATGTGTGAAGACGGGAAACAAACAGCCGCTGATGTCGCTTCCTCCCCCCCCGAAAAAGAATCACCGGATCCGGCTCGGTGTTTTTCCTCACAGCTGCAGCAGAGCGGAGGTTCTGTTACAGAGTCACTCAGAGCTGCTGCTCCTGCTGCTGTTGCTGCTGCTGCTGCTGTTGCTGCGCCTCCATCTGCTCGTTTTGCATCCACTCCGTCCGAGGAACACACGGTCACACAAACGCACGCCGTTTCTACCTCGATGCAGCAATCAAAAGCGGTCCACCTGGCGGCCAGGCGGGTTGTAGGATCTGGAAGAGTGGACCACAGCCGTCCCCCACCTCCGTCAGGTCCGTCCAAAATGCTGAACACGGGGAGCCACCTCCGAGTCCACTGTGGTCTGCCCGGATCAATAAAATTCGAGAGCGGAGAGATAGGAAATGACAGAATGCGTTAGGGACCAGGTGACCAACACGGACGTCAGTGTCACTGACACCAAGTCAGTAGTTGGACCTCATGCTATCAAAATTGATGCCAATAAAATGATCGATTCTGTCTGTCAAATAATATTTGGCCAAAAATACTTCAGAAAATAATAAAAAAAAATCTTTAATTTTTCTGATTTCTGACTGTTGTACACCGTCCAGCCCTGCAGGTGGCAGTAGCGCAATCTTGGAGAAAAGAACAAGCAACTTTAGAAGGAGATAAATTTGTCTTGTTGGACAGAGAGTCCTATGTTGACTATTGAAGCAACAGTTGCCGCATCGGACATCATTACGATCTTATTGCAACTGCTTTATTGATTCTAAACACATTTTCCAGTTTGCGATCCGTTTTTTTTAGTTTTTATAGTTACCAAATGTTGATGTTAGCTAATGATTACATGGACAAGTGGAATTGGCTCCAGTGAACCTGCAAAAAAAAAAAATATTAGAAAGATAATGGTGTTTATAAGGCGCATTACTGCCACCTACTGGGCTGGAGTGCATACATCAGGATCCCTCAATTTGATGTGAATTGTAATCAATTAAATTTTTATTAATAATATACTCTAATCACTTTTTAAAGGACTATTCCATAATAATTTTGACTATTTTGTGCGTTTTACTCCACAGTTTTGTGCAAATATATTAAATATTCTATTATTTGGACAAGTTTACTCAGATTACGCAGGTTGTGGTTGCCTGAAAGTGTGTGAAGGAAGAATAGTGATGGGTTACGAGTCATGGCATCTTTTTTTTTTCTAAAAAAAAGAAAAACTTCTTCCAACGCCAGCGCTGAATCCACAGTGGGAGGTTTATCATTTAACTGCTGCAAAATACATCCTGACTAAAATTGTGCACATTCTCACTCACAACCCACTGAACCTGCAAATTCCACGCAGACTGGCCCACAAAATCACACTCGTCACGAAACACCTGGCGTCAGGATCGTGAAGGAAGTTTCCTCACATGGAGACACGTTCAGAGCAGAGCTGTCTGTCTTATTCAGATGAGTTTGACAAAAATACATAACAATCTTTTTTTTTTTTTTCCTGCTCTGCTGATTGGTAACTGGTTTGTGAAATATTTTATAACACTGTCTGCTCTTTTTTTTTTTTTTTTTTTTTCTCCATGTCTATTTTAAACAGATATAATAAGATGGATGTCATTCCTGGCATCGTCAAGCTGTCGTGTGCATTTTTTTTTTGAGATATGGACATTTTACATTTTGTGCCACATACTAATATGCAAACCATGTCGTCTCAGCCTGCGGACAGGAAGATCCAATGTGAGGCAATACTTCAAAAGTGGCCCAATTCCACAGTAAAGCCACTGAAGTAGCAGCTTGCTTATCGCCACTGTTGCACTCTGGCAGTTTTCTGAATTAAATAGGCTGACATTTTGCACAATATTTTGTTTTTTTATGAAAGAGGGGAAATGAAATGAAAGGAAATGCAAAACAAGCCTTGGCGAATGTGGAAACTCTAAAAATTATTGGTCTCATCCTCTGGGATTCTGGAGAAGCTGAAACAATGACCCATGTCCGAAGTGTTCCTGTAAATTTCGGGATCATGGATTGCTCCTTAAAGGAATGTTGTTTGCTCTACCAATGAAGAACCTATAAAATCTGTTCTACCTTATGTCCCGTTGTCCCTCCCACACCAGACTTTACAGTCCACCAGTGCAGTCAAGCAGGGAAAGTCCATCAGGTCTGCTTATATCTGCCAAAACCCAGCTTAAGACTCCAGTCAACTCTGCTTTAAACGCTCAAGAATACATGTTCTCATACGCCTGGCGAGGTATTCGGGGACGAAAGGCTCTCTTGCAATCGTCAAACCATTGACAACATCTTCCACTTGGCCTGGGAACGCAATTTTCTGCTGATGTTGAAGCTATGGAAGGATTAGGACTGTGAGGCTGGAGGCAGTGAAGGGTTAGTGATTTCTACACACCATGAGCTTCTGTCCTCTTTGTGACCTGCGCTGTATCTGCAGCCAATCAGCGTCGTTCTAGACCAGTCAGTGTCCAATCACAGGTAGGGTACTCAAGATATATACAGTAGGGCAACCGTACATGCTTCAAGAAAGAAAAACTCTAATACAGGGGTAAGCTTTCGGATAAAGGACCCAAATATGGTGGAAAGTTGGTCTGGTAGACAGTACTCATGGGGACCATCATGAAACACATTTAAATTCAAAGACATGTCAATTGTCCTTTACTTCAACAAAGTCCGATTTTTCCAAACACAACATTTTCTTTCATTTAACTCTGTTACAGATGATTTCATGTTGCCTTTAAGGTAGGGGCCTGCTCGATGACCGTCGAAATCCGTCAAGATGATTGGTCTGAGCGCTGTAGATAGAACGGGCTGTGTCCATTCACAACAGGGGCGTAGCCAGAACCCATAAAATGGGTGGGCCCCGAATAAATTAGGGTGGACCAACCCCAAAGTATTATAGCCAAGTTTGATCAGCCCTCTCACTGGGTGGGGCGGGCCTGACTGAAAAGTGGGCGGTCCCAGGCACACCCGTGGCTACGCCTATGGCAGAGAAGGCTTTGCGGTAACCTGGCAGCTGGTGGATTCGAACCTGGAACCCTCCAGACCCAAGTGCTGTATAATAACCACTAGGCATCACCGTTTAGCAAAACGCTGTTCGATTTACAGGAAACAGCCCTTACTTACACTGCCTAAAAATCATCAATATAAATGAATAAAATAAGTTACAATGCTGCCACCTAGTGACTAGAAACTTTTATGGGTGTCGAAGATGAAATTTCTTTTTTTATCATTTGTTGTTTGAACGCCCAGAGAGCAGTGGGTGGGGACGTAACCACCTCAGCAATAACTTTGTTGTAAGGGGAATCGAACAGGGGACCTTACGGACCCAAGTCCGCTTCCTTAACCACTAGGACACAGCTTATTTATTTACATATGTAGTGCAGCAAACTCAGGCATCGAATTATCAGGTTTTCATTATTGGAAGAAAAAAACGATACCGATTCCTACAGACGATACAAAGGATACTGATAAGTAACGGTACTTAATGCTGCATATTACATATATATGCAATGGAGCAAATCAGTGAATCCATGTGTTGCATGTGTCTCTCAGGTTTTACCCAGTGGCATGGACAGTCTGTATATGTCGAAGTTAAGAGAGGAAAACCAGACGTAGGCCGGATAGCAGACGACGTGTCAGTACTGTCAGTGCTGGACTAGTCTCAGTCTCACACAGCCGAGAGGCAGGAGGAACTCAGCCATGAAATTGTTTATAATGCGTCCATAATTGTCGTGTGCTGCAGTATCGGCTGTGGCAGAGTGGCAGGAATCTATACTTCCCGATCATGTATTGAACCGCATCTGCTGCAAGATGAGCCGCGCTCTTATCGCATCTGATCCAGCCAGGAGATGGAGACTTCTGGGTAAAGAGTGTGAAGTTACAGGAAGAAGAAATGATTCATCTGCACCTGTGTCTCAGACCAGCGGCTGTTTACTGTTTAGTTCCGTGACTTGTTTCTCAGCGACGTTAAAGGTTTTTCCAGAGATTGAAAATGTGTGATTTTTTTTTTTTTCATGTCTGTCTTCGTTGCCGTTTGTTAAATCATTTAACACAGACCAAGCTCCCGCTCCTGAATGTAACGTATTCATTTTCACAGATATCATGAAAGTGACTCATGCTCCCAAATGCTGTCATCGCGTCTCCTCTCCCTCCACTCCTTTCCTCTCATTTCTGTCTCGTCCAATGTTCACTCTTTTCTTCTGTCCTCCTTACGCCTCCTTTCCCTTTACTCGTGTCTCTTATGATTTCTTTTCATCCTTTTCCCACCAGTTTTCTCGCCTCCTTCTTTTCTGTTTTCCTCTCCTCCTACCTGCTTCTTTTAAATCTGCTCACCTCTCGTCCTTCTTCCTTTTCACTTTCCTCCCCTCCCCTCCTCTCTTCCTCTCTTCCTTTTCCATCTACTTCTCTCCTTTTCACTGCTTAATTCTCACCTGCTCTCCCTTTTCCCTCTCCTATTCAATTTCCTCCACTAGTCGTCTTTGCTGTCCTCCTTTTGCACCTCCTCTTGGTCCTCCTATCATAGTTTTTTCTCATTTCCCCTTCTTTTCTTTCCTCTTAATTTCCTTACTTCTTTTCCCTGCTCTGTGTTTGCACCTCCTTTCCCCTCCTACCTAACAATTTCCTCTTTTTTTCCTCGTTATTATTATTTATCCTCCTCAATCTTCCTCTTTTCTCTCCTCCTTTCTCCTGCTGATTTCTTTCCTCCATTTCCGCGTCCCTTACTTCCTCCCATCCTCTGCTTTTCTGTTCCCTCCTTTTCCTTGTCCCAATTTCTCTGCTGTCTCCTCTTCTTGCACCTCCTTTCCTCACCTCTTCTAGATAGATAGACAGATCTATCTGGATGGATGGAGAGATGGTTGAGAACTTTGTGAATCCCTCAGGAGTATTTTGTGGGGAATTATGGACCCTGGTTCTCCTCTCCTCTCTAATGACTTCCCTCTAATCATTTTCTTTCTCCATCTCTCCTCCCTTCCTTTTTTCATTCTTCCTCACACATGTTCTTTTTCTCTTTTACCTCCTCTTCTCAATGCTCCTCTCCTCGCTTTTCTCCTCTCTTTTCCCTGTCCCCTCCTCCCCCTACCTTCTCCTCCCCTTCACACTGCCTGCTGACTGGCTATTACTTTGGCCGAGACTGCTCCGAGTGCCAACCAGCACAGAGGGAGCTGGCGGGGACGAGGAGCACGCTCTGGGGAAGCATCCACCAGCCTCCATCATTATCTCTGGGCCGGCAGAACACAGGGGGAGCGAGGAGCTCTTGACCCCGATAATTTGAGTCTGTCTCATGCACACGCCCGGACTCTGGTTCCTAGCGGCTGCCATCTTGTCACCCATCCAGAACATAATATCATCAAAAGGCTGACAGACAAGGTCTCCGCAGACGGATGGACATTACATCGGCGCTAACCATGACTGACTGCACCTTCTTAACATAAACAAATGTCCACTATCCCGGCGTCCAATGATCTGCAGCAGCCAAGGTCTCCTTCACCTAGAGAATCCATCATTAGGGAGACTTGATGTAACCGGTTTACTTTGCTTAATGCAGTTCACCTTCGTCGAGGAAGACGTCGTCTCGGACTGCGGCCTCGCATTCTCGCCTAGTCTCGTGCAACGTTGCGGTCCATAAATTATGGCGGTTAAATTTACAGTTTGTGTTTCGAGAGTAAATCACGGCAGGTTTACGCTCTGTGGAACACTTACGGCCCCATGAGTCAGTCAAGGTTTTTAGGGAAATGTCTTCAGTAACCCATGCACACAGAGAAGCAAAAAAGTAGGAGAAAAGGATTGAGATGTTTGGTTCACCTGTGTTCATCTTCATCTGCTCGTCCGTTGCTGCGTCACCTGGGCAGATGGCACCAACCGAATCACTTTGCACCATATACTGGGAGCCTACCTGCAGGCGGTGTTGGGCAAGTTACTTTAAAAAAAAAAGTAACATATTACTTTACAGGTTACTGCTCTGAAAACAAGTAACTAGTAACGTTATTAGTTACTACGTTATTAGTTACTGTCAATCTATTTATTTGTCTATCTGTCTTTCTGTCCGTCCGTCCGTCATTTGTTAAACTAAGATAATGGCGTGTAAAAGTCATGTATAAAACATAAAATACTCTATTTTTTGATAGCCTTTCTGACATCATCTACTGGAAAATTGCGTTGATTGCACGAAAAGGGTGGAGCTATTATGATAACACGAATAAATTATTCAATTTGGACAAGGTTGGCGGGCCATATTAAAAAGCTGAATGGGCCACCATCTGGCCCCCGGGCCTTAGTTTGCCCATGTCTGGTCTAGAATAAGGGCAGTGATGGCAGTTAAGGGAGTGGAGTCTAGAAGGCTCCAATACAGGTTCCAATACTCCATCCTGACTCAGACTCATCCGCCCTGAAGCAGTGTGATTTGGGTGGCGGTGGTGGAGACTGCTGCCCTGCGACTCCATCAGCAGTGGAGATGAGTGAGTCCATCTCCTGCGGAGACAGTTTTTTTTTTTTTTTCAATCTGGCTACAAACCTGTAGGCGGGGTAAAAGGCCTGGTGGCAAAATATAAATCTGATTGGTTCAAAATAAAATTCTGTTGCTATTTATTGCACGCGCCCAGTGCCCACACCAGCGGCTTTAGGGCTAATCACCCTGGCAACACGAGGTGGAAGATAATTGGATGGAAAACTCCAGTACATAAGACTGGAGGCAGAACACTGAGAACAAGACTGAATGACAGAGAATAATATCTTATTAATATAAATTACATGTATATTGTATAGTAAATAATTACTTAGATGCAGCTTGGATGAATACTGAAAACACATGAGAACTAATACTATCTAGTACTAATAGTGAAGTACTTTTGCTCTGCTGTGAGTTTTCTGTGTAGCAAAATAATATCACTGCTTCCATGGAAGAACTGTTATTGTATTTTTTATTATTTTTATGTATTAATCTCATCAGTTTTTTTCTCTGTGCACAGGTGCTGCTGTGACCTGTGAATTTTCTTGTTGTGACACAAATAACTGTTTTAAATCAGGAGCCGCACTGAACGTTGACATAATGACACACGATGAAATAATTACTGAGCTGCCGATCAAAACAACACCACACGCAACGTTAATAATCACCGTTATAGTAATACAATAGACACTGTCAAATTTCACTGCTGCCACTCAGGTCTTTATTGTCTCTTATTGTTTTTATCTAATTAATATTGTCTATTTATTTGTCTGTCTGTTGGTCAATCTGTGTGTCTGTCTATCTATTTGTCTTTCTGTCTGTTTGTCTGTTTGTATGTCTGTGAATCGGTGAATCTGTGTGTCTGTCTGTCTGTTTGCCCTACTTTGTGTCTGTCCTACTGTCTGTCTGTCTGTCTGTCTATCTATCCAACTGTCTGTCTGTGTGTCCCTAGGTCTATTTATTGGACTTTCTGTCTGTCTCTCTGTTTGTCTGTCTGTCTGTCTGTCTGTAGGTCTATTTATTGGACTGTCTGTCTGTCTCTGTGTCTGTCTATCGATCTGACTTCCTGTCTGTCTCTCTGTTTGTCTGTCTGTCTATCTATCTATCTATCTGTCTGTCTGTTTGTCTGTCTGTCTGTCTGTCTGTCTGTAGGTGTATTTATTGGACTGTCTGTCTGTCTCTGTGTCTGTCTATCGATCTGACTTCCTGTCTGTCTCTCTGTTTGTCTGTCTGTCTATCTATCTATCTATCTATCTATCTGTCTGTCTGTCTGTCTGTCTGTCTGTCTGTTTGTCTGTCTGTCTGTCTGTCTGTAGGTGTATTTATTGGACTGTCTGTCTGTCTCTATGTCTGTCTATCGATCTGACTTTCTGTCTGTCTCTCTGTTTGTTTGTCTGTCTATCTATATGTCTGTCTATCTATCTATCTGTCTGTCTGTCTGTTTGTCTGTCTGTCTGTCTGTCTCTAGGTCTATTTATTGGACTGTCTATCTGTCTCTGTGTCTGTCCATCGATCTGACTTTCTGCCTGTCTCTGTTTGTCTGTTTGTCTATTTATATGTATGTCTGTCTATCTATCTATCTGTCTGTCTGTAGGTCTAATTATTGGACTGTCTGTCTATCTATCTATCCAACTGTCTGTCTGTGTGTCCCTAGGTCTATTCATTGGACTTTCTGTCTGTCTCTCTGTTTGTCTGTCTGTCTGTCTGTAAGTCTATTTATTGGACTGTCTGTCTGTTTCTGTGTCTGTCCATCGATCTAACTTTCTGTCTGTCTCTCTGTTTGTCTGTCTGTCTGTCTGTAGGTCTATTTATTGGACTGTCTGTCTATCGATCTGACTTTCTGTCTGTCTCTTTATCTGTCTGTCTATCTGTCCCTCTATCTGTCTGTCTCTCTATCTATCTACTAATCTACTGTATCTGTCCACGTATCAGTCTGTCTATCCATCTATCTGTCTGTCTCTCTCTATCTGTCTATCTCTATTTGTGTGTTTGTGTTACTGCAGCGCTGCCAGAGCCTCAATCTCCTAAATGTAAAAACTTAATGTAAATATTTATCTGACAATTACTGGTGAGAACCTCCATCATGTTCCTCCACTTGTCCTACACATCTGTGAGTGATTGATCCGCTGTTTACACCATTTCTTCTTCTTGGGTCTCTGGGTTCAGTGCAGTGTCAGCTGTATCTGCTTGAAGACACGAGTTTTTCTAATGATTGTGAACTTTGTGTGCTCCCAGCCTTGGGCCTTATCCAGGATGAGTGCCTTTAAGATATCGCAAATTTCACTTGTTATGTTTCTCAAAGAGATACGGCTCCAAAATGGACCCACAGGCAGCAGAGGGAAGCCAGGTGGAACCGATATGTGCAACAGAAACCTCTTTTCCGGGAAAGTAGGGGACGTGAGGGAGCTGTTGGCGAGAGAGTCCAATCAGGTGAGGACTACGGGACAGTGGAACCTGAAGATACGAGGTCCATGAAACTGAGTTTTCCATGTTTCAAGTGAGCAACTTTTGCAGGGTTCTCCATGGGATTGAGGAGACGTCTAACTCTGCAGTTCTAGCAGCAAGGAAACCAAGCTCAAAAGTTACTTTAGACTAGACATGGGCAAACTAAGGCCCGTGGACCCGATGCGGGTCGCTTGGCGTTTTAATCCGGCCCACCAAAATTGTCCAAATTACACTTATAATTTATATTATCCTTCTACCTTTTCTTCTACCCCAATAGATGGTTTCAAAGAGGCTGAAAGCACTTCGCCTTTATTTAATACTTTACTCATCATTTAGCTTAACGATAAATTTAGCTTTACCCCACAGAGCTACAGTGATAAAGTGACCTTCAAACTTATTTTACTTTTAGTGTGTTGACATTCAAATCAAACAAGCAGGCATGTAGTCAAATGGTTTGGATAATATGTTGTTGCTGCTGTTGCTGCCGTTGCTGCTGTACCATGTGTTTTCTTGCTCTGAGGCCTGTTTGATTTCAACCCTGAGGTTAAGAACAACCTGACACAACCCCAGGTTTTCCAGTAAACTGTATGAATAAAAAATGTTGAATCTGTAATCATAACATTTTAAAAATAAAAACAGGACACGCAGGACAGGGGATGAGGTTCAGACAGCTATTAAAGGCAGTGGTCTCCAACCACTGGGCCGGGGACCAGCACCGGTCCGTGGGTGAATTGGTGCGGGAAATAACATTGATCCATACCTATATTACCATTGATTCCATTGTCAATAATGCAACTATATTTGATCAGGAAATATTTTCTCAGTGAAGACAACAACAATAAACTCAAAATGACACAGAGTCATTGATACAAGATTCTAACCTTGTATACCGGTCTGGTAGGAGAAAATTATAGGCTGTGTGCACTTGAGAAATCCTTGTTGTGCCCATGCATAGTTAATTCGGGTAGGATGATTTTATAGGTAGGAAAATATTTCAGAACACCAGATATTTCATTTTATTGAGGGGTATTTATCCGCCACAACTATAGTACGAAAATAGTACGAGACATTTAACCGGTTTGTGGCGTAAAAAAGGTTGGGGAACAAGGAATAAAAGGAATCTAAACACTAAAATTCCATCTTGGGGACAAATCAAGAATCAGCAACATTTAATTCCCAGATAATGCAAATCTTGCATCTTTAGCAAACAGAGAGTCCTTGGTTCAATTGCCCCGATACACCCCTGACCATGTGGTACCTCTGGCAATTGAACCAAGGACTCTCTGTTTGCTAAAGATGCAAGATTTTGCATTATCTGGGAATTCATTGTTGCTGATTCTTGATTTGTCCCCAAGATGGAATTTTAGTGTTTAGATTCCTTTTATTCCTTGTTCCCCAACCTTTTTTACGCCACAAACCGGTTAAATGTCTCGTACTATTTTCGTACTATAGTTGTGGCGGATAAATACCCCTCAATAAAATGAAATATCAATAGTTGGAAGAGTTCAGATGTGTATAAGAGACAGCCTGACACGTATTGATTTTTTATCGGTATTTTACTGATATGTTTGAAAAATGATACGCGTACATTGCTGGACAACATGGTTTATGTCATGCAGTGGTATGTGTTGACCTCCTTGTTGGGAGATGCTACAACGACGCAGGGCCCAACACGTGGGGGTCAACTCCTCAGGACAGGACTCAACCGTCTACCTACACTTGAAGGCTAGAAAACACTCTATGAGAACCACAATGGTGTCCACAGTTTGGACAGGGATTGAGACACAACCTATCACCCACTTGCAGAGCCTTTTGGGAACAATACCCTAAAAATTCCCCCCTCAACAACCAGGTTCACACATCGTAGAGGCGTGTGACCAAAACCACTCCACCATGACTGTGACCACCCATCAATACCCACCCAACAACTAGTATCACACTTGGTCCACCTCTTTCACTTACAGAATATAGCTTCTGCTGCTCCCCACTAACAGTTAGAACTGAAGAACCCTCTCAAAAGTCGGTAGTGGTGGACTAGTGGTTAAGGAACCGCACTTGGGTCCGCAAGCCCTCAGGTTTGAATCCACCAGCTGCCGTTGAGGTGCTCTGAGCATAGCACCGTCCTGACCTACGAAACTTCTTGTGGGCTTACCACTCACAGGAAGGCTCACAATAGGGTGCAATGGGATTTTTGTGACGCCAGTTGCGAGAAGATCCAAGACACCTCTTGGATGAGAGGAGAAATGTCCACTTCCCTTAGAAAAACTACCGGAACTCTCTCCTCTACGACCTCCCCCAAAAGTCCCTCCATAAAATACAACTAGTCCAAAACGCATCATCCCCGTCCTACAGCGGCTCCCGGTTAAATATCGAAACATTTACAAACTTCTCCTGTTCACGTACATGGACATCCCCAATCTTGTTTCCCCTACCTACCCCGTCATCAGCAGGTACACTCCAGGTACACAGTCATGTGATCTGTGATGTTGGGTGATCTTTTCTGAATGGCTGAGTGAGGACCACATGGTTCGTGACCTCACTGAGGTAGAGGAAGGGGGCCATTTGTAAAGGGTGCGGAAATGACCAAAAACATTCACTTGCCCTATAAAGGGTTCATGTGTTTTAAAATAAAGTAAAGTAACTAGTTACTTTTATAATTTAGTAACTAGTAACGTAACGAGTTACTTTTTCAGAGCAGTAACTAGTAAAGTAACAAGTTACTTTTTTAAAGTAACTTGCCCAACACTGCATATGCAATGTGTTTTAAAGTAAAGTAACTAGGTACTGTTATAATTTAGTAACTAGTAATGTAACTAGTTACTTTTTCAGAGCAGTAACTAGTAAAGTAACAAGTTACTATTTTAAAGTAACTCGCCCAACACTGCATATAATACACAAAACATTTTTTTTTCTTTTTTTCTGTGTGTGTTCCAAGTAAAACCCCTCACATTGCACCTCTTTTGAATGGGCCGAGATTAATTGTATCGTCTCTTAATCTTTATTAGTCCAACATGCAGCTCAGGACCGGCTGCTAATTGCATATTTGGTAAAACCTTGTGAGCTCATTAGTGCAGCACACTTTTGAGTGATGGACCATTGTCCGCAGCTGAAGCTCCATTAAGGGGCAATGAGGGAACTCCAGCTCAGTCTCCTGCACCTCAGGATGGGGGTCTGGGGAGTCCTTAATTAGAAAACCCGAAGTAATCAGTACATTTAACATCTTGTGAAATATTCAGGTAGTTCATAGGGTGTTTTTTTTTTTTTTTTTGTATTTGGCTTTTACTGTATTTGATGGGTGTTGCCTTTAAAAAAGTGGCAAAGCACTGCACTTATTTAAAGTTCGATTCATTTTTTTTTTTTTTTGTCGTAATAAATAAAAACATAACGTGGTTTTCAGATTCCTCGTCTGTGATTAATTCTGCAGCTCTCGGCCTCATGGAGCTTAATCAATAATTTGAGCTCACATTGTTTACCGTGCAGAAGCCAGAGATTTAGAAGACGCTGAAAAGACGAGCAAACAGTTTCAGTAGAAGACATTTAAGGTGGAACATCCCAGTCTACCAGTTTATGTTGCAGCCGTGCAACAGGTTAAATATACAGAGCAGACTCATTAAACACATGACTCAGAATCCTCTCCGTTTTTTATTACAGTAATTCTTGTTTTATATCCTCCAAAATTTGAGTTTAACAAGAAAACCGGGGACGTTCTTCAGCTCCAATTTCCATCTTCATTTCCTTTCGAGGACGATAAATGATTGAAGTCCAAGGTAATTTTCCTCTTGAACTGCGGCGCATAATACCGACAGTCGTTAATGCTGAAAGTAATATTGCACAGACTCTCTGCGATTGCTGTCTCCGTCTCTCGGCGCCTTCCATTGTCAGTGGTTAAAAGAAGGGGGGAAATGATTGGCAGAGCGCTGAATAGAAGTGGAAATCACATCTGAAATGTGTTGTTAATCCTCCCCAGGCATTTGCAGTCAAATCCATCACTCACTGATGCCATCGGTGTAGCACATCGGAGTTACATGCAAACTTTGACCGCGCGCAGACGACTTTAACAAAGTCTGAACTGCGTGTCGGCGGGTTTTTCCCGATGAACGAGGCGCTGTTGTCGCAGCTGTTGATTCGAAACTGACTGACACTCGATCTGCTAAACTGTGCTAATTGACAATACTGTACAGTTATTTCCTCTCCTTTCTCCCCTCAGGGGAGTAATTACATTGACAGTCTGTGAATGATATGAATGTGCAGCCCCGGGAAGGAGCGTGCTGCAGAATATCTACACAGGCCCCACTTGCTCTTGTAGCTGTGCAGCTCTTTTATTCTTCTGGAATTTAATAGAAGCAGCGTGCACGACATTTTTAAAGCTTAGTATCAGAGTATATATGTATGTAAATACATATTACATATATACATAAACAGATACTTAGAGTAAAGGCA
>JAFBJS010055182.1:132675-183633 GCA_016785265.1 Paraplagusia blochii | reverse complement strand
TTCATTGCTTCAATTAAATGAATTGAATATTTGTTGCTGCCACTTTTCTTCACCAGTGAAGAACATGCATGATTTAATTTTATTTATTTCAGTAACAGTTATTTTCCAACTAGCCTTAGTGACCTCAGGTGTAGAGTATTTGTTCATTCTTGTTGATTTTGATAAGAAAACCACAGTCGATTGTTGAAATCCGGGCATTAATGCTACGTAAAATGGCAACAGAACTGGAAAGTTTCATTAAATTCAGTAAAAATCCTGAGGCTTAAAGTATAATATACATTTGAATATATATATATATATATATATATATAATATTTTTTTTTTTCATTCTGCATGGACCAAGGTTCTCGCCAGATGGTAATGTCACCTGCAGGCTGCAGTATCTCAACCACATGCTTGAGAGTTCTGGAGGCGTGCAGATCATGGAGTGATGGCAGATTGTTGCCGTTCACCTTCTCAGTAGAACAAGTGACCTGCTGGAGTCTGGCGCTAATGCTGACAGTGATGGACGTGGCAACAATGCCCTTAGTCATGTGTGTTTGGAGATTAGTTAAGTCTTGGTTGATTTATCTTTCAACTCAAGTCTGTAGACGAAGATGACTTTTAGAAAGAACTCCATGAGAAATGTCTACATCATGACACAGTTAGGAGAGAGGTTCTTCTGGAATTTCAACACTGCAGAAAGGTGCAGAATACACGTTATTAATTTATACATTTAAATAAGGAAAAAAGTGATAATCAGTATGTTATTTGTCCTGTAATGAGGCAGTAACCATTGTGACTCTTAACTCACAATGACAAATTTGAGGTGCAATTAGGGATATGTGGATCCTCACAGGGCTTGAACCCAGACTGCATGTGTGACAGATGTGTGAAGCAGCCCTGACAACAGCAGCACTATGAATAGCACAGCTATGGCACAATGAATGCAAATGTAAATAAAGACTCTTTTTTTTTTTTACTATAATTTATATTTCCTTTCGATTAAATTATGGTTCATATCAATCATAATTAATCCTGATTATTTGTGGGTAATTTACATTTACTTTTTATGATCAAAAGGTAAATGTATCTATAGGGGCAGTTGGTGGCCTAGTGATTAAGTAAGGAGACTTGGGTCCGCAAGGCCCCTGGTTCGAATCCCCCCCTGCAGCCAAGTTACCACTGAGGTCCACTGATCATGGCACCGTCCCCACTCACAGCTCCCCGGGTGCATGTGTTAAATGCAGAGGTTACATTTCATTGTGTGCAGTGGTGTGAATCACAATGTCACAATGACAAGGAGTTTGCTTCCCTTCTTTTCCATTTTTCCTATCTATCAGATTGATGAACATATATGTGGAACCATTATGCAGCTCTATGCACAAAGTCAGTATAAATTAAAAAAATATATAAAAAAATGGGAATTTTGGGGCAAGGATCCATCTCCTGTGAGACCTGTTGTGCCTCACTTAAAATGTCGGGGTGGCTTAAGCCCCTAGGGGGGGCAACACTAAGGTGATCCCACTGAGATGGAGCCTCTGCTCGTTACTGGGCTACTGGTTTGCTTGCCTGCAGCATTGTAGAGCAGTTGTTTAAAAGCAGGGAAACAGAGGGATACAGAAGTCAGAAACCAAACATGTTTTCCTGAAAAGGATGTTTTTCAACCATATTCATAATCGTATTTTTAACATGCAGAGATGAAGAGCACGCACAAATAATGCATGAGAGAAATCTGGCCTGGCATCCTGTATATTTAAGTCGTCACAAGTGTGTTCAAGATCTGTGCGATCTTAACACTTTTTTGTCAGCTTGATTAAAGTAGACACGGTGCAGAGCAGAAGTCTCAAAGGTGAAATTAGAGTCTCGCTTCTTCCACGGTGTGGATGTAACACTGACTGCCGTTAAATCAAAAGGTACCACCATAAAAAAACCCGCCATGACCGAACCGCCACAAATTATCAAAGCGATTCCGTCGTGTGTCCTTTCGCTTATCAAATTGTAAATTATTGTCCATGACACTGGTGTAACAGGGCGTAATTAATGCACTAAATCAATTCGTAATCATTGGGAGTAGTGAGTGGCCCTGCTGGGACGCCGTCATTATCGCAAATTATAGTGGCAGATGCATGGTGCCAAGAGGAAGTGATGGAGTTCCTTAGTATTAAACTGCGCTGCATAGTTTGATATTATTGGGCATTATTTAAAAATCTAAAGTCTGAAATTAAACTGGAGGTCTAATTGCACCATTCAAATCATCTCTACAGCCATGAGTCAAACAAATTAATTTTTATTGAGTATCTGTATTACTCTGCAGTAAGCATACCTTTAAAGCAGGCATGGGCAAACTTTTAGACATACTTGCCCCAATTGTTCTTAAAATTGGACTCCAGGATTGGAGCAGATAGATGGAGAATTCATGTGAACTAAGAAAAAATATCATGTAAAAGTCATACATAAAGTAAGTGCTCATATCTCTTCTATGACATCTGCATGAAAATGTGTGTATTGCAGGGAAAGGCAGACTTACAATCACAATATAAAACAATTATTTAATTTTGAGAAGTTTTGCGTGCCAGATTACAAAGCCGAAAGGGGCGCATCTGGCCCCTGGGCCTTAGGAAAGGAAATGAGGAAGGAAGGAAAGCAAACACAAGATTAACACCACAAATTCTCACCTCTGCCTTTAACCCATCACCCAAGTGTCCATGCTCAGTCGACCTGAGTTGTAACTTGGCAGTTGGTGGATTCCTTCAGTTCCTAGTCCAGTTCCTTAACCACAAGGCCACTACTGCCCCCTCAGTTTGCCCATGCCTGCTTAAAAGTATTCGCCTCAAGTGTCTAATGGACAACCAGCATAGCTACAGCAGATCTTGTCGAGTTAATAACATTTTTGGATTTTTGTTGAACATCACCTCCTCCTGTGCTGGGTCAGCTGACGTAGGATAAACCAAGATTTCCATAATTTACAAGAAAATCCTGCTTTGTAGTACTGGTCTCTTGAACCAGCAGGAGCACAGACATCGCAGCCTTAAACATTTTTAAGGGAACAGGAAAGCTGAGCAAACTAAGCTGCCTCTATCAAAAGCAAAAAGAAGAGATGAATAATGAAGTTTCCCATGCCCTACTCTTGTCTTTAACAACTTACACTCAACTTTCTGACTGCCTCAGATCCAAGATACTAACAAATGAGCTTGAGCATTTGGTAGAAGACTCAACAAGAACGAATATTTTGCGTCCAGCTGACTTGGTCCCTGCTGAGATCATAGGTTTTTCTAAGCCTGGCGCATCATCACTATGAGATGCATCATAAATGCCCTTTTCTCTATTTTGTAATCACTATCAAATTTAAGACTTTAAATGTTTTTCAAGATTTCTCTTTTTTTATTTCAAGGTTTCATATTACCCAATTATTGTGAAATTATTGTGAATTAAACCGGCTTTTAGAAGCAATTTTTGTGTTGATGATTAATTACAAACATTTACAACACACACAGAGGGGAAGTTGGATTGTGCTTTAATTCTGACTGGTTTGGACCAATATGGCATCCCTTCCTTCATCTGTATTAGCCTATAACTGTTTCTCTACATGTGGTCCTTAGACTATTACTTCTGTGACATTGATCTCACCATTTAGAGTCATGATGGTCGGACCACTTCGGCTTTTTTCGATAGGAAACTGGCATCTGAGCTACGCATTACTTTATGGGTGTGATTAATTTCTGATTTATTTGTTCCCAGCATATTACAGTACCATTCTGGCTGTATTTGTTCATAAAAAAGAAACATTATTGTAAATATGCTCATTTAGTACACTTAATTAAATGTACCTGACACACTGCAAGTTTAATTTTGCTCATAACTGTTGAATTATTTTCATTTAAATGTTTTCCGGCCTCAGTTTCATGTTTTAATTTTGTTAGTGATACTAGAATTTTTTAAGGACATTTGAATCACTTGACCTCTAAACAGAATAATGTACTGTAACAGAAAATACACAATTCAGTGCAGTAAAATGTCACCTGCTGAAACATTGAACTCAAACCTTTTTAAACTGCAGCAACAATGAATCAACTCAGTCTCCGTGCTGCTCATATTTCTGTCCTAAACTGGCTGTAATTCCATAAAAGACAACTGTAATTCTGAGCTACTGTCAGTCTTGCCGTATTTATTGTTACCTATAGTGCACAGTCACACATCCCTGAAATCTATATGCTGCCGTTGCTTCTTAACTTCATGAAATACTTCACCGCTGTCTGGAAACTTACTGCATTCATTTTTATCCTGCTTAAGAATTTCTGTCAGTTCCCTCATTGTTGGATGACACCTATCTTATCCTGCATTCTAAAACGTAAAACTTTTGCGATCAAATACATAATTTTAACACTATTTTGATATGGGTTGTGAAAATTAGGGCTCAGCAAACTCAGCTGTCAAAAATGTCCTTCTTTTGATAGTGGAGGACAATTTGATCACAGTACGAAAGTTAAGGATTAAAAAATGACCATGTTTTAAAGTAAAAAGATTTATAGGTTCTCATTTCATCATGTAACCCAATGTAATTAATACATAGATTTATTTTCTGTATCTTTTTATTCTACTGCCACTGTTGAGTAGGCATTTCTGCAGAACTATGAAAGAGCCAGAATGAACATATGCACTCACTCAGATACGCACTTTTTGTGATGCCACAAATCAGGACATCAATCTCTGACTATGCCAATTTGACTCCAGGGTAATGAATGTGTTTAGGGCTAAAACGTGGCATGCCTCATAAGCACTCATAATATTGCTGCCACTATCATTTTTCAACCACAGAGGCAGAGTGGCATTGAAATATTCTCTGATAAAATAAATAAAAATCATGAAAAACAACAGTATGTACATCCATTCTGTCAAAAGGAAGCAGGACATACAGTATGTACAACTTTTCATGATTGGGCTTTTACACGTCCTCAACTGATTTCCTCTAATTCCTTGCAGCAAAATGCAGTCTGCAATACCTCAGTTGTCCACACAAAGTAGAAATGTTTGTGTTACACTCTTTTCACTCATCAATGTAATCTGAATGACCTATATATATATATTTTTATAGTAACAGTGCAGTGTATGATTGACAAAATCAGAAATTGTGTAGTTCGTAGAGTTTATGAAGTGTTTGTGGACAGTTAGAGAAATAGATATTTGGAAATTACACAAATAATTCCTGTAGCAACCGCTGTGTACACATTTGTGTATTTGTCGGGCTTATTTTTCCTCAAATAACACAACAAAGCATTTCTGCGCTGTGTCTGTCACCATTGAGAACCCTTCAACTGCATCAGTCTTTAAGGAAGCTTCACACCGTCAACTGTGTTAGCACACAACACCTGCGTACCAGGGTACCAACATCAATCACTTGAACATCCACTAAGCAGCTTCCATTGTCCTAAGATAAGTGACAAAGGGACACTAAGCCCACCCTGTTGGGCGTCATTGGGAGCCTCTGTGTTAACCTGAGATGACCATGTGTAATGTTGGATCTAACCATGAGATTCAGGAGCTTGGTGCCGTGGGTGACATGATGCTCTTCACTTTCCCCCCCCTGAAGCTTGTCTGTCAAAAGAGCAAGAGCCTGGCCTGTGGATGACGAGTACAAGCTTTGTCACATAACTACATTATGTAGAGTCCCCAAAGGCAACGATATAATGTGATACACTGTGCAAATGTAGCTGTGTTGCTACAACACCTGCCAGGGTTCATGAGTTATGTATTATTGTTTTCAATAGCAGTCTACAGTTAAGGCGCTGTCCCACGCTGCTACACTGAGGTCTTCCTACTAATGGGCTGCATAATGTCCCCTTTGGTGCTCTTTAATTTCCAAGCCAGGGTCACACTGTAAATGTACCTTGACAGAGCAGCGGTCCTATGGACACCACTCATGAAAAGACTGCGTATGAGATTGTTGGCCTGTCAGACACGATAAATGTCACCGCTGAAAGACAGTAGCACAGCTGCTGCTGCTATAGGCATACCCCTGGACATCACTACACACAGACACACACAAATACACAACAGTTTGAAAGAAACAAACACTGTCTCCCTAAAGTCACTGTCAGACACTAGCCGGTGAAAATATTTGACCGAGTATCTGACTTTAAAAAAAAGTTACCTCCCAATATATTCAACTGCAGTTTCAACAACTTTATACCACTGTGTCACACACAAACACACACATATATATACATATATATACTCTCTATATGAATTAACTCCACTTTGTTAATGGAGCTTCTACAGGCTACAGGCTTTTGTTTTATAATTAATGAGTCCACGTAAGAATACTACTAGAAGTGCAAAACTGGTTTATGAGAAAGCTACTTACTTAATAAAGTAAATAATTTTATCCAATTGTTATTTCATCTACTGACTCACATTAAGGAAAAAAAAATCCACTACTGCTAATTCATATATAATTTTCTATATATATATATAAATGAATTTGGTTCATTTACCCACCATAGTGCCAAAACTTTTATTGCAAGTACTTCGGATAATACATTTCCCAAGAAAATAAAATACTACCCTTAACAGCTTAAGGAAAAAGTTGAAAAACCATCAAACTATCACCACTGTTATGAGAACAACTAGGATGATCCTGCCTATAGTAGAATGTTAGCTGAAACAAAAAGAAATGTAACAATCTCAGCATTGGTTGGGACAAGTTGAAAAACATTGCTGTCAACAGAGGATTAGTTCCATTTTTGACGAGTTTGTGTGGTAAAGCTAATGGTGCGTTTGAGTTGGACAAAAATTGGAGAATTCCTATTGTTATACTTAACATATGCTTGAATGCATCAAAGAAAATCACCAAAACAATACAAAATCCATGCAAAAAGATGATACATAAATAAAATGTCTCCCTTAGAATTGTCATGGTTATTGAAGAGTTCAAAATCTCATCTTAAACACAACATCCCAGTAATGAACAAGTTACGGAAAAAAACAACAATAAATAATTACTTTGGAAAATAAAATTAAAGCTGGGGAAAACAATGAGAAAAAAAATGAAAGATGATTAAAGATATCTCAGTGATATACTTTGCCTAAAAATGCTTTGCTGTATTTGCAATTTGCGATGTCTCAAGATGGCACTGCCCCTGATGCCAATAATAGTTTTTGCATATTTTACCTCAGTCTAGTAGTTAGAGTCCAGCTACGAATTGAGATGTTTCTTATGACTTCCTTTAAAAAGTGAAGTGTCTTACACTCTGCACAGATACTTAGACGACTTGCCAGGTGACATTTGGAAAAATTCGATTTATTTCTTTCAAAGTCAATGGGTGTCCTCTTAATGGCTCTGGCTTTAAGAGAGGGGTTTCTCAAAAATCTTCAATGTCACACCTGGGTGTTCGGCGCATACTTAGCAGCCAAAGAGTTGCAGGAGGTGAAGAAAGTGCATCTGTCTCTCACAGAGCTCATTTAAGGGAATTGGTAAACAGATCCCTGTCCGCCCATTGACTTTGCTGCCACACGAATGAGTCAGACTGCAGTGGCAGGAAGCACAGAAGTCTTGCACAGACACTGTGGAGTCTTGTCACCGACACGCACAATATGCTGTCTTTGAATCACAGGCAGAATGCTTTGTTAGATGCCCCAGTTCTTGCGAATAAAATGTCAGGGTTTTTTTTTTTTTTGCCTGTCCTCATGCACAAATTCCTTTTTACCCCATATTTCTCTTCCTTCCAAGAATCCTACCTAGGTCTCTGCATTTCTCCTTCCCCTTACTCCATTATTCATTCCCTTTTCCTTTCTTTTCTCCTTTTCCTAGCACTATCACAACTGTTCAAGGCGTCTACCTCATTTGCACTTTCACTCAGGCAGGTGACAGGAACAGGTGCACTATTAATTATGCTTTAAAATCTCTTCCCCCCTCGTGCATCGTTTCACTTCCTCCTTTATCAGACTCTACTCCTGCAGACGCCGTACTGCAGTGCTCCTCCTAAACTCAACTTACTCTTCGAGCTTAAACTTTTGTTTTCCATAAGTATAATCAGAGCAGTTTTATATCTGGATTAATATCTACATCTATAACAGTCTTTTTATCACAAATAGTCATATTGATCACCTCATGATGCTGATGGTCAATTGACCATAAGCATTGTGTAGTGTCATGCATCGCATAAGAATTGTACATTGTTGTTTTATCGATGGGATTTTTGGTGGTTTGAATTGATAGTTTTTCATTTGATTAGTTATTAGTTATTTGGTTAGTTGGGTATTGGTTGGTTAGTTGACCCCACTGTAACTGACCCGACAGATTTAAAAATACAATCTCCCTGCTTACCTCATTAGCATCAAAGGAACAGAACAATAGTCAACCAAAGCGTGGAGTCCAACCCATTTGCATTACATTAATCATTTGGACAGTTAGTCATACAGTATCTGTAGGGCATTTGTGACCCGAGTGATGTGGGTTTACAAGCCCTGATCTGGAAGAACATACACATAATTTCCTCTACTGCATTTCGTATACGCTTATAGAGAGTAGAACTCAGTGGTCATAACTCGCCCTAGAACTTTTTAGGACCGGCTCTCCATGCAATTAAAGCACCCAATATTTAATTTTAATTGTAAATCAACCAATAAAAATGTTATGCTGCTCTCTGTTCAAAACCATTAGTCGTCACAATTTTATCTGTTGAACAAATTGAGAGTATGTGGGCCATGGATACAAAGACCAATTAGAAAAAAAAAGTGACTGACTTTGAATTTGGAATCAGCATTAAAGATACACCATAGAATTAATATCACTGGACACAGTAATCATTTCTACTATTCCTCAGTGTGAAAATGATTAATAAATTCTTCTGATAAAGGAAAACCTCCCTGGTGAGTTGGTAGAAAAACATTTGCATACTGTTGATCAATAAATTATACATTCTGGAAAAAAAAAGCAGCACATTCAGAAGATGTTTTCTTTTCAGATTCTCTTTTATTTACTGCACTTAACTCAAATGCTGACCAGCAGAACACACGTTAGATGATGAAAAGAGAATCTGAGCTTTTGCAATATATCTGTAAAACACATGCAACTATGGGGGCAGTGTACAGACATACAAGATTCACAGGCTCTTTAATTGTACAGTACGTATTTAATTATTGTTCCGGGACAGTTCCATAGTTTATCATGGTTCCCTAGTGTACTGGTCACTATGTTTGCTTTACACGCAGAAGGTCCTGGGTTCGATCCCCAGTAGAACCATAATTTCCTGAAGGATAGTATTGAAGGATTAATAAAGTTCTATCTTTCTATCTTATTCAATGTGCATATAACACTAAGAAGTCTTAGGAAGCATGGACTCCAAAAAAACATTATTATATTTGATAGATAATCCGAGTTCCTTTGTGTTAGTACTTGTGTTTGACAAAGCTCAAGTGCGATCTGCTCTGTGGTTATTTTGTGTGCTGTAAATAAAGCACTTTTAGCTCTTTTTGCCCGGGTCTTTGCACTGTGTTTCCTCGACACAAAGCGCAATTTACCAACATGTGAAATTCACATTTGGCCCAGAGGTAAACTGGAAGAAGAAAGGAAACAAGTCTGTCGGGAGCGCAGAGGTTTCTGTTTGACTGAACGTCTCACACAAGGCCACTAATTGCATGCAATTGATGGAGGGAAAAGCGCTTGAGGAAATGTTAAACTCGGAGAGCTCTTTCCGTTGTTGACCTATGTGGACTCTTGTCTTGTTTGTGCCTACTGGCAGGTATTTTTTTCCTTAATCAGAACAAACAAAATTTGTTTTGTATATCCTTTTCTCCTTTGCGGCTCTCACGGCAAAACAGAACCGAGAAGCGTGAGAGGCATGGCCACAGAGGCTCTCACAACAACAGATCACGTGCATCAAACTTAATTTACTTTCACAATAACTTTTTTAAGGTTTTTCTTTTACTGAGTCAGTTAAACAGGTATGGCTTTCTTTTCTTCTTTGGGGACAAAACCTTCTTAAACATCCTGTGTCTAATATACCAGTGAACATTCTGCTTCATTATGCTGATTGGTCAGTTTTTCCCACTTCTATACTGCACTGTAGCTGAAGCACATTCTGGGATGTTAAGTCTGGAGACAATGGGTGAAGTTGGAAGTGTTGAGGATGAACCTAGTTACAGTTGCTCTCCATTGCGCACCACTAAATTAGGGATTATAAAAATGAGCAGGGAAGCAGCTCCGGTTAAATATTTCACATTTCCTGTCATTGTTTCATGTACTGATGACCATCTTTGACTTTTTTTACTATGGACAAAGCACATTAGGGCCTGTCTTCTCTCGTAGAATCAGTATCTGCCTGATACTAACCATTCCCCTTGACTGATCTGCACTTCTTCTTTCCAAAATCAAAGATAAGCCATTTAAATTTGTAATAGCTACAGTGTAACTGTGACCCACCATGAAAAGTTGTGGTCTGTTGTCATTTAGTGTTAACCGCACCACTTATATGTGTATTTATTAAGGAGATACAAGGTAAACACGTGTTGGTTTGTGTGCTTTTCACCTCATTAAACATGAATACGTCCTTAACAAGGCTGTGGTGAGCTGCATCATCAAGACGTATCCTTCAGCCTGTGTGTTTCTAAAACAGAGCGCAGTTGATGCGGCGAAAAGGGTCGATGGGGGGGTATGCAGGTGCTTGTGTTTACTTCCCTCCGGACCTCCCTCCTACTTACTGCTTCTGCCTTCTTCTAGCACAGTGGAATGCTGATAAATATTGATCCAGGAAGCATTTCTGGAGAGAAAAACATACACAATATCAATTCAAGGAAATTAAAAAGCATAAAAAAAGGGAGTGGATATTAAGAAAACAAAAACAACCAAAGTGTTTGTTTAAATTGAATACAAAAACAACCTGTCCTTCTCTTTTTCTTTTTCACTCCTTCTTTTATCTCCCTCATTCCCACTGAAATACTTTACTGCAGTTGCTAAGCAACAGGGAAACAGTTTTCTTTGGTTCTATCGGCAAGTCCCGGAGGCTGGCAGGGAGATGAGGGCACAGTGGATGTACTGTGGCGCCTGCCAGCCGCTGAGTGCGTGCCCACAGCTCAGTCGGAGCTATGAGGACGATCATGCCGTTAAGAGTCATAGTGCCGCTGGCGGGCACCTGGGGGTTATGGAAAGAGCAGAAGATAGCAGGGTGAGCTCACAAGCCACCCTGGCCTCCAAGCAGTGAACAAAGAGTCAACGTAAGGTCAGAATGAGTGATGAAACGGCATGACTTCCAACCACAGGATCCGATCAACATGTCCCCTGGAGAAGGAAGCCTCTTCTCTGCACTTTGTTGTTTTTAGAGACTGAGTCACAAGTTGCTGAAAGTTGCGAAGCTTGCTATATGTTCTGAAAAAACACACTGTAAATACGTCGGACGGAAAACTTAATTCACCGGAGAGGTTTGATAGGCAGTTGAGCATCTCACAATAGACATCCTTTGTGCATTAAAGTATGCTAATCAAAGCATGGGCTGAAATGGATTCCACTGCTCTTTTATTACGTTGTTCATTCTCTCCTTAGGTGATTGACACATTGTAATCTTGCTAATAAGCACCTCCACTGTCTGTTTCATTCCTATTGTGCAAGTGCTACAATAGGAAAACTTGGCAGGTGTGCAATGTTTGCAGGGCTTTCAGTACCGGAGCTAATCCCAGTTACCTGCTATTATCCTGAAATGCAGGCACCACTGCGCGGTGTGTCCCACAACTGTCATCCTCCACCAGCGTCCCTCAGGGGTCAGCAGCAAGCACCAACCTCTCATAACTCAATGTCCTTCCTCCTAGCCAATCATCCACATCATTATTGGGACCCTGTCTCTGGTCATTAGGCTGTGTCTGTAGCTGCCTGCTGCTCGTTTCACCCCATTGCACTGAAGTGAACTCCAAAAATACAGACTATAATCGATAGTTTTAGTTGGTTGAATATTTACTGCATTTATAACAATAGGCACAACCAGTCTGTGTAATAAAATAATGTTGGTTAGCCAGATATAAACATAGGGTGAGCCGTTGATGTCAAATAAGAACTTATTTTTTTAGATTTAATAAGATTTATTTTAGATTTAAAATACCTTACATTGACTTAAAAAAATCAAAGTGCAGTACGTGACTCAAAAATACTCTTCAGTCACTCCTGACTTCCATACTGTACAGTATCCACAGTTCCTGTATAGGTTTGCTACCATATGCTTTCACTCAAAGACACACTGCAACATCTTACCTGAGTCATGTTCTGACAGGTATGTAGTCTACAAATATTGAATTAAGAAACCCTAACTGTCATTCAACAACAAAAACAAATGGTAAAAATAAATCAAAAGTTCCAACACCTCACAGAAAAGCTTAAATATGTTTAGGTATCACAGCAAAACATAGGAACTGCCCATGAACATGTGATAAAATAATGATAATAATTCAATATTTCAGACATTAAAATTGAAGCCTGAAGTTTCAATTGAATTTGACCTAATTCAACAAGAGTTGATTTTTGAACTAACAAAATAGGCAGAGAAGGTACTAGTATATCATTCAACAATTGTTAGCCTCGTCCAATATCCATTTTAGAAAGTATTTTAGATATTTTCTTGTGTGTATTATTTAATTGTGAATTTATTTTTCTGTTCACATTGTACATACCAAAAAAATGCACAATAAAAGAAAAATGTCAGAATATTGCAGACTCTGTCAACTATAACAAATCCAACCTGACTGACTTTGACTTTTGTTCTGTCCTTTGTGGACTCACGGTCAAGTACATTGTGCAGTTGTCTGGGCTCGGTTTCACATTGACAGTTATAAGGATAAAGTAACAATAATCCAATGATATATTTCCGTGCTGCTGTGAATTGTTTACAAAAAATGTTTTAAAATCCATACAGGCAGTAGAATATCCATACATTGTGGATGACAATAACACACATTAGAAAAATGATATCTGCAATGACCACAATTGTAAAATACCTACAGTCCTTCAAGCTCAAAATCTGCCATGCCCCTATTCAATACCAACACTTCCATGCACTTATTGGTTTTAAATAATGTCAGGCTTTTTTCTATAATGACATCTGAAGCACTAAAGAGCAGCTGGCACCGTCTAACCAGGCAGGATGTGTAACTACTCTCCAACTCAGCTGACATTTGAATCATTATTGGTCTCTACATGGCACATTGTTCATGGGGCTGACATTTTAAAATGCAAATAACATGCTTCATGCCAGGGCCAGGGAGATAGCTGACACTCACAAAAATGAAGATACAGCTTTAGTGTCTGTATCCTATCGGTTGCAGATTGTATCGTATTTGTAAATGTATCCATTATTTTGAATAAAAGTAAGTATTTTGTGCATACAAGTTATGCAAAAAAAATCATTTTCCATTAAATGTTAGGGAAAGGTAGAAGACGACACCTACATCATAATTTAAAATCATTCACAAATGTTTTTGTGTCAGTCATTTATATCAAAAATCCGCTTTTTTCACTATAGGTTTTAACCAACATACTGGCTCTATCTCTAAACACTGCCATGGTTGTCTGACTTCCAGCTTAAGGTCTATTTTCTGCTCAGAACTTTCCTGAACCTGCCCCATGACAAGATGTCAATAAGGAATTAATTCTGCCCTTGTGGTCATTTTAACGTGTGAAATATACAATATAGTATTTTTAGGTCATTTAACATTATTTTGTTTGTTTTTAGGTTTTTCTGTTTTTGTCCCCAAAACTTTTTTCTTTGCCACAGACTATTTAAATGTCAAAAATCTTTTGCTTGGGTCTAGATGATGGTGTGGCGGATTGATAGAACCACAAACATGGTACTACAGGCTTAACAACTGGTATTTTCTAAATAGAATAATAGATATAATAATGATAATAATAATAAAAGGTGCATGAGCATGTATGATGTGTTGCAAGCTGGAGCTGTGCCTTTTTATGAAGGGGGTCGTGGATGTAGGAATGAAGTGATAAGACTGTTCTTATTATTGTTATTGTGTCTTTAAATATGACTTCCTGCTGATGTACAACTAATTTTCATTTATTTTTCTGTATTTTTCTACACAGTCCATCAGAGAAGTGACAGGTTACGTGTTGGTGGCTCTGAACCAGTTTGACTACCTGCCACTGGAAAACCTCAGGATCATCCGAGGCACCAAACTGTACGAGGGTCGCTACTCCCTCGCCATTTTCCTCAACTACAGACGGGATGGCTACTACGGTCTAAGACAGTTGGGTCTTCACAACCTCACAGGTACTAATGCATGTTTATACTCTAGGACCTAGGCATTCTCTGTTCACACTTAAGGAAATATTAACATATCATAACAAATCCTGCTGATTTAAACTGCACCTTGTTGGACATATGTATTGCAATAATTGAAGTTTTTGCACATGAAGAACTTCACATCTACCAGAAATTATAACTTCTTATAAAATCATTCTAATTTTATATATTCATGCATTAGGCACTATATCTATTGCAATCTGAATCTGTGCTGGAAAATTTTGTTTTTGTTTTTTCCCAAGATAAAAATTTTTGAATCTAAAATCTGAAAAAAATAAAATGATGAGGTATTATTTTTACAGTTTATGTTAATACTGTGGAGAATCACACTTCAACAAGGTCACAGGCAGTGATATAATATCAGACATTTGTTGTTTTTACAGCTCATTCATTAAGTTGATGTACTCTTTTACCAACGGGATACAATCCGACTAATACCAAAGCACCAAAGCATTTGTAAAATATTTGGTATCTTGATTAGCTATTGTTTTCTGCTTTATAATTAATTTTCTTTCATATTTGAAGGCCCGTTCTTTTCATTGTGTAATAGCTACATGCTGGTGTAGAGACAAAATGAAGTGTCTAGAAAATCACATCGTAGGATTATTATTGAATTAATTCATAAATTCCTCAGTGAAATGAATCATTTGGCCAATAACAAAGTTTTACCGCAATACTTCGTCATACATCCTGTGTTGTTGACAATAACATAGGTCCAAAAATTTATGGATCTCTTCACAAGGTTTTCACACACTGTTGCTGGTGTTTTGGCTCATTCGTCCCATGCAGATCTTCTCTAGAGCAGTAACGCTTTGGGACTGTCACTGAGCAACATAAACTTTCAGGTTCCTCCAATGATTTTCTGTGGGGTTGAAGTCTGGAGACTGGCCAAACCACTCCAGGATCACTCCCTTGCTGCCTGAGTGGTGTGTTTGGGATCATTGTCATGCTGAAAGACTCAGCCATGTTTCATCTTCAGTGCCCTTAGTGATAGAAGAAGAAGAAGGTTTGCACTTAAGATCTGCCAATACATGACCCGATTAATTCTTTCCTTTATATGGATCAGTCGTCCTGAAATACAGCCTCATGGCGTGATGTTTCCAGCTCCATGATTCTCTGTAGGTATGGTGTTCTGTGCATCTTTCTCCACCCAAACATGGCAAGATGAGATTTTAAGAAAAAAGTTCTATCTTGGTTTCATTTCACTTTAGTACATTTTTCCAATATAATTAGGATCATCCAAATGTTCTCCAGCAAACTTCAGATGAGGAGATTTTACCAATAATTTCATTAATATCCTACATATCCTATCCAAGTTATTTGCTGGACTAACTTCTCCCATTCAGGGATTTATTTATTAATAATTTATATTATTATTATTGTATTTGTGTATCATTTTTTTTACACTTTTACTCACTTTTGGTTACAAACACGAAACAAAATGGCGGTAAGGACCCATCAGATGAGAACCACTGCATTAGAACATCATTGTAGGTGTAACCTCTGCTCAAAAAGGGCAGGGACAGTACAATTTGGACTCTTTTTGGACTAGATTTTTAACACACACACAACACACAATGTGACACACTTTAGTATGACCCAGAGACCCTTGGATTTGTGTTGATTTTGTATAAAAAAAAACAGACAGACATCTTTTTTTGTAATCAATGAGTCAAGCATCTCTGCGGAGAAAGTTGGACGTTAAAGAATCCATCTTCACGCAGTTGCTTTTGCAGTCTCATTCCTTTTGGATTGATGGCAGCGGAATCAAACTGCAATCCATATTAAAGCACATGACAGATTTAGTGTAATAAGCTGCATTTTATGGAGTCTGAACAGGGTGATAAAGGACCTCTGGGAGTTTTTAAGGGCATGCTGACACCCTGAGCTGGTTAAAGTAGAGGGACATTTTCTATTTTGACCACCACTATAAAGAAAAGGGGTGAGAGAGGGAGAAAGAGAGTTAAGTGGACCTTTATTCCCAGTTGATTTATGCTGCTCATTTTAAAGCCACCCCCCTTTTTGTAGTTGACATTCTGCAGCCTGTCTCCTTCTCTCATGTGTCCAACTGGGCCGTTCCTCTGCTTATAATATGGATTTACAAGACTGTGCATGATACAAAGTTCACCTGGAATATCAAACTTGATTATCTTTGCTTTTCATTCTTTTACCACTAAGATTTTTTTTGACATTGAAAAAAGAAAAGACTGTATTCCACCACATACATCTTGCATTATTTATGTTATTGCATAATCTACATCTCCACATTCCTCCTATTCTTCTTGAATCTCTCTTTTTAAGTCTTTTATGGATCCCAAGTGGCAGACCTGAGCTCAGCTCCACTGCTGCGTGTTTCAGGCTCCTTGCGTCTTCTCAGGCTGGCAGGCTGCACATTTTTTTTTTGTGTTTCCAAAGCTCACACAGGATGGAGCTTTGGCCTTCAGTTCAGCACATGCCATCCCAGTGCACCCTCGCACCGCAATTAAAGCTGGATCCAGCTATGCATGTGGATGAGCTCTGCTTCTGCAGACGCCCTGCACCACGAAGTCAGGGAGGAAAAAAAAAATTAAATACATTAATCTTGCCTTAAAGCTTGAAATTAATTAGCTTAATATTTTTCTCTCTTTTAATCACTGGTATGGAAACTCCAAAGTATATTAACTTAGATCCATGTGTAATGAAGGGTTTACAGCACACAGTGTGTCCAACAATAGACCGCTGTTTTATCCCTCTGTTGTTTTAGTGCACAGCGGGGGTTCCACGCTCAGCTCTCCATTCAGTGTGACATGGAGACTGTGGAATACAGAACGATTTTAAAGAGAGGAAAATGAACACCTTTTCATGCTGGATACCTTGAAATACACGCTTACGCTCGCATAAAAACATGTATTGACAGCCAGGTTATACTTACAGTCACTCACAGAGAGCAGTATTTCTTCTAATTACCCCATGTGGTGCAGCAATGGGGTAACGTTTTTTTTAATTTTTTCATTCTAGGAAAAAAAAAAAATAGAAAACGAGATATAAAGTTGAATATATTGAATATATTTGGTTCAAACTGCTCCTTTGGGCTGACCACCTGTAGGAATGTACAGTGTGGTGCTGGAGACTGCTGCCTTCAAGACTAGTTAATGGAGAACTGGGTGAAAATGGATGGATGGTTTGAAACGTGTTTAATGTCCCAACTCGCCCAGAGCTTCCTGCCTAAATGTCAGTGTTTAATTATTTAGGTCTTGTGATGTGTAATTAATATTGATAGGATGTGAGTGTTTGCTGTAGATTATTAGATGGTTTATTTTCTTTTCATGATTAAAACTTTGGTTACAGTGACTGCAGGGCAAATATACTTCTGACTTTTTATCGTAGCTGTTTTTTAAAGAAAAAATATTGAAAAAAAAAGCATTCAAACCATTGTTTATAACCTTGGACTAACCATACCTTTGAATTAAAACTGGGTGAATTTAAATTTTATCAGTTTCTATTCTGATTTCAACACCTAACTCATACAAACACATGCCAAATTTGTCAATGCTTGGCGTTCAGAAAGTAAAACTCCTCACTTGTCCCCCTTTTCTGTCTTTTCACCTGCTCTGCCATTTTTAAAAGGTCGTCTGCGGGGACACAGACACAGTCTGACAGCCAGGCATCAACCCTGAACCCCCTCTGATTTAATGACAATAATTCACTGCGCTGTCTGGCTAATTGCTGCTTTTCTCCCCACCCTGTAAGCACTTTGAATGCATTTAGGTCAAATTACCAACAGCAGTCTTGGTTGAGATGAATTGATTTACCGACTCCATTATAATTAACCCTGCGTGCGTCTTCATTATTAGAGCATGCCTATTGATTTACAGATTTACCGGTATTCTTAGGCATTTTATCACTTTCATAGCACGCTGGCCAGATCAGCAAAATGGGATTTGATTTTATGCAATGATGAGCGAGAATGAGCAGAACATTAATTATTATCAGACATTGATGTACTGTATGTATTTGATAAATGAGCCTGGGGTATCAATGCTGTGCTGGATTCGGGACTAAGTACTAACATAAAGATGGAAATCAACTTACAGTATTGGATAAAATTTACTGGTATTTTCAAAAGAAGACAATATTGTGTATTTTATTGTCTTCTCATTTTTAAGGAGACAAAATAACACATTTCACCATTGTGATAGTGGTTGTTTGGAAAACCCCGAGTACCAGACAATACCATTTGTATTTTTCTGCTATATTCTCTATTAAGTGGCTGTGCAGCAGGAGCCAATCACAACAGGAGGGACAGGCTTCACCCCAGGGAGTTAACTAGTCCATTGCAGGGCAGCAATCAGTGTAGAGATGTCTTCAATTTACGATGTTCTCAACCTGCAGTGTTTTATGGTTACGTCACCATTTCCCATAAATTCTATACAGAAGTCTTGTACCACGTAGAGGACGAAGAGACCGAGTTGCTGTGCTTTACGATATATTTGTTTAAATGGGATCAAAATTATTTCAGAAAAACAAACACTAAACATCTACCAAAAATAAAAAAAAACACTGAATTGTAATAATTACATACCATACGAACAGAGCTTAGAGAAATATAATGTTTATATAACTTTTCATATGCAGAAATGCTTCAATAACATACATTTCCCGTTCGTTTGATTGGGGATCTGTGTATGGATTGGAAACTTCCAAGATGAATCAAACATGTTTAGTCAAAAAATGAATCAGATTCTTGTATAAAGTTCTTTAAGCAGTGCACTGTCACACATATAACTAACTCTTAATCAGAGAAAAAACATTTCCTGAAGAATTTTCTTAAACATAATGTTATGGTATTATCTACTAAGGGTTACGAGGTTGGTTGCCAAAATATTAACTGGAGCAAATACCTCTTGCTTTCTGCAATGTTGTAGGGAAAGCAAGTGAGGAATGCAGCTCATCATTAATGAATTAAGTGTCATCATTAAGGCGCCCAATGATTAAAACATATCTCCTAGCTTCAAACGTTGCTTTGCTTTGCCAGAAAACGCTACAGTTTTAGATCTGCTTAGCTAGATTTCCCTTTTTTCTCCTTTGTGAAATAATATTTTTCTCATTTCGCCCCTCTTTCATCTTTACTTCCCAACATAAAAATGTGTTAAAAGACCAAAGCAACATATTTCACTATTGGGGAAAAAAAAAAACAAGTTAAAATATTAAAAAATTTGGTTACGCAACAGGCAACTTGAAGTTCAAAGTTTACAACGGAGAACTGCTAAAACATCTTTGCTTTAAAATCTACACAAACGTTACATTCGTGGACGTGCAGACACAAAACGCAATTAGGCAAATGAAAGGTTCTTACTGGGCGTTTATGCTCCCATCTGTCTACATTCCAGCCAGAAACCAGGCATCATTGTAATGCTAATCTAGCGCTCTGTTCTATCAGCGTTAGGCTGACAGTGCTTTGCTGCTGTTAGTGTGTTGTGTTTAATTGCTTTGACAAGAAGATTGTCAGGGCCTTGGGGTGTTTCTCCATCGGAAGGTACGGAACAATGGAAGGCAGGGCAAAAAGTTGTCATCGCTAAATTGAGTTACCAGAAAACACCAGATGACACTGGCTGAGTGAAAGAACTTCTATTGCCCTATGACATCACCCTTGATTAAAACATACCCATTGCTCTACCTGCGGTGCAACGTTTTACCCTTGGGGTTAAACCATTTGTTTGATAAACATCATCATCTCATATTGTTTAGGTAAATTCTAGGGGTGTGACGATTTACTCACCTAACAATCCGATTCATATCTCGATTCACAGGCTACGATCCGATTCATAATAAATATTACACGATCGATCCAGTTCAATCCGATTCAGTTCAGTTCGATCCAAACCGATCCAGAACTATTTATTTGCACACCCCTAGTAAATTCACCTTGTATGTAAAACAACATTTCGTTTAAGTTGGATTGATGGTCCAAAGAATTTAGTGGTGAGCAACTTGTCTTCTACTTGGAACTCATGTTTCATTCCTCAACTGTTGAACTTTCTTAAGTTCATGTAACCAGGCAGTGTTATCGCCCAAAGACTTTACATGTTATCTGTTCAATAAAAAGTGTAATGTGCGATATTGTTGTAAATTATAAATAGAGAGACCCCTTGTTGTGACAAGGGATAAATTGACGAGACGTAGACTTAAAGGAATGTAAACTTAGATAGAATGTCACAGCCACATTTATATTGACACTTGAAGTTCTTTTTCAGACAGTGTTTGACACAGTGTTACATTTTTTGCTAAATAAATGACCTAACTTTTCTCCGTAGTAAACGAATAGAAATGTTGAATGAGTTAGCAAATCTGACTGAGGGACCTTGAAATCCCCCACCAATGCAAATGTCAAACTTGTTTGCTGAACATTTTTTTTGTGATATTAGAAGTTTGGTGGCCGGAATGTTAACTATACCTCTTGTCCCTGACTTGGGACTAAAGTAAAGTTCACAAAAGTCCTAGGAATTGGGAAACATTCCATAGGAATTTATATGTAAGAAACAGAAATTTACATAATGTACATGAAACCTTAATATAGTTGGGGAATATATATATATATTCTAGAATAATCCTGGCTAAAACAACTAGACTAGTTGCAAGTGCACTTTCACATGAAGAGATGATCGCTTGGAGGCAACACTTCTCAGCCCAAAGCCCAAGGCTATTGACCACACATTTGATATGGGGATTAAATAAAGTTACATTTTTTTATATATATATATATATATATATATATATATATTTATGGAGGTAAAATATTTTATCTACGGTGGTAAAACTGTTTGAATTGCAAATGTTTTATGCATATTTTCTTATACAGTATAGTATAATGTACCAGTAGGAAGCTGGAAAGTAGGAGATATAAGATGGTAATGGAGGCAAAATAAAAAGAAGCTTTAAAGGCTTTAATAAATTGTGTTTTGGGTAAATTACAGTTAAAAGCAGGTAAAAAAACAGTGAGGAAATGAGGAAAAATGACCACATGGAATTGAAAGAAGCAAACACCATTTGACCAAAATTCTCAATTTCCCCTCTAAATATACAAGATTAATTCATCCTACAAGCTAAACAGATATAACCCATATCAGAGGAAGAACAGACAAAATCCCCCCTTTTTTTTTCTCTATAAGGTCAATATAGCTGAATTATTGACTTTTTCTTCTACGTCTAGTTTGTCTCCTTAGGTCGAATCAACCCGATTTATCAAAATTTATGTCGGACATGAACTAAAATGCAGCCTGTATTGACAGTCTGAGTTAGACTGGAGCAATTCTCACCATTAACACGTCTGTGTGTGTTTCCCTGTGCGTGTCTGCCTCTGTGTGACCTAAATTAGCCAAGTGTAAAGATGAGTGCTGCAGCCCAGTGCCGGAAAATGACAAATTGCCCATTTAGCCCATTGTAAGTGTCAGTTTTTAATGCAGAGGGGTGAGCTCTGTTTTCAACACCTCTTAAGCATTTGGCCTCGGAAAAAATATGGCTCCAATTTGAATTACAAAATGTCTGACAGATGAGCAGCGATTGTTCGAGTCTGGCCGCAGCAGGTGATCATGTAGGCATATTAGAGCTCTGCGGGGTCTTTTTTTTTTCTATTCTGACACAGTGGTGAACATTTAATAATGGTACACAGTTAGAGATAGAGTTATTGCTGAAGCTGTCCAGCAGCCTAACTCTTTTGAAGGTTTCCCCCTCTCTACCCCTAGACCCTAACACCTGTTTCACTGTTCTTAGGGCAGTGAAATCAGGATAAAACTTAGACTTTGACTACCTTTATTGTCATTGCACAGAAACATGACTGTGAGTCTGGCAACGAAATGTTGTTGCTCGGCAATGGGAGTGCACAGTGTTCACTACAAAGCTTATAAACCAAGTGGTAACAATTAAATGAGATATTATTACAATACATGCAGACCAATCATAAAGATATAGGTGTACAGTACAGCATGTGATAAGCAGAAAAACAGTGCTGAGGTACAAGTATGGAGTATTGCACAGGAGTATTAAAGTGTAGATATATAAATATATTGCACATACACAGGAGTTATTGCACAAAACATTTTGATTCAAACAGAGATTTTGTTGTCTTTTCAATTTAAGAGTCTGATGGCCAAGAGAAAGAAACTGTTCTTGTTCTTGCTGTAAAACCTAGTGGTTTTACAGCAGATGCTGCGGAACCTTCTACCTGACGCCAACAGAGAAAACTGTTTGTTATGGGTGTTTGTTGTCTCGCACATTAGCTCCCAGACCAGACGGAGATGCAGCTCGTCAGTAGGCCCTCAATGGTTCCTCTATAGAAAGAAAAAAAATGGGTGGGGGCAGGGATGCTCTTCTCGTCCAATACAAGAAATGTAGGCGCTGCTGAGCTTTCTTTGTCCTGGGTGGTGTGGAGTAACCAGTCGATGGTGTCTAGTATGTGGACCCCTAAAAACTTAGTGCTGCTGAAGACCTCCACCACTGTGTCATTGATGAACAACAGAGCATGTTTTAGACAGGAATCTCCTGAAGTCGACAATGATCTCCTTAGTTTTGTCGACATTTAGCAGCAGGTTGTTCGTGCTGAACCAGTCCACCAGATGTTGCACCTCCTCTTTGTAGGCCAGCTCCTGGATGAGGCCCACTACTGTGGTGTTGTCTGCATACTTCAGGATGTAGTTGGTGTTGCGCTTGGGACAACAGTCATGGGTCATCAGGGTGAACAGCAGAGGGCTGAGGACGCAGCCTTGCGGGGAGTCAGGGGTTCAGGGTGATGGTGCTGGATCAGTGGTTTGTGATCAGAGGTGGTTTCGAACCTGAGGTCTTCCAGATCCAACTCTAGGAGATTTTTAATATTTTATAGTTGGTTAAATATGTTAAAATTTAACTATAACAGAGAGGTTAGGTAAGGATTAAGAAATAAGCAATTGCAGATAAAAATGTTCATATTTTGACGGTCACAGCTGCAACAACAGACTCCAGTGCGTTAGTGTAAGTTGGGAACCTTGTAGACATAAAACTTACTGCAGTTTTCATATTCAAAATATATTTTCTGTGCAATTGTTGATGGGAAAATAATCCCATCCCACATTTTACATCCATGCAAAGAAAAATCAGCGTTGATCACATAGTGCTGCTGCAGCTGATTACGTTGATTAGTATTCAGCTTCCGGCTCATCTTTGGCTCGGTTCTCTTGTTTGTCCGTTCTGATTTGAGGGCCTGTGGATAATTTAGATTCAGGGAAAGCTGTGACAGAAGAGGCCTTATTAGGAACAAGCCCCTCCTGCTTTAAGTGCAGAGTCTCCACTTCCATTTTCATTTACCTCCATTATTGAATTTGCTGGCTTCGTATTTGTTCTGATTGCATTTTGTGTCACCTCTAAAAAGAAAAGGAAAAAAAAAATCTCCCAAAAGTACTGTGACACTCAGATGGGAGACCTTTTAATATAATTGTAGAGTAAGGAACAATAGGAAAGTTTTAGAAGAGATATGACTTTCCCTTTGTTTTTGTAAAGTTTCTTTTCGTCTTATCTCAGAGAAACATCTGGAGGTTCCTTTAATCAGGATTTGTGTTCAACCTGGAGCCTGCGGGGCCTTTTTTTGTGAGGCAGAGGAAGAAGCTATAAAGCAGAAAAGTATGTGCCTTTGTGTTGAGAGCCCAGAGATGACAGCGAGCAAGAGAGGTGTCAGGAATTTATTTATCGTCATTTTGGCAATATGATGAGAAAAAAACGAAAGTATCGTCACAGCCCCCGCCTATTGGCTGCCTACACAGCTTCCATAAAACCCCTAACATAAGGCATTTTTCATAAGGATTCATCGCAGAACAATATCATCGGAGACTGCCAAATTTAATCAGGGGCTTAAAACACAATTATGGTTATCGGCGTGGACGCAGAAGCTGCACACAGAATTGTGGGAGAGGAGGAAAGAGGAAGAGACGGAGAGGGACCTTCCACTCCACCGTCTGCGCCCTCGCACTTCTCACCCATTTGTCACCAAGCACAATATCTGTTTGGCTGGCAGAGCTAATAATGGAGAAGTGCAGGGGAAACAGGGCTCTGGAGACCCACCTACGCTTTTTGCTTGGAGATCAGATAAGTTCTCCTCTAAGTCAGAGGCCTTGCAAGCCACTGTGGATTAGCTTGTAAGAATTGTATCATTTATAAAACACAGCGTGCCCTCCCACCCGTGACAGCTTTTTAGGTGTGTGAATAATGCAGCTCCGTTATAAAATGTGCAACTGCAGGAGTAAACTGTTTTCGCCACACCAGAAATGAAAAACTTTCCCCTGCATTCGCTCTTTCAAAAAAAAGTTCACTTCATATTGGTCACTTTGTCTACCTTTTGCTGATGCTTTGTTTCATGTCTCTTCCTGGAAAACTTGTGTTTGTTTCCCTCCTTTATTATCTCGGAAATCTACTGCGATTCATCTGTGTGTGACATAACCGCAGTCTAGTGACTTAACAGGTATTCATGAGATTCAAGAACTTTTACCCACAGTTACTTTTCCCTCAGCCTCTTTTTTGAGCTTCATTTTTCCTTTACTTTCTAATAAACATTCCTAGATTTACCACACATTGTTAGTGGAGCTCTTACAGGAACATATAGAATGTTCCATGTGACACCTAAGACTGTTCGCCAGAGTCGGAAATACAAAGGTTTGTTATATCAGCACATATTGTTGATATACTTAGCTTCTTGCACAACTCAAATACAAACTCCCTCATTTATGCTCATTTAATTCAGTCCAACAACTCACCTACACTAATGATACTCTTACCTGCTTTGCAGTTGCTCGATGCAAAGTACGGTACATTCATTTGAAGAGTGGGCTGGTACAACATCACCATTATTATTAATCAAGGATTTCCTTTAACTTCTATTTTACTGTTGGTATTCAGAGCATGGAACGATGGCCCAGAGTCAATGTTTCCATCATTGATCTTGAACCCTAGGGTTCCTGGGGAAATCAAATCCCAGTTAGGGCAGTTGGTGTCTTCCACTACACCACCTGCAAGTGGTTCATGAGGGCATTCACTAGCTGTGGCTCAGTGGTTAAGGAAGTGGAATTGGGTCCAGAGGGGTTCAGGTTTGAGTCCACCAGCTGTAAGGTTACCATTGTGATGCACTGACCTTGGCACTGCACTGGGCTGTTAAATGCGTAGGGTTAATTTTGTTTTGGACATTGTGTGTCGTGTCATGATGACAATGTTGCAATGTGATTTGAATGGGTCTCATGGAGACTGCTGGTCCGAAACCCTTCAACTGATAAGGGAATGAAGGTGGTGGTTGGTATCCAGAAAATCCTCTGATTGTGTTGTCCCTTAACCTACAACCTTTCATGGTTATGTCGTCATTAGCCATGTTTGTGTTTGGAAATGCATTAAAAAAGCACCATACTCTGGATTGTATTAAATTCACTCTTTTTATTTTATTTGTTTTTTTTTAAACATATCTTTTCATGCTCTATGAGGTTTGATAATTTTTTTTCTATTTTTGAATTTCACACACTTGGAGCCAGGTTGTAATTGAATAAGTAGCAGCATTGTGATTCAACTCCACGGGTGAAGAGCCCCCTGATGGTCGGTCAAAATACTACAATCATATCCCTGGCTGCTGAGTTGATGCCACATCTGTAGCTCTATTTGTGCAGAGTTGAGTTGATTGGGAGATCAGAAAGAGGCTTGTACGCAATCTTTTTGTGCTGCTGTGTCTACAAATTCACTGGCTCTCGTCGGAGCCAATAGTTATTTTCCACAGTTGCAGATTTGTTGCCATTTTGGTAATGCTCATCAGTGTTCCCTGAAGAGGCTGCACTCTAAGAAAATGAAGGCAATTTGTTTCCTTCCCCTGTTCAGCACCTTCTGTCACGCCAGCTGTCGGCACTGTGTCGCAGGCCACACGGAGCACTGGGAACTGATGCGTTTAAATGACTGCCGTGAATTTACATTTCTTACCATTAGATTGAATAAAAGATTTCAAATAATGTTTCGGGCTGCCTGCCTGCTGGGTTTCCAACTAGTAAAAGAAATTCAAGAGAAAGTAAAATGTTAACAATAAATTCCTTTTTCTGCACCATTAATTCAAACTCTTGAAATACGAGTTCCTCTGTATCACTGCAGAAAACACACATCTGTTACTTTTTCACTTTAGATTATGTGGCTACATGTTTATGGATCTATTAGTAAAAATGATGGCCTAGTTACGATTGTTACATATATATATAATTGTATAAATACAGAACTCCACGTGTCATGACAATGATGCTGAAGTGGGCCCATCTTTTTTTCTATCAACTAGGTATGTCCTTTTTGCAGACATCCAATTTTTGCTGATATTATCCAAAACACTTAATTTACCGATAGAAATACCAATACTGAAACTGATATACTCCACCATTTTAACCCTGTGATGAACTCTATGTGTGATTCTAGCAAATTTAGCAAAACCTGGACATTATTATTATAGGATTCTTGTTAAAAACCTAATTGTCCTTGCTGATATTGCGTTTAGGCTAATATCTTCCAAAGTTATCGAACATCCCTACAATTACCTTACCTGGGCTGTATGACCAAAAATTGATATAATGTTATTATTCAAAATGAAATAGGTGTCAGAGCATTTTGGCAGCAGTCGTTTATGCATGACCATTTTCTAATAATTTAGAGAATAATATCGCACCGAATTTGCATAGAATAACTACATGAGTATCAACCCATGTTTAATTGGTTGTCTTTGAGTGAAGCCTTATGTTGTTTCCTTTGGCAACAACTAGAACCCAACAACATTTGCAGATTGTGGTTCTTTGATGGGGCTGAGATTTTACGTATGGTCGTATTTCAATATAAAAAGTATTTCCACCTGGTATATTGATATGAATATGTGTTTCGACTGATCTTAGTGCTAATGGAGTAGTTAGTCAGTCGGGCTTTTGGGAAAAAATAACTTGCGAGGTGTTTAATAGCTTTCACTGTGAAGAATAAAAAAATGAAGAAAAAAAAAACAGAACAAACCTAGTGATATTCTTAATGGACTCAGCTCTGGTTGAGTGGAATTCCATGCCTCAAAACAAAAGAATAAGTGCAATTTCATGGACTCATCACTTGAGAATGGATTGCGACTGTGGCCGTCTTCATCAGCATAATTAGTCAATGAGAGAGAGATGGTGAGAGAGAGAGCACAGGAGGTGGTCGGTGTTGTGGGATGAGTGGTTAACAGCACTGATGAAACCGCATCAGCAGCTCCCTACAGATCCGGGCCAATTGATTGGTGCTTGAACTATCATTGCACAGGAACTATTTCAAGATATAGGCTCCTCGCGTGGCTGAACAACATCAAAAATGAACCAATAGATTTGCAATAGTAGCTTAGCACGGGGGTCATTTTTAGCTCCCTAAGTACCATCACACTGACCAGACTTTTTTTATGTTTAGTGGATATGGTGTCCAAACAATTGTCCTCTACTTTGTTTTTAAATGCTCCTGCCCTTGTGTTGTTCTCCGTGTTTATATTGCTGTCCAATCTACAAGGCTAAAGTAACTGTCCCTTTGAACTATTTAATGGCTTTGCTCTGTGTACAAGACAGTAAGTGCAATGAAAAGTTTATTATAAATGTAAAAATCAGCGATGTGACTAGTTTATTCCCAACATCATTAGGACTTTCATCAGGTTGATTTTTCTGTGTCATTAATTTTATAGCGTACTCTGTGTCTCCTTTATTTGGTTAACTTTATGAATGTAGTGCCATCTACAATGTTGTGTGCGATTTGTTTAATCAGAAATTCTTGCAAGCATTTATGTCACAATTTAGTAGTAAAAGATTCTAAAAGAAGCAAAAGTCCAGAAACGAGAATCGACAAGAGACAAAAGCAATGTTGGTTTGGTCATCTTTGAAAAAAGAACAAAGTAAATATTAAATCGTATTGTATTGTTGTAAATATATGAGTGTGTGACAACAGTACAAATAAATAGTACATCATGAGCCTCAAAGATGAATTTCAGCCACCGTCAAATTCAAGCATGCTGACTTATGTTTAGTACATACCTCTACCTAATATTTTCCATAAAATATTCTAAATTTATTTAGATGTTGGTGCCTTCAGATTGTAATTCACATTTGCACATTATTTACATTAAATAAATAGTACAATAAGGGGGAACTGGATTATAAAGACTTTCATTGATTGATTTTGATATTGACATTGGAAAAACTGTATTTTATGTATCCGCAACCACACATTTTGAAAAACATTTTTATTTTTTAGATCATCATCACCTTATGCATTGTAGGTTGTTGTTATAATAATAATAATAATAATAATAATATAAAATAGTGAAAAAAATTAAAATAATATATATTTTTTTCCAATAATGTAACATGTTGTTTGTCGAGCTTACCAAGTTCCACAAGTATGAAATTCCTCAAACTCCTCTTATATTCATTGAGTTTCTCAATTACTTCCTAGTCATGCATATGATGTGATACAATGGAGAAGAAAAGTGATGGAAAGACACAAAAGCACAAGGTCTTTATATATGAAAGCTTGAAAAGAATGGCGTCCTCTGTCTCTGGGTCACTATCTTCTTTGTTCCTCTGCCTCCCTTGGTTCTGTTGCAGGACAATAGTTTTTTATGAGCAGCTCATCAATCAAATGCATGTGAAGGGTGAAGGTATTTGATGGTGGTGAGGCTGCCAGGATTGTTGGTTGTATTTCTCCCATCCTGATGGAAAGATCGAAGCATTGAGAGGAAGGGCTTGTACTCAAGGAGAGCAGGAAGAAATGACATGGTGGTGGAGACACAGGACGTCTGACACAGCCCTGTCCTCTTGCATAGATTAACAACCGCTGGTTTGTGGAAGTGGTGGACGTCATTTTTCAAGCCTCAAGATTCATTATGTCCCTGACTTTGATATTTACTTTTAGCGCATGTACTTCATTGTACAAGGAATTAAATGGAGATTATAAGATGGAATGCTGCCCATACACAGTATGAGGGGCCCACAGGGACATTATTCAGAATTACTTCTCTCACATATACTGCTGAAATTCTCTCATATATAGGTATGAAATGCTCTCAAATGTATTACTTGAACGCTCTCACAAATACTATTGAAATGCTCTCACAATATTTATTAAAGCCCACTCACATACACTAACAGAAGCACTGTCACATTATCGTTTGAAATGCTCTCCAATATACTACAGCAATACTCTTACCTTTCCATTAAAATGCTCTTACATATACTACAGCAATACTCTCACATTATCTATTGAAATGCTCTCGAATATACTACAGCAATACTCTTACATATTCTATTAAAATGATGTTACATATACTATAGCAATACTCTGACATTATCTATTGAAATGTTCTTGAATATACTACAGCAATACTCTTACATATTCTATTAAAATGCTCTTACGTATACTACAGAAATACTCTCACATTATCTATTGAAATGCTCTCGAATATACTACAGAAATACTCTCACATCATCTATTGAAATGCTTTTAAATATACTGACGAAATGCTCTCACTTATACTACAGAAATACTCTCACATATACGAGAGGAATGCTCTTACATTATCTATTGAAATGCGCTCACTTATACTACAGAAATACTCTTACATATACTACAGGTATGCTCTTACATTATCTATTGAAATACTCTCACATATACTACAGGTATGCTCTTACATTATCTATTGAAATGCTCCCATATATACTACCAAGACGCTCTCATATATACTACTGTAATGCTATCACATATACTTTTGAAATGCTCTCAAATTTTGGATATACTGCATAACAACTACAGAACTACTCTGACATTTGCTACGGAAATACTTTTGCATACACTACCTAAATGGGGGGGGTATGTAAACCATCGGACCGGGGATGTAGGTTGGAGTAGGGTGGAGGAAATGAGAATATTATAGACATCCCTTGCTGGAAGGGTTTTGTTTTCAATTAAATCTCACACACTCTAGTGAATTCCTTTAAGACACTACAGTGAAAACCCTTACTCTTCATAGTGAAATGTGTGTGAGAGGTTTTTAGTCTCATGTGTGAGCGATTACTGTTTCAGTATTGCAGAATTCATGTATTCCTGTTGTGCAATGTGTATGGGTATTAGTTTTTTAGTTTTTTGGGTAAATATTGCATTTATCTGCATTCAGGTTAACATGTCAGGTTGCAATGAAATACAAGAATTTGTTGAAATAAAACCGAAATTATATGTAATATATTTACATATATAAATACACATACAATATATGTTGTAATTATTATTATTATTATTAATACATGTACTCAGTTTCCTTCATCAACGTTGTATGTAAGACAGTAAAAAAGGTAAATTGGGTTTGTGTGTTTTTCTATATATTGTCCAATTGGAGGACACAAAACAATCATTTTATAAATTGTCCTTTGTGACTAGAACATGATAATACAAATCCCCAACTGCGGGCCATTCAGTCGACATAATACTATGTCACCCTAAGAGTCCTTTGAATGAATGTCCCCGTCTGTACCAAGGCCCACTTCCTTAATCAGGGTGTCAGATGGTAATGATTAGCTTCCTGTGTGCGCTTCCTGATGGGTGAACTGTCCACATATCCCATTCAGCATTAATAACAATCTACCCATGGAGATAAAACATGTCTTTACCTTAAGATAATCCCAGCTTTAATCTAAACCACCTTTTTATTTTTTAATATCAAAATTCTTTCATTCTGACAAGGTCTTTCACGGAATCAGCAAGTACTTCATTTTCAAGAGAAGGGGATACAAGGTGAACTGTATCTAAATCCCTCATCTGGGTTAAACAACGCACTCAGACTTGGTGTTAGAGAAAATGAGACACCGCTGTGAGAGAATGCTGCATGTTTCCTGCATTGGGTCACAGCCTTGGAGTTGCAGAGAGGATTAACATGGCACTGTTTCATTTTGTGTCCATTTCACAAACATGGATTAGAAAGCAGTGGAAGAGATTACCTTTTGTTATCAGTCTTCTGTTTCTGGCACTAGTCTGTATTATTTTAAATTGCAATAAACAGTGGTTTGACCTACGGCAAGGGCAATGTGTAACAGGTCACGGAAACTGCCGTTATTGTTTTGTTTTTTTTATATTCTAAGACAACAACTTTTTTACAAAACACCATATTCATCAACACATCCTTATACAAAGAAATAAAAATGGATAATTGAAACAAATCTTTTTACATTTTTGCTACTTAATATCCTTTTAAAAAACCTAAAGAAAATGCTGTAAAAAATGTATGCTTTTTTCTAGCATGCATCAACCATGTTGTTGAATAAAGACATGCATTTGTCAGGAGCCTTCATCCTCAGTCCAGATGTACTTCAGGGAGCATAGTGAGCCCGAGCCACACAGGGAGTTCTCCTTGAAGCATTGATTTCCTGCCATTGTGTATATGTACTTTATATCCATCTCTGCAGTCTGTCCTTATTGCTCATTTTTTTCTCCTTCCTTTTTATTTTCCTGTGCAGAGATACTCAATGGGGGCGTTTATGTTGACCAGAATAAATTTCTTTGCCACGCTGATACGATCCATTGGCGTGACATCATCAGGAACTCCCAGGCTGAGCTGCTGGTGGTGCCATCCAACAACAGCAATTTAGGATGTGAGTATTGGACGTGAAGTTTTTATAATATCTTTAGGTTCCCATATATGCTTACAGTGTCTAGGGTCTAGTAATACCAGGATTTAAAATGAGAATTGAAGAAAACAAGGTTGTTCTGACTGTATATACTGACATTTATTATGTATGTGTTTGTGTCAAGTCCTCTTATATCTGTCTCAGAATCTTAGTGTCATGAATATTTGAATGATGTAAATATCTCAGGACAAAGATAATAATGAAAAGGAATAATAAAGATATACAAAAGCATCACTTTGATGCTGGAACAACATCTTAGTCATTAAATATAAGATTCAACATTACAATTGAACAGTATAGTGGTCATTCGTGGCCTTAATGCAGAGGTGTTAAACTCAAAATTCACACTGGGCCTAAAACCTTAAAAACTTAATATATATTCACAAATTGTGTATGAAGTATGTAATGATGATATTTTTAACATGGAAATGAGAAAAAAAAACAAAAATCTACATTATTTTTTTACAAAAATTTCCAAATACTAGAAATCCCGCCAATATATGGTGGCTATTTGCTAGTGGGCCAACTCTAGTATGTAATGACGCCGCGGGCCACATTTGGCCCGGTGGCCAGATTTTGGTCCATGTGCCTTAATGCATGCATTGTTTTGCATTTTCATTTTTTTAGTGTTTCAAGGATATCTGATTGAGTTCATATCTTGCTAAGGGTTCTTGAACTCTTTAGTAGCACTCTGGGATATCTCTGAGGCTCAGCACATTACAAACCCTTAGACCTTTGTTTTATTTCTGTCACATCCCTGATGGTCATTTGGCTACAACGTCACACAGTATCACATCACTGTGTGAGGCTTTGAGCTGTAGGAAAGTGTGGTGGTGGCTCCACAGCCAGGCCCTTGGAGCTGCTGTCTGGCGTGCTCACCTTATATCTCTTTGATTCTGACAGTTTCATAACCTGGCACCATCGACTCCCTGCCCCTTATCACGGTCTTTCCAGTCCCTTAGCTCCTTTTTTTGTGAATTAACAGACATTGGCATCTAGCAGATATTTTATGTCACAGATACCAATAGTTAAAGAAAGCGTTTCATGAACTTTTCTCCTCATGTCTTACCATTATGGTGGGGAGCACCTCAGCAGGAGGAGGTGCTAAAGACTTGTAAAACGACAAAAACAACAAGGAGAGTTTTTTCTTCTTCATTCACTGAGGTGCCACACGGTATAAGAGACTGGTTACTCCTCGACAAACACATTCATATATAAAAATCCACTTTAAAATGAGTCGAAGACCTTGTGTGGCTATAGGGAGGAGGAAAAACAAAATAGAACAGAGGAGGTGTGTCAAAAAATGACAAAGGAGTGTGTGGGAGTTAGGGTTGCCAAATTGGGGGCCTTTTTGCCAAGCTGCAGTTAGTATTTAACATTAACAGCCCCACTGTGGGAGTGGTTGAAAGGGGCAGGATGACAATCTGTTGCTCTGTTCCACTTACTCTGTAATTAACCCATAGTCAATTAAGTCTGGATGATGGGCGACTGGCAGATGAAGGCTGTGGGCTCGCTGTCAGGTCGGACGTTGTGCGAGGAAGTGCCTGACGAAGGGAAGCGGGGGCCTGTCGTTTATTTACACACTGCCAGTGTAACAGGGTCTATTGTCAGACAAGCAGAGGAGATTCGACAGATCTGTCACTGTCACTGTCACCACTCTGGAAAATCTAAGGACCTCCGTGAGGCGCTTGGTTTTTTGGTGTGCGGGGGTAATTTGTGTCAGAATTGCATCAAAAGTTTGCAGAGGAGTAAGTGTTGTGTGTTAGACTTTGTGCATGTGTGTTCTGCAGGCAGACGCTGTCATCGAACTTGTAACGGACGCTGCTGGGGCCATCAAGAAGACCAGTGCCAAACCTGTAAGTACACACAGAGATTTAGTTCAACTATGGATTGAAATTGCTTTAACTAAAACAATTCACTTCAATTAAAAGTGTCTCTCATTGTCTGCCAGAGACTGGGTTGCGACCCTCAGGTTGGGCCGAAGAGATTTTTGCATCATGTTTTATAGGGAACTTTTTGCTGGTTTAATTACTGATTTTATTAATAATAAAAGACATGCATTAATGTTTGTTAATGGTCAAGAAACACTGCTCAAAGGTATAAGTCACAGGTTCACCCCATTCTGACATCACAAATACAGATTAATCTGTGGTCAAGAATCGTCACATGACTGCAGCCGACATTCAAGATGCACCAGATGTTTTCATATTTTATAGCATATGGATCAGTAATTACTTTCTTACAGGCTTATCTTTTCACATTAATGGTACATTTAAGTCTTAAAATAAAACAATGCTATCAGGATTTAATGCAACTGAACTCTTAGTTCTGCACGTAACAACCCGATGCTTTGCCTTTTGCAAAAGCTGGATTGGACGAACCTGTTTATTTGTTTTCAGACAAACACATTTTTAAAAGTACACAGCTTTGTCTTTGACTGTTTTTTTTACTGCCTCCCTCTTCTACTGCATCATTATGCTCCCAACATGGCAGATAGTGAGCGCAGCAGTTTTTAATGCCTCCTCTTCAAGCTCCTGCTGACTTGCTGGCTGCTATTCCTTCTACTGTCCCAAAAATTTGCGGGAGGTCCTTTTTTTAGCAAAAGTACAGCAGAAACTCATAACACCATTGGCACGGAACACAGTAGTGTTTGTTTTGCACCAGTGATACCGAGAAAGTTTTCCAGTATTGTTTTTAAAGATAGGATTTTTGAAAATCACCTGAGATTGAGCAACAACAGACACGTCAAAGCTTCATGGGAATCTCTCTTGGACTTTTTCTTTAGTACTAAGGCCCTCGTCACACAATGTCAAGCTTCTTCAATGCACGTGTGTCAGTACTTAAATTTAACTTCTATTCTTCCTCGACAGTAACAAAGACGGTATGTGCGGAGCAGTGTGACGGGCGATGCTACGGGCCTTACGTCAGCGATTGTTGCCATCGTGAGTGCGCCGGCGGCTGCTCAGGTCCCAAGGACACAGACTGCTTTGTAAGTGGCGCCTTGCTCACGCTGTCTAACCCCTTCTTCTGCTCTTCCGTTCAAATCCAAAAGCAAAATATATCCGCCATGATCCCTGCCAAAATGATCTACTTTGTTTAACAACAAACAATTTGTTTGTCGTTACACAGGGATTTAAAAGTCGATGGCAGTGTCTCCCATTAAAGATCAAATTGGTGATTCATGGTTTTAATTAATACCAATGTAGGTAGTTTCTGTGTTGGGGCGACCAGAGCACACACACAGAAGCAGAGATGATATTGTAGTTGTATTTCACAGAAGGGTTCATCTAATCCAATTACTGCAGCTTTATCCTGTAGCCTCCGATGACAAAACACTTATGGGGATTATGGGGAAACATTTCAACACTTTACATCAGAGCTTTGTGGGTAATCGTGGCTCTAGGATTTCTCCCTCTTTGCCGTCCAAAGTGGCACACGCATCCAGCTGACATAAAAATGATATGTTGCACCAATATGTGACAGGAATAAAAAAAAAACACCGTCTAACACCTTGTCTTAATGTTTCCAGTCAGAGCAATGTCTCAAAACCATCATTTTTTTGACTCTCCCAGGCCTGCACCAACTTCAACGACAGTGGGGCCTGTGTGACCCAGTGTCCCCAGCCATTTGTTTACAACCCCATGTCCTTCCAGCTGGAGCACAACCCAAAAGCCAAATACACTTATGGAGCATTCTGCGTCAAGAAATGTCCACGTGAGTCTCACAAAAACATCATCTGACCAGGGCTGCGTTTAAAAAGTTGGTCACAAGTCCCATTCCTGAGCTGGGCCTTGAGGGCCACTCCTGTTCCATCACATTCCAAATCCACATTTGGAGTAGAGTCAAATCTGGATTGTATGTGTAGTGTCATTTCACTGTGAACTAAATATTCATTATAATTCTTAAAAATAGTTTTTTGCTGTTATATAGAGTGAGGAGAGCATAGAGTGAGGCTGTATCTAAGATTGAATATTAAAGTCTTCTCAATCACCAGATGATAATTCCCCTATTTGCACTTTTCCTCTTCCGCCACGGAGCACTAATTGGTTTCATTACTTCTTCTCAGCAATAAAGACAAATTAGTTTAGATAATTATACAAATGCCATTGAATAATGATCAATTTCCCTGGATTAGGACATAAATGCAATTAAATTCTGAAGCTTTAACCTAATTAGGGCCATACTACGAAGCTACCTAATGGGAAATTATCAGTGCAGCATCTCATCTGTGAAACCGATCGCTCACATTGACCTCTCACTCTCACAGATAACTTCGTGGTGGACCACAGCTCCTGTGTTAGAGCATGTCCCAGCAACAAGATGGAAGTGGAAGAGAACCGCATCAAGATGTGCATACCCTGCACGGACATCTGTCCAAAAGGTAAACGGTCTACAGTAATATATAAATGTTTCCACGAAAACAACACAAATGAAATGAAGTAAATGTAGGGAATATATGGCCTTATTTTGGAGCATTGAAACTCACCAACTACTTGAAACCAGATGGTGACACGATTACAGATGTCAATAAAACTTAAAAAAATGTAAATGCAAAATGGCCCAAAACAATATCAAATATTAAATATAGAAGTATGATGAACAAACTGAAATATGTTGCAATATTCTCCAGATGATGACGTAAAGATGACATGGCCCAAAATTATGTTCAAATACTGTGAAATATTGGGGAATTTATTTTTGATTGGACGTGAACACATGGCCGTCTGTTGGAGAAGTCCTTGAACAAGAAGTTCTCGGTAAGAAAGTGTTGTTTTGCGAGAAGTTCAAGAAAAACTAAGTTCAAAGAAATCCACTCATGCTCCTCCAATCAATCACAGCACTGAATTTCCTCCTCTCAGAAGAGCTTGCTTGAGTGAACCATTTTAATCTAGTAGCTTAAAGCTATTAGTGATGACTGCGGGTCAACAGGAGCCCACAAGAATTATGTAAGAGGAGCTGGAGAAAATTGAATGTGTTGCAAGGGAATCAGCATAGTTAAAACTGTTTGGGGTTTTTTTTCAACTAAATATGATAACGTGTAGTACCTGATTATTGTTTTGTAAAATATAATAATTTATGATTCCGTGAAATGTTTCTCTGATCTTCTCTGATTTGAGAATGAGAAGCAACATTAGAAATCCTAAAATGCTCAGTGTGAAACTCGGATTTATCCCTCAATTAAAGAGGATCCATCACAGAGGTAATTCCTCCCTTCGGAGTGAAGACGCACACCGTGGCCACGATGCACATTGATTAGCTAATCTCTTGATTACATCTTCACACAGCAGGGAGGGGTTAATGAGGGATAGCCTGCGGAACCACGGGAAATGATAACAAATTAACATCTCAGATATGGAATTGGCTGGTATAAATCACTATCAAAATGTGGTTGCGCCGCTTAATGCTAACCTTATTCATCATCTCTCCAGCCCCCTTTGTTTCTGTCAGAAATAACTTGGCTGGCACTAGGACTGCAAGTGTAATTAATGCAGATGTAATGGATTCATTACAGGCAGGAATTGGCTGTGGATTTGCCAGTGCTTTAATAGAGAGGGGCCACGGCCTCCTTCCACGCAACAAAGACCAGGGTATATTTATATAAAAGAGTGAAAAATAATAGCCGAGAGCAGACTCACTTGAATAAGTCTGAACATTACAAGGACGGCATGAAAATCTAAAATCCTGCAAAGATATTAATAGAGAGAAATAGTGTGTAAATTCTTACCTACCTTTTCCCTCTGTTTCTGCTCCTTGTCTTTTTGTCTTAGTGTGTGATGGAATAGGCACAGGCAGCCTGCAAACAGCACAAACAGTGGACGCCAGCAACATTGACAAGTTTGTCAACTGCACCAAAATCAATGGCAACCTCATCTTTCTCATTACTGGTATCAAAGGGTACGTGCTTTTTATTGTTTTTTAACATAAATCCTATTACATATTACTTTTTGGAAGTGAGATTCAAAGCAAATTATTGGTACATTTACAGACTTTCAATAAAATGAAGAGAGAAAAAAAAATATTGGAAGAGATGAACTAAGTTGTGTCTAAAAGAGCTAAACATATTTGTATGTGTTACAAATCAAATGATTTTCTTCACTTAATAGCTTCACTTAATATTTAATTAATTTGTTATTACTAATCATAATCAATATCATATTAATTCAGGGCAAATATATGTAAAGGACAAAAGGTTAACCAATGATCTAAATGTGAACAAAGCATTTTTAAGGTCGTTATTTTAACTTATTTTTACAAGTACAACAATTAAATTAATAAAAACCTTTACCTCCAAAATAAAGAAAACAAAACTCAAAGAGTTAAAAAGGAATGTGAAATTCAAAAATACAAATAGTCTCATTATTAGAATGTTTATTATCAAAGCGGTCATATATTTCAATGATTTTATTGTTTAATAGAACAACAATATTAATAGATACTGATCAACATATTGATAAATATGTATTTTTCAGTCATTTTATTTGTTTTTGTTTATTCCTGTGTTCTTGCTACAGAGACATGTACCATGAAATTGGACCTCTGGACCCCGAGCGCCTCAATGTGTTCCGCACTGTGAAAGAAATAACAGGTGAAACTGCCTGAGGGGGGCGCCCTGGGAAGGCAGGGGAGGGGAGAAAAAGGAGTCTCTGTGAGACTCAGAGGTTTAAGCTGCAAGACTAATGTTAACAGGCTGCAGAGTACAGCAGTAAATGTGTGTATGTGTACCTGAGTGTATATTTATCCATTAGCCTTAAGAGGCCATAAGGGATGAGCGATACCTCACACATACAAACCCTTTTGTCATATTAAACTGTAAGTTGCAGTTAAGCCAAACACCTAATGGAGTGAAACTGCATTTTCATAATGAAAACCCAAGCAATAAGAAAGAGCAACGACCACACCACTCCAGCGCGTTCGCTCCATCCGTTTAATGTCTTTCCCTCAGACGCTAATTTGATACAATCTGTCATTAAAGGCGAGTGCGACCACACAAAGCCAAACATATTGTGAATAATATTACAGCAAATCCATCCTGTTAATTAGCATACGACATCTTCAACTTTGAATTGAGTTTTATTTAAAATTGTTTCTTCTTTTTTTTTTATGAACCTATTGTTAGAATTCCTTGCACTGCAACTGAGGGTCGATAGGATATATTTAGGGTGCATGGGATGATAACCGGTCATTTTCTGTGATATATCATCAGGATTCCTTAACATTCAAGCTTGGCCTGAGAACATGACAGATCTGAGTGTTTTCTCCAGCCTGTCCACCATCGGAGGAAGAGCTCTGTACAGGTAAGCGTAAAAAACAGGTTGATTCCATCTTTATAAATTCCCTTTAAAAAGGAGATAGTTGTTATTGATGTTACCGATCTTTGCTTTGGGAGTGTTCAGGAAAAAGTCAGAACTGCAGTAGAATAGGAGGAGAAGGAGGCAGGAGTGCCAGTGAAGACTGTGGGGATTATAGTCAGGGTCATAGTTCGGATTTTTGGTGGTGAAAAGTCTTACGTTTGTGGCCATAAATGTACAATTCACAAAAATGCCCGCATCAGGTTGTAGGGGTGTAGTAACTCTAGTGATAACTGCAAAGATTATAAAAATATGAATTATCCACTTCCTGTAGATAATTTATATTTTTGTCTTTCCCTTTGGCATTTCCTTTTTGTCATTAAATAAATCTAGATTAACGACAACATTGTTTTGTGCTAATGCTTTTTTAACTCTAAATAGGATTTAATAATTTTCCCAGAAAATTGGTCACAGGCCAGTCTGAGCCAAAGAGCCACTGAATAATATGTTATAACTCACTGCGTTTTACGTTTAATTTTACTATTCGTATTGGAAATGTTTTTCTCATACGCCGTTTGTGAAACGCCATTCATGTCATCAGTGAGAAGAGTCGTTTACATTGTGACGATGCTGAAATATTTTTTTCTGTGCAGCTGTTTCTATGCGTGCCCATTTATATTGCCTATTGTTGTGAGGGCTGAATGAGCCTGGTTTATTATGATAATGAATGTCTTTGGGAAGTTCTTCTGTCCAACACTGGACATTTCTTGTTTACGTCAAATGCTGCACAAAGAATCATAGGACTGTTTCAGACAAAATGGTAAAAAATAAATGTGTAATTTTTCCATAACTTATATTGAAGTAGTGTGTTTATGTTGCACACAGTTATTTATAGAATGCTTTTAGTCCAGCGTTCCAATAATATCGGTTAATATCGGTATAACGACAATATCGGATATCGGTAAATGTTAATATCAGACATCCTTAGTTATAACAATAATGATATCACCCTCATGTAGACCTAATGTAACTATATATTAACACAATGACTCAGCCTATACTATCAGCTGACAATGTTCCTGGTCATTGTCATTTTCTTCTATGTCTGTGTTATGATGCTAACTGCTGGATTTAATGAGCCGCTGCAGCGTGTTGTTCAGCGTGAAGGCTCTTTGTTGCTGCGTGGCTTTGATTAGCGTCGCTCTGATAACAGGATCCTCGCTCCACACCAGCAGCAGACAGTCGACCCCAGTCAACTAACTGAGGAGATCCCATCTTGGCTTTCTGAATGCCAGAGATGCTCAGCAGTCATTCAGAGCTGACACAACAGTCATCATTTACTCAACTTTTTTTTTTTTTTTTGACTTTCTGTCATCATTTATGATTTAACTTTTTGATTTATCAGATTTGTGTTGTTGCCTTCTGGCCTTTTTCATCAATAGTATAGAAGTGTATGCTTTGTTTGATCTACGTTATAACCCATCATCCGGGGCCTGTAAATAATCATTTTATGTTTAATATCTATTTTAAACTGTGTCTGTTTTCTTTTTTTTTTTTTAAGTCTTCTTTTATCATCACTGATGATGTTGTCTATGTTGCTCCTCTCCATCTGCTGCACACAGTGGGAACGTCATTTCTCTGCTCATCCTGAAGCAGCGATGGATCTCCTCCCTGCAGTTTCAATCACTGGACGAAATCAGCGCCGGCAACGTCTACATTCTAAACAACAGCGGTCTTTGTTTCTACAACACTGTCAACTGGACGTCACTCTTTAGAACTCCCAGCCAGAAAGTCCTGATCCGCAACAACAAAGATCCCAAGGAGTGCAGTAAGTGATAATAAATAGTTCTGGAATAATGTAATGATCATGTCTAGAGGAGTAGAACTACTAGTGTTCCCTCTGACATCAACCGCAAACTGATGATGTTCCTCAGATGAGGAATGAAATGTCTTTTCAAATCCAAGAAGACGTCCAGTTGCTGACAACTACTGTTTTGTATTGAGTTTTGGCAAAGATTTAAGGAGTAGATATCATTTATGATCATTTTAAGAATTTAAATGTAATAAAGGGAAAATAGACCTTATCTCTAACTAATATGTAGAGAGAACAAATAAGAAAAGCACTAAGATAGTTGATAAAATTACAAGACACAATCCGTGTATTGAGAAAGGCCTTTTAAAAAGTATTTAGAGTTTACTTTAGGTAAATAAATACTTCATGAGAAGGCAAGTAAACACTTTTCAGGCTTCTATGACTGACTGTCTTGGTGGGCCAAAGTGGGTGCAAAGGTGATATAATTTTATTTGTATATTTTGGTTGAAACCTGTACTGTCAACTAGTGACATGGGTCTTTTGACACTTTGTGTGTTAGAGAAATCCAGAGCAAAGGTTTGCAGTATGAGTCATGCAGTGATACTCCTGTTCTTCATCTTCCTGTTGTTGTCCGCCCCTTGTTGGCAGCTTCACATGTTCACTTGTCTGATTCCAAGGTAGAATTGTTAGCAGCGTCTCTCCTTCTCTGGCCTTGGCCATGAAATGTCCGCTTTCATTGCTTGTGGGAAAATGCCTCGATGAATCATATGCTGGGTTGAAAGCATGTGTGCACGTGCTAGCGCACCAGGCCATTTTTTTAGTCCGATGGTGAGCATGTAAAGATATGTGTAAGGAATGTTCCCCCATTGGCAGGCAAACATAAGAAAACAAACAGTGGCCTCCGAGATTTGTCCCGGCTACTGATGATATCAATAACTAGTTAATGAGTCTGGTGTGTGTGTATATAGAGGAGATCAATGGCTCCATTAGGCTCAGGCCTGTCAACCATTGACTGCAGAGGTCTTGATGAAGAGGCTGTTCCTCCTTCATCAGACTGCCACTCACACACAACATGGGTGTCACTCTGAAGATCAAAGCAGCCTCCAGGACAACAAAGAGAATTGATTGTGAGGCCAAATTTAAAATAGATGTTGTCTTAAGGTGCAGTTGTGGACTGTTGCTACAGTAATCAGTGACTTTTTGTTTAAATGAACATGGGCAGAAGTAAATCTGGAAATATAAACTAGTATGCCAGGACTTTAAGGCCCCTGACTGAGCACTTGCTACCAGCAATGAACATTTTTATGGTTGTTATTGTTATGTTTGTTTGTTTTTTTCAAGTAATCAAAGTCCTGTATAATAATTGAATGTTTTTTTTCAATAATAGTAATTTTAAAAAAATATTTATTTTGTACTTTTGTCACTATGAAATGTTATAGATAGATACACAGATAGACAAAACAATGGATGGATGGATAGATAGATAGATGATAGATAGATAGATAGATAGATAGATAGATAGATAGATAGATAGATATCTAGATTATGGAGATTATGGATTAATATTATAGCATTGGACACCACAACCAACGAGATGATGTAGGTAAATATAGTAGTGAATAACTGGGGACAGGTGTCTTAACTGGTGGATACAATCGTCCCACAGTCATAGTAACAGTGTGATGTCATGGGTGTGTGAAGCACAGAATGCCACTGTTTCATGAAGCCTTCTGTCTTTCCTAATTAGATGTCAAATTTTTGGCATTCCAACGTGTTTGGACACAATTAAAACCAATTCAATATTTTGCAGCTCTTCACTGCCACAGTCTTTTATGTCCATTACACCTCACTATTTTTTACTACTTACAATAATGTGCCATTTCTACAGCTAACCAGGGATAATCCTGTCTACCCCATCACCGGTTTATGCTTTAGATTAAATTGCATTGTGTGAGTGTGTGTGTTATAGTTGTGTTTCCTCCATCTCTCTGTCCAGCTCAAAAGGACATGGTCTGTGACCGCATGTGCTCTGACGACGGATGCTGGGGCCTGGGGCCGGACCAGTGTCTTTCCTGTCGATACTTCAGACGAGGACGTACCTGCGTTCAGTCCTGCAACCTCTTTGACGGGTGAGTGGTGACAGAAATATGTCAAATAAAAAAACACTCTTGGACATTCCAGAATCTGCCTCTCATGGATGTCACATCATTAGGGTTGTGAGACTGCGTGCGTGTGCATGTGCGCGTTCATGGATACAGCCGTATATGACGAGTGGAGGACATTAAATCAATTTAAACAGCCTTGATGCATGGGAATGAAGTGAAAACATCCTCCAGGGCTCTGGAGGAGGAGACTCTAATTGCCAATTGGCACAAAGGTAATGAGATGAACTAATAAGGGATTTCACACTGCGCACGCTTAATGTAAGCAGTGAAATGAACATCTGCCTGCATGCTATATCCCTTTGTGCGCAAATCAATTTGAATATATATCATCTAAGTAATTCATTAGAGCTTAAATGACCAACAATTTTAATATATTTAGATGTGGGAAATTACTCTCATTTCCAACAAAGGCCCCCTGGTGGTTCTTTCAAAACAACAGATTTTCTGTTTTCAGTGGAAGTATTTGAGCATCCAGGTCAATTCTTCATGTTGTCACACGTAGAATTAGAAGGAAAATATTTATGTTTTTTTACAATTTGGCTTCATTTCATGACTTTTTAAGTAATCTGGTTTAGATTTTGTGCATCGCACTATTATAACGCAGAAACACCTGCAAAGAAAGACGTATTTCCCTTGCAAGGATTTACGTCTAGCTAATGTTTTCCCTGAGTAGGACAAAGCAACACTGCACCTATGTATGTGCAAGACATGTCATGGAAAAGCGAGCATCCGTCGGTCATGTTGACTTGTTGCTGGTGCTTTCTTTATGGCAATGCCTGCAGGAAGAAACGCTTTGAAGTTGCCAGAGAAAATAGCTCACAGCTATGACTTTGAAGGCGGCACGTGGCATAGTATTACTGACACGCGTATCCTTTCTGTACTGTTCAGCCACTGATGTATCATTGGGAATTCTCTGCATGGCTTCCCCTCCTGTCAGTGTGTCAATGACCAGACGTTATATATGAAAAAAAATCTTTAACCTCCCGGCTCTCTTGGTTTAACAGTATTCACTTTATTTGACTTCATCTGTTAATCTTCTTTGCAAACAAAGACCTTATATTCCCATACATTATTATTACAAAGAAAAGTAAAAATGATTACATGTGTTGGGGTTTTTATTTAAATGGCAGGTTAAACTCAACAATTTTAAATATTAACTTTGTCACAATAAAATCTGGTGGTGAAGTTAATACTAATGCAGACAAAGAAGACTTTATTACCATTTTTCCTTTTATAATATGTCCAATATCACCCGTTTGCCTTTACCAGTCGCACGGACAACAGTTTTCACGAATGTCACCCAAATCACACTGCAACATATGATACATCAGTCCAACTGGGATTCAAACTTGCAGTTTTAGTTTTTAACATCATTTTTTAACTAAAGAAGAAGTAGTTACAATGGTTGACAGTATATTTGAGAAACAGAAAAATCATGATCAGGAACGTAGTTAGTATTATTATTATTCTTTCATCTCTTATCTGTTACCTGGTCTCAGTGGCAGTTTCCACAACTGCCACCCAAATCACACCATGCTGTGTGCCATATTGTGGGAGGTGAGCCTATGGGAAGTTACGTCACAACCTCATTGGCCACCTGACATCTTGACCTAGTGGATCCGAACCTGAACCTATCCGATCCTAACTTCAACCTATTTAATTATTATTATTATTGGCATATATTAATATTAATGTAATCCCAGTTCCCCATTCAACCGTCCAACTTTCTCCACTTCAAATTCTTTTCTTTACTTGCGTCTGGAGGATTTTGCATTAGCTCATTAAACCGAGGTTCAGGTTGGTGATTTAAAATCTTTAGATTTCTCAGCTTGCCCTCGTTATGTCTCCATTCTAAATGAGGAGAGGCACTAATTCCCTTTTGTTCATGCATCTGTTGAATTAAACAAAGGAAGAGCAGAGGAGTGTGAGAGTGGAGAGGCAAACCATCTGAGATGATATCCACTGGGGTTGTGGAAGGAAGGAGGAAGCAGATTATGGAGGCGTTGAAAGTGTTTAATTAAAAGTTGCTCCGGCGGGTAGGCCACACTTCGGCTTGCGGCAGATTTACGGGTCTGAATAGTGGCCAGAGTCCTGCTTTAATTCCTGCTAAAACAGGGCTAATCTCCTGGGGGTCCACCTGGGCCCAGTGCGAATCAGCACACACTCCCAGCTATGAAGGGGGCCAATCAGGGAGAACAACTCTAACAGAATGAAAATAACCCTGGAGACCATGGCAGCAGAGGTCTTTGTCTGCCAACCATTCTGCTCCACATGTGTGCTGTTTATTTCAATCCCCACAAAGAAAATATCTAGATGTTCCTTGAAATAATATAATCCTTGGACAGAGTTGCAAGAAGAGAGAAGTCACATTCATTTTAACAACAGATGGAAGGAAACAAGGGGAGTCGACCATCATCAATACTGACTTTTTCAAGTCTATTGATACATTATCATGAAAGGACGACTGTGCAGACATTTTCTACCTGATGCCTTACTTCAAAGCTCATGCTTAAATCACCATTACGAATGTGACAATTATTCATTATTTTTTCTTGGTTTTAGGTTGAAGCATTGAAAACAAAATAATATAAAAGGAAAAGGTGCAGTTTGCAGTTTTTAGAATCCAAATAAAACAAAAACATTTTATACCAGAGAATAAATCCAATAGATTTTATCTGAGGTAGTCAGAATTGGTTGCCTTAAATTAAGATGAGCAATTTCGCTCAAATACAGTATGTACCCAGGAGGCAACAGTTGTTATATAAAACATCACCAATATTGTTGAGTATCAAATTGAACCATCCATAAATGACACCTGAAACAGTAAAACCTTTTTGTTTGATGCAATGAATATAATAAGTAACAAACCTCTCAATTGGTGATGTGAGTGGAGGTTGATGTTAATGGATGTAAAAGGAAATAAGCCTTGACTTCTTCAACATCACAGGTGTCAAACACAGGCCCGGGGGCCCAAATCTGGCCCTCTGTGTACTTATATTTGGCCCGCCAGATCCTATCAAGAGTGGCCCAGCAGTACAAAGCGCTTATATATGGAAGGATTTGTATTTTTAGTGATGCAAGTTCTTTGTTATAGCACAGATCTTTTGATTTTTTTTTTGTTGTAGGTCTGTAAAACCAACAAAACATTAAAAAGATCTGGAAAGGCTAAAGATAAAGGCAGATGTCACTTATTTTTTATTTTAGATTCTTCATGTGTTGATAATATGACGTGGCTATTCTAGGTTCATGTTCCCTAAAATGTTAAGAGGGGCGGCCACTAGGGGTCCCTGTCATTTTTTTTTTTATGCTGCATGCTAGGAGCCCCAGGAGACCCTAGCACTGCTGTGCATTAAATATATGAAGAATGGAAAATATTTACTGTTTATTATTCAATAAATATTCTCTTTTTATGCCAGTTATTAATTCTGGCCCACTGTGACATTGAGTCTGACACCCCTGTTGAAGATTATACTGTATATTTTTCATTTTCTATTAAGAAGTTCTATGAAGAACTGATAAATTGAATGTTCTCCGTCAAGGCAGGAAACCGGACAAACAAGTTGGTGTGAGAAAACAAAACATTCTACCCTTTAAGATCCTTTCCTTTCTATCTACTTAGAAGTCAAAATCATCACAAAAGTAGTGCAGTAAGTCAACAAAAGTTGACATCCTGATGGTAAGTTATCTCAATCAAAAAGGTTGACCAGTTCTTTGTGGAACAATTTTTACAATCACCAACCATTGTTGAACAGAGAACGATGTCAAAACAGTAAAACTGATGAACAACCGTTTTTTGTTGCCGTTTTAAACCTGAAACGACAGTTGAGTGGGAAAAGATGAAAACAAAGCTGAGAAAAACACACAAAACCAGTGACTCCAGTGACAAAAGGAGATAGGAGGAGATAGATTGATGGAAAACAACGCTGTCGAAGACACTGAACCCACAGCACTGTGAGAGAAGAGGGGGCCTTGTTTGTTTCTTGTCAATCGTCCACCGAGGTTATCTATCCTCTGCACCGGACGATCAATGCCTGTGATGTGGAAAGTGTTTCTGATCGTCCGTGTCTTATATTGATGGTGGCCTCCCTCTGTCTGCAGTGGGGTGCAGCACTTCAAAAAGAAAAAAAAACAAATCCAAGATATCGGGGTGATGTGGAGACAAACAAGGGGGAAATGTATAGATTCTCTCACACACACACACACACACGGACACACACGTAGGGATTAGACAGTGTGGCCTCAGGGCCGTGTGCAGCTGCTGAGGTAATTTGCCAATGTATAAACCCAATATTGACCTCTATTGTTTTACTCTAGAAAGAATAACATGGCGATATGAGCTCCATGTATCTCAGTAACTGTCCGAATGAAGGAAGTGCAGATGTTAATGGTGATCAATTGTTCCATTTCTTTTACTCTATTTTTGACCCATTTTTTTCCACATCTCTTTAAATCCTCCATTATTCATGAACTGACATTGATCACGATGGACCTTAGAGTTGACCAAAAACTCTGAGGAATCCCACCGCCCATTTAACAGAGAACATTCTGACGGACATGTTTGAGAGCAGTTTGAGCAAATTGTAAACTTTGCCTTTTGCGTGCTGCTTGTTGGTTTAAAATCAAAAGGCTTATCCTGTGAGCAGAGCAACATCACACACTTCAAAATCTTCCTCAGCAGGCCCTCAATCAATATTTCAATATAGGAATACACTCTTGAATCTATAATATATGCAACTCTAGCTGATATTTTTTTCATGGCTCTCAGGGAAGTACGTGAATTCGCCAATGGTTCCGTGTGCTTGGAATGTGACGGCCAGTGTGAACAGATGGATGGGAACGCTATGACGTGTCACGGGCAGGTAAGACTCCTTAACCGTAGATATCTCACACTTCTTAACGTCCCTTTCAACAACACAATCAAACAAGAGGTTTTTATTTTCTATATTTTAGATTAAAAACACTTTGTCCGCGTGAGATAAACTCATATCTCCTTCACGCTAGAGTGGATTCTCTATGATTTTCTGGGAGTCCTATTATTTTGCTCCTGGAATGCTAAGAAGATATAAGAGCTGTGTTTGCAAAGGTGAATAGTAGGTTAATAGGAAGAAAAAACTGCAGTGGATATTTCAGTCAAGGTGTGCAACACACATATATGAACAGAAAAAAAAAACAGCAAAGATTAGTTTCTCACCTTCTTATAAACTTCCTACATCTCAGCAGATTGGATTTTTTTTTTTCTTTTTAGAACATGCTAAGGCATCAGCTCATGCGGCAAAAATACAACCATATAATAGGGATATAAAATATATAGGACCACCTTGGAAACAGCCCTGAAACATTGATAGGTGAATAGCTGCATACAGAGATAGATGTAATAATGTATAAAGATGTATGTACGTATGCAGGTATTTATGTATTTAGGTATGTAAGTACATAAGTATGTATGTAGGTAAGTACATATGTATGTGTATACATACATCCCAGCTGGGGACTCTTTTTTTTGGGGGGGTTGTAAAGCTGGTAAATATGTCTGGTGTTTAAGACGTTACTTGATTTTTACACATTTTATAATAATCTAACAACCTGCTTTTTTATCCTTTGTTGTGTTGATTTCCAAAATGTGTTACTTCGAGGGCAACAAGGTTTTTTGAAGCCTCCTTTCACAGGTATGCAGCACCTTTGAGGTTAAATACCAGGGCTCCCCTGTAGTCGGTTAGAACTGAAGAAGCCTCTTGGATGAAGAGGTGAAACCAGTTGCCCACGAAGTAACTAACTTTGGATTGAATGACCCGGATGACTGAGAATATACACAGACGTAGTGTTAGATTGTTGTGTGACAACTGCACAATTGTTCCGTGAACTTGTCACTCTAAAAGGCCTTTGAATAAACACGCAGCAAGTGCCCTTTAGTGACACTAAACTTTGTAGGAAGTAGCGTCCAAACTAATTCCTACACAGTACCTCCCTGCGATTACGCTTGTAACCTTTTATGCCGACTTCACCTTGAGGCAGAAGTAGGAGAGGGAGGGAGTGGATGTGGTGTAGAGAGAGGAGTGAGGCCTCAAGTATGTGGAGTGACTTCTGGCTTTGAGATGCCGTTCACAGTTAAGTAGTAAATAACACCAGAGTCAATCATCCGCGGTCACCCACATGCCTCGCAGTGACACACTCCAATGCACTCAGACATCTGCATGCATCTCCACTTGCGTGCACTCACACATGCATAGGCACCGAGATGCAAAGTGAGAATAATCTTTATTGATGCTGTGTGTCTGGATGTGCTAGACCGTGTGAGAAGCTGTCCATCAGATGTGCCACACATGTCATTAGCAGTGGCTGGCGGTGCCGAAGCGCCCGGAATATGACACACTAATACGCTTCTCGACAGCATGAAAAGCGCAGATAGACCCCGATCCTTCCAGGGATCAATCTGCACCTTTCTGGTTCCACACCACAATGCGCATCATAACATTTAGTCAGTTTGATTCTTCTAACTGTCATTGGTTCATGCATGCTCACTCCCAGACGTCCTCTTTGACTTATTCATGAATGTGCTGCAGTCTGAACCAGTGCTCAGTTACCACTTGTCATCTGCTACATCACATTCGATGAGCAGCGCATTGACACGACCTGATTCCATATGCATTTCACCAATTTTGTCAGATGTGCAGTGGAATACACTCTGGGCTGTTTCGCCTGAATCCTGTGATTAAACATTGAATGGAATTCATGTGCGGCGTTAGAAAGTGAGCAAATTGACATGAGTTTTCCCTTTTCACCCTATGTCCTGTACCCCTGTTTTGTCCTGCGTCTTCCTTCCTCCACCATTACTTTGCATTGTTCGCTTCCCCCCTAATGTTTTTAATGCTTTCTGCCATCTCTTTTCTTCCTTGTTCTCTCATCTCTGCTTCTGAACTTCTCCCTCCGCTCAGGGCCCGGACCAGTGTGCAAAATGTCTGCACTTCAAAGACGGACCCAACTGCGTGGAGAAGTGCCCTGATGGGTTGCAGGGAGCCAACAGTTTCATCTTCAAATACGCCAAAGCCAACAATGAATGTCATCCCTGCCATGCCAACTGCACCCAGGGGTAAGAGCAGGATGATTCATAAAGCTAACGTGTGCCTGTGTACAAAATACATTTCTCCTAGGTGTTCTTGAGGGTCCTATATCTTTTTTATACCGCTCAAAGTGTCGTGAAGACATGGTGAACTGCACCTGGGTGGCCCAGCAGACATGCCGCTCAGCTTAAAGGCAATCAGTTACCCAGTCATGGATTTTTCCCACCTGATGTTTCCAACTTTTCTTGAGTAACTTAAGGTCTTGTGCTTCTCAATGTGAGTTTTACATTAGCTGTAAACACTAATATATTTATTTTGTCTGATTGGTGAACCTTTACATTTCCACGTTAGGAAATATGTAAAAAAATGAGATCTGACACGTAAGCTCCCAGAAAACAATCTAATATATTATGTTGTTATGTTGTGAAGGGAAAGGTTTACAGGACAGTTGTGAGACCAGCCATGATGGATGGATTAGAGACACTAGGAATAGGTAGAAGACAAAAGGCAGAGCTGGAGGTGGAGGAGTTAAAGATGCTGAGATTCTCTTTAGGAGAGACAAGGATGGACAGGATCAGGAATGAGGTGATTAGAGGGACAACACAGACAGGAAGGTTTGGAGAAAAAGCTAGAGAAGACAGATTGAGATGGTTTGGACATGTTCAGAGGAGGGACAGTG
>JAFBJS010055182.1:93960-131897 GCA_016785265.1 Paraplagusia blochii | reverse complement strand
TCAGGAATGAGGTGATTAGAGGGACAACACAGACAGGAAGGTTTGGAGAAAAAGCTAGAGAAGACAGATTGAGATGGTTTGGACATGTTCAGAGGAGGGACAGTGCTTTTATTAGGAGAAGAAAGATCCTAGAGATGGAGCTACCAGGTAGGAGACAAAGAGGAGATTTATGGATGCGGTGCGGGAGGACATGGAGGCTGTGGCAACCCCTGAAATACAGGATAAGCCAAAAGAAGAAGAAGATATTATGTTGTTACAGCAGTGGAAACCATCTAGCCTATAGCTCCTAAGGAATGAAAAAAGCATTTGTTTGTTAACCTTACATTCACCTGGACGTATCTCTTTTTTAACACTGAAATAGAAGCAACATCTCTGATGTCACAGACTGGTCAAAGTAGGTCAGAAAATAGAGTAAAAAAATAATGGACAAGGGGATCATGGGGAGCTTGTGTTTGATCTGAGCAAACAAAGTTCTGAAACCTAGCAACAGGAAGAGAGGAACGGTGGCAAAGGACTCGGTGTTCTGTCTCTCACATATCAGCAGGTCAATGAAATGTACGGATGTTTGCAGTTACATATAAAAACATTGCACAGCAAAAAACATCGATAAAACATAGAAAGATTCAGAACGCACCCTTAGAAAAGCTTTTTTAGACAACTTTGACTTGCTTAGATACTGTTTATATAACCTTAACAGGGTTCAATGGGTTACTTTAAGAAAAATAACTGAGATTTAGACCTTAGGGTATGAAACAGTGACACTACTGAGGTCAGTATAATGAAAATATGTGGAGCAGACTCCATATATAGATTTCGCACCGAAAGACACACAATGTGGACATTCATTCATTCAATCATCTTCATCTGCTTGTCCATTGCTGGGTCGCAGGGGCAGATGGTGCCGTCCATATCACATTGCACCATATTCAATCAATCAATCAATCAAATTTTATTCATATAGCACACATTTACAAGTCAGATTTGTCACATAATTACAGGGTTGGTAACATCCTCTGTCCTTAGACCCTCAGCCAGGGTAAGGAACTACAGAGGGAAAAGAAAACGGCTAGAAACGGTCGGGAGAACCACAGGAGGAGGATCCACTCGCTGGGCGGACGGTTTTATTTTTGTTTATTCATTAGAGCTGGATGGATGTTACCAGAGCATAAAGATAAAGTAAAATAAATCAAGTACTGAACAATTTGATATATATACATATATCTAACAAACACAGTTGATGGTTTGAGCCTTCCTGTTAGTGGTGAGACCACTGGAAGTTATGTGGCTATGCAGGTGCTAAGCTCAGAGCACCTCAGTGTTAACCTGACCGCTTGGGGATTTGAACCTGAAACCTTAGCAACTCAAGTCTGTTCCTTAACCACTAAGCCACCACTGCCAATAAGGTGGATAATAATTATAATAGATAATATATTAATAGATTGCACCTGTTTTATCACTGACATAGTCTCAATTTTATTCCTCTCAAATTTCACTTTTCCCTACAGCAGAAGCTTGTTTTTTTGTCGCCTTGTTAAAACAGGAGAAAAAATACTGTAAGGGCCTCACAATCATGCACACACACACAAACACACACACACACACACACACACATGCACAACCGAACACAGACCCAGACGCACTGATTGCTTGCTAATTAGCAATTTGGTGCATCATTTAATTGACGGCAAAGCGACTTTGGAGGATCCACAGTTGTCACTGATTTAATTCCAAAGTTAGCCCGCTCTGCTAATTTGCTTCATAATTTGTTATGTCTTACGCACTCAAGCAGCATGCGTGTGCGCATGGCCACACACACGCACACTCCCCACACACACTAAACTAAAGCACAGTAGTGCAGGGAAAGTTTAGCATTCTGAAAGTGTCCTCCTGCGTCTTCCCCGCTGTTCCCAGTCCTCCACTAAAGGACGCAGAATTAACGAGCAGCTAAGAGTTGCCTCTAATCACTTCCTGCTCACCTACTGCTACAACCTCCACTTGGTTCTAATCAGAGTGCGATCAACATTGTGCTCCAGTGGTTTTGATTGTAAGGGAAAATAATAGAGGAAATAAAGCAACAAGTATTTGTTCTATTAAGATAAAAGGGGGGGGGGGGCGGCAAGTACTTATAAATTTAGGCTAAATACCTGGATTTCCAAGGAGAAGGCATCAAACCTGCTGCACACCTGAACTGGGATGTTGTAATCTGATACGTGAAGGCATATATTGAATATACATGTATACTATAATTATTTATTTACTTGAAATCTTGGGTCATTGTAGCTCTTCTAAATTTTAGCCTTATGCTAATTGTTATTAGTACAAGGCACATTTTTAGGGGTTTGTTTAACTAATTTATTAACTAAGGTAACTACGGTTATTGACGGTGGTGAGACGAGCCAGGATGGATGGTTCAGAGACAATGGAAATAGGCAGAAGACAGGAAAAAGAGCTGGAGGTGGAGGAGTTAAAGATGCTGAGGTTCTCTTTAGGAGAGACAAGGATGGACAGGATCAGGAATGAGGTGATTAGAGGGACAACACAGACAGGANNNNGGTTTGGACATGTTCAGAGGAGGGACAGTGGATACTTTGATTGAAAAATGATCGTAGAGATGGAGCTACCAGGTAGGAGACAAAGAGGAGATTGATGGATGCAGTGAGGGAGGACATGGAGGTAGATGGAGTTAGAGTAGAAGATACAGAGGACACGGGGAGATGGAAATTGTTGACTAGCTGTGGAAACCCCTGTATCACCTCTAACACTTATTCTAAAATCATTATGTTTTTGATAAAAATATTTCTCATTGCCTATGACAAAAATCGTGCAAAATGTCTTTCATAGGCTTTAGATATTTAGATGTTTCTCTGTGAGTTCTTATCCTGAACTCACAGAGATTATCCTCAGTACAAAGACCTTTTGTTGTTTGAAGACCTCACAGGAAATCAAATTCCTGGTTCCGACCTGAATCATCCACCCGTATCTGTCTAGTGACAACTGAGTGATGTGAAACAAACACAACACTGAGTTTACTCATAACCTGTAGCTGGTTTAATGGATGATCCCTTTCCCTTGTGTCTCCCACAGGTGCGTTGGACCAAGACTTCAGGATTGCGTTGGGATGATGGACAGGTAAGACATCCTGGGGGCATGATTGTCATGTGAGGGGGGAATTGCTGTTTTTTCGTCCTGCCATTTTTCTTTTCTTCAAAATGTCTTTTCCCGTTGTCAAAGCTCCTAAATCGCATCAGTTTGTATTTGACATTTGTCCATTTCATTGATTTGCTTCCATTGCTCAAATCTTTATGACTTCAACTGTGTTGCTTATTATTACAGCCATAAATTGTGTTAATTGCCATAATAGGTCAGGTGAGGTGGAGTCAGAGTTTCAACTGTTAATTTCTTCTCTTCTCTTTATTTGTTGCATTACAGCTTTCAATTATATAAACATGTCTGTGTAGGTTCCCAGTCATCCAGGTCATTTAACCCAGAAATAATTACTTCAAGGGCAGTTTTGAACTGAAGAAGCTTCTTGGATGAGAAGTGAAATGAAACACATTCATGTCCAGATGTCCTCAATATAATTATTTTTAGATTATAAACAATATATATTTATGCTGATAATGTTGATGCTGATTTAATCTGCAAAGATTCATTTGGATGTTTAGAATCTGGTGACATGTACTAAAATGATTTTGTGCAACAGCAATCAATCAGAAATTTTGTAAACATTTTATTTTTGTATACTACCTGTACATATTAATGGGGCTCATTTGGTGAATGATGTATTGCTGCAAAGTTGGCAAGGACAGGGAGTATTATAGAATAAATATTTTAACCTGATGCCTGATATCCATACAGCACAAAATGCAAAATGCACAAATTCAATGTAAAGAGAAGAAATTCCATAAAGAAAAACAGCAGGAATAGATAACTGTAAAGAGTTCTCCATAAAAGTAGCCATGAAACAAATGAACTTAACAACTAAAGAGTCATTTGGCAGCAGTAACAGAATGAGACATTTTTTTCCCTTCATTTTCTTCTAGGAGGTTTTGTCTCAGTCTCAACTCCCCAGGTTTTTCTTTCACTTCTACAATGGCATTATCCACCTGTCTCATCCTGTGACCCCAGTGTCACTTGTTCAGGCTGCAGACCCTTTCCTCCTAATTAGAGAAGTCCTTTTCTCCTTCTTCTACCTCTAAGGCTCAGGCTTTTGTCTTCTTGCTGTTGTCTTCTCCACTGTATGTAAATGTCTTTTCGTCTTCACCCTGCTCCCTCTGTCATCTGTTTGTATTTTGATTCAATTTTCCTCCCTCAGTGTCTTGTTACATCCACCACATAATCTCCTTTCTCTTCCTCCTTCACTGCTCCCTCTATTCTCTCCCACCTTGAACCCTAATCATTTCAAACTGTCGCATTGCTATTCACCACATGCCTGTATATCTTGTTAGCACAGAAGCCCATACCATCTCTTCCTTTAACATCTGAAGACACCCTTCTCCTCTTCCCTTAAGTCTGTCAAAATCGATATTGGAAACGTAGGGAGCTCCTTTCACTGCTAAACAGCCACATATACACGAGTCTTCCATTAGCTCTTAATGGAACTCTGCAACTAATAGAGTTTTGAACTTCAAGTGTCAGAGAGAAGCAGGTGTTATTTTATGCCGCGGAAAAAAAAGGGAGGTGAGAGAAGAAGGAGTGGAAATGATATACAGATGGCGTGTGGGGAGGAAGGAACAGAAGACTGAAAGGACGGAGTTGAGTGGTCGTAAAACATAAAACACAATGTAAAATGGATGGTAAATGGCAGAAGCATTAGCAGCATTCTGAGGGAGAAAGAGGGAAAAGGAGCTTTCAACTCTAGATCTTTGTACAGTAACAGAGAGGCAACTTTAGATGCTCAATGGCGCTTCAAGAGACAAGTTAACACCTTACACAGCTGCACCTGTTAGTTGATCAGCTCATGTCTTCATTGATTATTTTTTACCCATTAAAAATAACAAAAATAAAACAGTTAATGTGTTCTAGTCCCCAGAAATATGCATATACGGATAATTCCAGTGGCCTAATAGATAAGGCATCAGTCTCTGGAGGTGAGGTTTGTGGGTTCAAGTCCCACCTGGGTGGGTTCTCTTCTAGTCTTTGACTTCCTCACACCAGGAGTAAACGTTTAGGGCAATTGGTGGCCTAGTGGTTAAGAAAGCAGACTTGGGTCGGCAAGGTCCCTGGATCGAATCCTCTTACTGCCAAGTTATTGCTGAGGGGCCCTGAGCTTGGTACAATGATTATCCTTCCCTGAAGGATTATTATAAAAAATAAATTTAAAAACAAGTAATATACAGATCAACCACAAGTCACTGACGATTGGTTATAAAATATCTGCAGGGAGCACTACTGGATAACTAAACTTATTTGATAAGGACAGAGTGGACCTTGGATGCTGCACTTATCAGTGAGTGTTGGGCCACTGAGCATAGGAGAAAGACTGGGAGTGATGAGTCATTCTGAGATGAAATAGGGAAGTAGGGAAAAAAAGGTTCAGAGAGCAACTCTGTATTTGCTCGTATCTGGAGAAAAATCGTGCAAAAGTTGCTGACTTGTGACTTGAAGGAGAGTTTTGTTGTTGGTAGTTGGTGTCTCCGACACCTGCAGTCAAAACATATTTTAGATTTGAGAAGTCGGCTTGAGTTTGATGGAGGTCATTGTCAGTTTTTCTTCTGCACCACGTTAGTGTCGATGCGTCCAGCAGCTTGTACTCTGTGCTAATCATGGATACAAGGAATAACTGTATCTTTCGTAACCTTCAAGATCCAAAATAATTTTTTTCAAAAAGTAAGAATGATATAGAAAATATAGTATGGTTATTGGTATAATTAATAAAAGCTCAATACCAAACTACTACAATATTATCACACCTTAACTGTTAACCATAGAAGTGGATGTTAAGGTTTTACCAACTTACATCATTTTGCAAACTGTTTAACCTAAGAGAGAGTTATTTTTCACTTTAAACATGTTAATTGTTAATTGACAGTTTGGAGGCATATTAGTCTAAAACAGCTCTGCCATACGGTATATATTTTTTTTGGATTTAATACAGTAAACTTTGGTCAAGTAAAAAGTTGACCAGCTATTTTAGTTAAAAATAATTTTTACCTTGAAGAAAAAAACAAATCTCACATCATTACATTGTGAAGATTAATGTTCATGACTTCAGGTTATTATTTTTAGTGTTTTTATTGATTCTTATACATTGTTATTGGTTTGTCAAACTTTAAAATTATCTAGACCATTTTATTAACATTTACTGTTACCAACGTTGATTTAATGTGATTATTGCGATGTATAACTTGCTCAGCCTTGTCAGGATCATTCTTTTTCTCTGTCTTAAAAAACAAGACATGTTTTCTGGCCAAAAATGTACTTTTGTCTTTTTAAATATTCATTGTTCAAGTGTATTATTAGAAAAAAACAAAGCCTTCTACCCTGGCTGAACAGGCTTGTCAGTGGTGAAGTATGACCATGAGTAGCTGTGCCTGCAGTGTGCAATCCATGTGTTTTTGTTTTATTTGAAATGAAACAGCCTCTTGCAGTTTAATGATGTTGAAAATGAACTTCTGGTTCTCCACATTTGCTTCTGGTAGTGCATCAGAGGGTGTTTATCGTGGATGTGTAGACCTGTCTAAAAGTTTTAAGCCGTAATTGTTGCTCGTCCTCGCAAGCAGACGGCAGATCTGTTAGTTTCTTTGGGGACCTGAGTTTTCCTGAGTAAAAGGTGAGATTAAAAAAAAAAGTGATTCAGCTTCATAGCATCAGCATCTTGTGCTTCTCCAAACATCCAAAAGTTCTCGCTGAAAAGAGTCGCAGTGAAATTGTCCCTTTACCTCTGTTCAATTCATCCAGGCGTTTGTTAATGAATATCTTCGAGGAAGGATGAAATTAAAACTCCAAAGAGGCAAACATTATTAAATAAAATGAAGAGAGGAATTAAATCCAATTTTATCTGGTTTGAAAACTAAGCCATACTAATACACTGCACCAAAGGTTTGTTTCACTCAATAGAAATGAGCCTCCTAATTAGTTTTGCATTGTCTTAATCAGTGGTACCCAGTATCACGTTCTTTGGCGGCATGCAATTAAGCTGAAGATTTAATTTCAGATTCAGGCAACGAGTCTTGTGGTAGCAAAACTATTTTTTTCTTTTTTTGATCCAAGTGTCAGAATTTGCTCGGTTGGCTCTACCTTCCACAGAGTTTCTGTTTCAGTTTCCTTCCTGCAGCAGTAGAGTTGACGTCTCATTTTCTTTCTCCTCCTCTACTTTTGCTCCTTCTCTGCAGGACTCCTTTAATAGCGGCTGGCGTCATAGGAGGTCTATTCATCATCGTCATCGTGGCCCTCAGTGTGGCCGTGTACGTTCGTCGCAAAAGCATTAAAAAGAAGAGGGCCCTCAGGCGTTTCCTTGAGACTGAGGTGAGGGTGCAAAGGTCTTTACTGAAGAAATAATGTCTGTGTGTGTGTGTGTCCTCCACCTGAATGTCTTCCTCATTGTTCTAAGACATTCGGCTACAAAGGATATAAATGGATATGACATATATTTGCATGTAATCAACAACTTATTAGGTTTTTTTTATGTAGAGGACGTCAGATCTACTGTATAGAAGCACTGTATATCCAAAATTGGACAAGTTCAATGTGTTTTCATTATTTCATCACTATTTACTGTAGATGAAGAAACTTCTCAGTAGAACCCAATTGAGATGGTTGATTTCGATTGGGTTCTACCCCTCTGTTGGGTTTCAGTAGAACCCGATGGTTTGGAATGAGCTGGACGGCGAGTGAAGACTATTGGAAACCGGTTTCAGGTGACTTCCTATTGAAGCTCACCAAACAGTATTTTACACTTATATCACAACTTTTTATTAAGTACATTGTTCCACGTGTTAATTAATAGTTTTGATGCCAAACCGTTCCACAAGGGGGCGTTTTGGCTGCTGTTTTTTGTTCCAACAAACTTTGAGCACATAGTTTGATCAATCTGGTGTCTGATGAAGGAGATCATTTGATTAAACCTGTCAGCTCAGGTCTGCTAACTGAAGTTAGTACAATAATCTAACTGAAAACATCTGGAGCCAGGCCTCACTTTAGTTTCCAGTATATCTACTGTGGAATAATCTGTTGGAAAAATGGACAAAATGTGTTGTTTTCCAACGTGAACATCTAGTTCCAGCAGTTCCTAGATAACTGTCATGATTATAGGTAGATTGCCTTTTGTTTGGCAGTGCCAGTAGTCCAACTTTTCTAGTTGACCTTAGGCCAATTGGCTTAGGGCTGTGGTGCATTATCAGGTAGAACAAACCAGCCTTTCTAAAAATTGAGTTTGTGAGCAGCTTGATTGAAAATAGAAATTGCACTCAGAAATGTCTGATTTCAACTGACGAGTTCCCTATTTCAAAAAAAGTAAGAGGAACTTTTACTCCAAAACTTCAATAATTGGGGAAGACGTCGATCTTAATTATAATTACAGTGAATCCTTGATATAAATATAACCTTCCTTGTGGTACTTAGCCATACCATGCAGCGCAGAAGGATTTAAAATGATGCGTGGAACTTTGGCCCATCGATCTGGCCATGAGAAAGCTTCATTTCTGAGGCGCATTTCAACAGGACCGGACTTGATATTCAAAGCAGTGGGCCTTACAGGAGTTAACCAATGTGCTCACATGCTGGATGGAGATTTTTCGGATCAAATACGTGCATCATCATTGCTAGTGTACTCAGTGGCCTTATCTCTCAGGCATAGCAGGCCTGGTTGTCAGTCTGTGTTAGGATAATTTACAGGTGGAGGCAGAAGTGTTATAGACAGCTGTCAGGTCAGAGATGGGAAATTGGAGAAGGGCAGCGGTGCCTGGTTTCTGTCCTATCCGGGGCCACAGACATCCATTTTAATTAAGCACATGACCATCCGAAAGCCACTTTACCGTGAGGTAAGTTTCCTGCCATGAGCAGATTTGCTAATGTTCCCTCACAGAGGAGTAGGGTCTGATGTGGGCCGGAGGCTCAGTCTGTGAGGGGGGTTTTCTTGACCCTCTTTGCACCGTGTCATATACAGCTGGCCCAGTACGTCACGCAGCAGCAAAATGTAAAATATTATAAAAAAAACACACAAATGAAAGAGACTATGCACAAGCAGCTAATGTTAAAAAAAAAAAAAGCTGAAGCTCTTTGTGACGTTGTATTTGTTTTCTCAGACCATATATATATATGGAAAAACTTTGGCTCTGCCTGTTAAAATTGTGAAAACTGCAATTATAAGAATTTAAATGACAAAAATGAAAAAAAAAACAACTTCTAAAACCAATGTCATTGCAGCAACTGACGTTTCCCCTACGACACACTCTCTCTCCCCACTCACTGAGCTGAGACACTTGTCAGCAAACTTGCTGATCATTATGTTGTAAAAGTTGGTCAATTATGATCCACGTGACTTTTCTAGTCATGCAGAGAAATGCAGATGTGACCTGGTGGGGTAGGGGCAGTTGGTCAGTCCTTTCTGAGATCAGATTGTTGTTTGTGAAAAGCCTGGTTTCCAACTCTAGCTGAACTTTGAAGATTTAAACTGTTATTTTTTCACAACAGCTTTAACTTAACCTTCAAACAGAGGGGAAAAAATACTAAAGAAAATCAAAAAACCATGAAAAGAAGCCGATTCCAGTATTTGCAGCATGTTTCACTATCCCGAGGCACATTTTCTTTTCAGCTGATGAAACACAGTTATACGCCCAGGGCGACAGGTTAAAGCAGATCCCTTGCTCAAAAGATGCTCAGTCTATAGTATGTGTGTGAATGGAGCTCAGGCTTGTCTGGATGAGGGATTTGGGGACAGGGCTGAGAATCAGGGACTCCCCGTGAGTCTCCCTATCTGCTGCTGTGCCTTCCACAAAGAGTGAACCTCCTGTGTCAGACAGAAAAAAAGACACTGCCTCAGGTTGGCTCTGTCAGAGTGTAATCTTAGCATTAGCTAGCATTTCCATATGAATACAGGTTGCTGCACCATCTTGACTTTTCATTGATATTTGGGGACAAGTAGTCGTTTTACTTCTGCTTTATTGTGTGAAGTTATTTCTAAAAAATGTAAACCATGAGTGTCCACACTTTTTTGTCTTGTGAGCTACTTTTTAAATGACCAGAAGTGATCTACCTAGACTGAAAACTCCAAATATATTTACCAATATAAACTTCATATCTAACTCTCTTCATTAACATATAACACATGTTTTACTGTCTGACTCTATACTTATTTTATTTTCACTTTATCTCAATGATCAGCTCCTTGAAATACAATAACTTATCTAGTTTTTATTACTATTACTATTAACAGCATGACCAGAAGTCCTTACCTCTGACCCAGATCTGTGAAGAGTGACAAATGTATTGTATATGACCCACAAAAGTCTGCAGACATAAAACTAGTGACAATTTCAGCACTATGGGGTCTGGATAGCTCCCGTGCTGCTCTTGTGCACTTAGGTTTCAGCTACCAGTTTGGCTGGACAGCTCCCTCTGAAATGCACTAAACACTAAATTCACATGTGTTTAGTTTAAAATATTCATATGTAAAGCTAAATGTGATTTTATCTTATGTGTTTCATTTTTAATGTTTTAGTATTTAGTAAATACCGTTCTAAAATATTTTAATAGTTTAATATTTAATAGGAGTTCTCTAAATGTATTGTACAAAATGGTCACATATTTTGTAGATGAAGACGTTGAAAGGGTTGTGATCTGTGTCTGGACCAACAGTATGATAAGTTGGAGATAAGAATTTTGTAGAAATAGTATAGAGAAGACGAGTGAGTATCACAGAAATGAAGGCAGAAAAATGTAATGCTATTAACTGCTTCAATTTCATCCAGTCCTTAATAATAATTTCTTGCTTGAATGCATTTCCACCAGATGAATATTCAGAATATAACTGACATGTCATTTGTTCTCCCCACACTGATTGTCATCAGGCTGCAGCTCGTGGCCTTGGTTCATTTTAGATTTGATCAAAAGATTTATTCAAATACAACATTTGAGGTTTGTTCAAATTATTTGTTCAAATACAACAAATGTAGCATTTGATATGTCTGACGTGAATAATAAAGCACATGCCCCCGGGTTTGTGAAACACGTCTGTATGTGGGGACACTATTTACTTATTCAAAGCTCAATAATTCTCTAAATGTATTCCAGCCCCAGGCTTGAACATCCTGCATACTTGTCCAATGAAATCCAAATCCTCTCCACTGCGCTGCCACTGAAGCTCATTTGGCGTAGGCATGGTGCATTATTAGCTGGTAAATAAAGTGTTGCAGTGAATGTTCGTGCGAGTGTTAGCGCAACCAAGCTCATGAGAGTACGGTGGACCATGGGTCTGCATCTTATTTAGTGAGCGCTACTCCCTTCTCTCTCCTCCTCGCTCCTCTCCTCATCAGTCCGGTCCAGCATCATCCTAATGAGACGATAACAGCTACAGCCTGTTACCATCTGCTCTTATTACCACTCGCCCGCTCTTGTCCCTCCTCAACACTCTCCTCCTCTGAACTGCTCCACTCCTCTTCACCTGCAGCTTCATGCGTACTTTGTAAAACTTAAAAAAAGGTTTTGCCACGTATGAAACATATATGATTGGATACATGATGACTGCATGTTCTTCCCAACAAAATAAATGATCAGACCATCACCGTAATTTGTTGTAACTGTCATATAATAGTTATATAAATATGATCTTACTGCAGTTAGCCCTAAACTGCAAAAAGTCTCCATCTCCCCCTGGTCTCTGCATCTCTGGATCCACTGACTCCCACCACCTCCATGTCCTCCATCACTGCATCCATCAATCTCCTCTTTGTCTCCTACCTGGTAGCTCCATCTCTAGGATCATTCTTCTACCAATGTATCCACTGTCCCTTCTGAACATGTCCAAACCATCTCAATCTGTCTTCTCTAGCTTTTTCTGCAAACCTTCCTGTCTGTGTTGTCCCTCTAATCACCTCATTCCTGATCCTGTCCATCCTTGTCCCTTCTAAAGAGAACCTCAGCATCTTTAACTCTGCATGTGATCTGACCTGATCACATAATAACTTATCCTTTTATGTATATATATATGGACACATGCCTAATAATGACATTAATTTCCATTGATGACGAAAACACTGAATTACAGCAAGTGTATGTTAACAAACCTGAAGATCAGACGTTGTGCATTTCTGTCCCCCTACGTTTTACCTGCTATTACTGGCTTCTCACTCACTTCCTGCAGAGACTTCGCAGCAGGTTTACACTGTGCTCTCCCACCCCCTCTCAGGGCCAGCAATAACAATAGCCATTAAACAGCGTGTCATTGCCTCGCTGCAGGCAATGTCATCCATTCCGGGGATCACCGCAGCAGTGGTGGTGGTGGTAGCGGTGGTTGTGTGATCCTCTGTCCTATTGTGCTGATGGTTTTATCACACATTGAGTAAGTGCTGCCTTAGCTGACCGACTGATATATGGTCTCATTACATTGTTTGACGGCCATAGTCGAGCCGGGTGATTATGCTGCTGATAAACCGCAGCCAAAGAAGGACCTCGTAGGCTGATAGGCTCATTAAGGGCCTGTATTGATCATTGGCATTGACTTTCTGTACTGTATCCTAGCCGAGCCTGTGCATATAGGGGCCCACATGTGTATATTTAAGAGCAGTATGTTTACAAATTTGCACACCCTATGATTTTCCTTTTTTCCCCCGTTCACGTGTGTCTTCTTGAATGTGCACGTTTCTGTTGTGTGGACTTTACCGTGTCCCTCCCTCTGGCTTAAATCCGATAAAAGCCCAGCTACAGGTGCTGGTTCCTGCTCTTTATTTAGTGGCCGCAGCCTTTATTGAGCATCTCCCAGTGAAGCAGGCGGACGGCCCAGCTGCTGGGATGTTGTTTGGTGTCAGCTGTTACTGGCAGCCACGCAGCGCAGAGGAGGCCTGTCATAACCTTGGATTGGAATTTGTTTTCGTGTGTGCACAGCTGGTGAGCTGCTACTCATTGTCAGCTGTGATAGCCGCTGACAACAGGTTGCATTTTGTTCAGTAGTGGGCACGCTGCAGCCGGCAATAATATCTGCCAGTGTCTGACTTTGTAATAACAGCCCTTGATGTGAATCATTATTATTATTATGTCTTTTAAGAAGGTACAGTGTGTGTGTGTGTGTTTGTCCTCTGTAGTCTTGTTGGACAAAATTCAGCTCCTGAAATTGCATCGTAGCTACAGAAATAAATCACCAAATGTATAAAATGACATATACAGTAAATATTCAATTATCTAGGATTTTTTTGTCAATATTTGTAGCCATTCATGCTTTTTATTGGCTGATTTTTTTTTTAGCTTTTTATCCAATTTAATTTGATTTAGAGGTTATTCAGTTAAACATAGTGTTCGATCTACAACGATCTGTCACATCCCTTTTGTATACATTTATTTTGAAAGTCCGGCTCTCTCCTCAAGCTTGCATTGGCCAGGGATACAAAATTTGTCAAGGCCAGGGCCCGCTGTCCATGTTCATGTACTTGTTCAGAGGAGGGACAGTGAAAACATTGGTAGAAGAATGATCCTAGAGATGGAGCTACCAGGTAGGAGACAAAGAGGAGATTGATGGATTCAGTGAGGGAGGACATGGAGGTGGTTGGAGTCAGAGGAGAAGATACAGAGAACAGGGGGAGATGGAAAACATTTGATTCCCCGCAGCAACCCGTGATAAAGGTACTAACCCAAGGAGGAGAAGAAGAGAGCTTAAAAGTGTTTCTTAAGAGACTTAGTGTTACTGCAGTATTACAGAATGCGTTAATACACAAGTAGTTACCTGTCTTTCAGTTTGTATTGCCCCCTTCAGAGGGAACTGCATTGACAGTGTACCGCCCCCACTGAAAATGAGTTTCTCAGATCTACACCATATAAAATAGTAGAAATACTTTTTGGCCTTGTTGTGTCTGACTATTTTGAAGGACAACAAAGAATCCCACAGCCCAGTCTCAATGCTGTTTTATACGGCGAACTCTATATTTAAAAGAAATACTTTCAAGGTCAGTTCCTGCCTGGAAATGTGCCGCAGCGTAAATTGAGGAAACTCTAAACCTTCAGTTAATGCATTGACAGTAGAACCAGCATCACCTGCGTCAGTGTCTCACGCTGACAGTTCAGTAGATAAAATAAGACTCTGTGCCTTATTTGTTTCCCTGCTTTGTGATGTTGGCGTGTAACAAACGACACACGTGGGCAAAAACAAATTTGTCTCAGACTAGGCATTTTCAGAAAGAAAATAATTTTCTTTTTTATTCCCAGGATCTAAACTGTATGACCACTTCATCATAATCTGTTTGTTTTTGTGCGTCCTCAGCTCGTGGAACCCTTGACACCAAGTGGAACTGCACCCAACCAGGCCCAGCTGAGGATCCTGAAGGAGACGGAGCTGAAGAGGGTCAAGATTCTGGGTTCAGGAGCTTTTGGAACTGTCTACAAGGTCAGTGTGAGTGAGTCACTCTATGCATGTGTTCTAATCCCATCATGAAAATGAATCCTTCTTTAAAAATCCCTTTTGAGGATCAAACTCCTGATCTCAACCTTTTCCTCAATTTGCTGTTTCACTCGTAGATCAAGAGACTCTCTTACACAAACAAAAATGAACATTTCTTTTTTCACGTCAGTATTTCTGACACAGGTGAGCCTGAGGCTACTTATGGACCTGAAACAGTAAGAACTGCTAACTGCCTTTGGCAAGATTGAATACACCATAGAAAGATGTGGTGAAAACTATTGAATAAATAAACAGAGACTCAAAGACTTTCCCCAAAATAACTGTGAACAGTTGCTTGTTGTTTTATAGCTACATTGTACTGCCCTAAGTTTGCCGACGCACACATTACGTGATCTCAGGCCTGTGCCTTGCAGCAGGCGAGCGAATTGAATCTGCCATTAAAAACACAGTAAACTTGAAAAGTCTGCATTTACACCCTTTGAGGGGGGACATACTCATGCAAAAGTACCACACATCCTCAAATATGCCATATAATTATTATTATTGTTGTTGTTTTTTGATGGAAACTGTTGTACTATTGAGGGAGTCAGAGCGGCAGAAAAGCACATGTGGGTGGTGAATATATCCATATTTAAATGTTTGGATGATCTGGCACTATAAATAAATAAAAGTCTAAGTTGTTTAAGTTGGTAAACAGGGCTTTAAAAACCATTAATTTTTTAATTTTTGCTTGGAACAGAAACAAAACCAGAAACTTTTTTTTTTTTTTGTTCGGAAATAGAAATGCTTATCTAAAAATAATGGTAACCTGTTAATATCTTTTGTATTTTGATTTTTTTACAAATTCTGAAAAGATCCCAGAACAATATTTTTTGTTCTAATCGGATCAGGAGCGTCACTGTCATGGTGCAACCCAAGCCAAAAATGTTAAAATGCTGTTTCTGGTTCAAAGTCCTGGCTACCATAGAACAAAATAAAGCAGGTATGAATGGGTTAGCGCCATTTTTAAATAGGCATGTTTATTCAGGAACAAACTTTTATGTTTTTGGTCAGTTCAAAGCCCTGATTGGAAAGGGCAGAAGGTCCAGAATAGAAGATAGAAGATAACTGGTTAGAAGATTTAAGGCAGATTACATGTTGACACTTATGGAAAGTAATCCCACCTGATGTGAAATAAACCTGAGTGAGCCCCTTTATTATCTACACTAACGATATAAAACTAAAAAGGCAAAAAGCAGGGTGGATAATGCAAAGAGTTTTGTTCAGACGTACAGTCCCACAGAGGGAAAGTAAAAATAAAAGTCCCTATGGCAGTGCTAAGTTGGCAATGCAGATAACAAGATGCTGGAGGTGAGTTGAAGTTAGTAGGGATTTTAATTGGAATGACCTGAATGTGAGCAATATTAAAAAGAAATGAGCAAATTAGAGCTAAAGCTAATGTTGAGCATCTTAAGGATCAACTGCTCCTTTCTTAATGGCTTCAATCAACAGGCCTTCGACTTCGATGTTTCTGGACCTTCTGTTCTCCCCTGAGTGAAATTCAAATCTTCTCCTTCTTGTTTGTATTTACAAACTCTGACAGCTGCAGTTTGGAGCGACTCAACTCCAACACAGGCTGCATAATTACCTGGAAATGAGTCCAATCTATTACTGAAGTTTAATGTTTGCTGTATTTCAGGGTATCTGGGTCCCAGAGGGTGAGACGGTGAAGATCCCCGTGGCCATCAAAATCCTCAACGAGGCCACTGGTCCCAAAGCCAACGTGGAGTTCATGGATGTGAGTAGCTGCACCGCAACAAATGAGCTTCCATACTTATGTCTGTCAGTGGAAGATGACACAGCAGGGAGAGTAAACACTCCTGAGAGCAGGATGTCATTTGAAGTCAGTAATAAAGTGATCCCTGCTACAGTCACAGTGTATTAAACAGGACTCCAATAAAATGAAAAAAAGGAACATAAAAACTTTATGAGATAAGGCTCCAGTGTAATCATAGTGGTGGCTCTTGGATGGAGGATGAGTGAGACCTGGAAGAAAAAGGATTTCAACGTTTTCTCTTTATTGAGATTTAGTTTTTTTTTACTTTGATGTAACTTCACCGGATGTCAAACAGCTTTTTATCATGTTAGAATATATATATATATATATATATCTTAGAAAAATAAATCAAAGTCATGGATTTATTATGTATTCTTATATATCCAGGCTGCAATTAATTATTTTGTGAATGCAATTACAAAATTTTTTTCTCTTATTTTGCATCTCGAGCTTATTTTTTATCTTTTAACATCTTGTTAAACTTTTGCCTTCCATTATTCTTCCCTTTTCCTAAAAATGACTCGTTCTTCATATGAAAACCTGATTTTACTGCATGTGTACATAAATTTCAACAGCTCCTAAAACATTATGTTTTTTTTTAACCATAAAAGAGTATTCCTGGCAGTGTTCTATCTCCTTCTTTCACCCTTTTTTTTCCTTGTGCTTGTTTATTTTATTTTATTTTTTTTTTCATCCTCACTCTTCCGACTTCATCTGCATCTTTTTTTATAATGTTGCTCCGTTTTTCTTCCTCCTCTCCTCATTCCTCCCAGCGGGGGTCTCTGTCCATCCAGAGCCAATATGCTCTGTCTGCTGGCTTGTTAAACAGCAATCTAAAGGCAGGCTCACGCTTCACCACTGGGGAAACTAGTCACTGGAGTGCCAGCTCTGAACACAGTCCCTGAACACACACACACACACACACACACAGGCAGGCACACACTCACTCACTCAAACGTGCATCCCCTGCATTTTACTTCACCACAAAAGGTCCCCTAGGGGGCGTCATCAACACTCACACACTAACAACGTGGGCTTTTATGCTTGTGTTGGAAAGTACCAGTTAAGGAGAGGAGAAAAAAGAAACTCTAACACACTAATTTAGTGTGCTGCAACACACACACACACACTGACTCCTGTCAGTCGCTCACCTGGTTGAGAGTGTGTGTGTGTGTGTGAGAGAGAGAGAGAGTGTGTGTGTTGGGTGGCAAGTGAGCAGCTCCGTTCCATGTAGAAGCGGGGTCAGCGAACGCTAATGGAGGTCAATGTCGGAGGGAGATGAGAGATAAAGCAAAACATACATACGGCGCACGTGCTGTTCGTTGTGTGTGTAGAAGGCACACACACACACACTCACACGCACACACACACAGAGGTCTGTTAGGTTTGCCCCAGGAGTAGAAAGCGAGAGGAGAGAATTTAGCCCGACACAGTTTATGACTCCTGGGTCTTGTGGGATCACGGAGTGTGATTGAAAGCTACACACTCTGTTCCTCCTTCTTTCATTCCCTTTTTTCTGATGTTTCCTTTTTTTTTCTTCCCTTTGAGGTTAAAGCCACACACTGCACCAGCGTGACTGTAGTCGTATAACATGGAGAGAGAGGGTAGCAGGTGGTTTAATGAAGAGGAGAAATGTAGTGGCACTAAGAAGAGCTGCGAGGCTCCGGTTTTAAATCAGATGCCAAAAGCTGCTTCATGGCCTCTGGCCCGGCTTCTGTTCAGAATTAATATACTAACATCCAGACTCACTCTGAGCTCATTCTTTACCACCTGGATTTGAAAGGAAAACTCTCGGTCTGTCTGTCTATCTATATATTTATCAGCTCCATCCCCAGGGTATAAGTCTGATTAAATGTGTACGTTGTCCAAAGAGAAGAAAGAGCAGCGACAGCATGCATGTGTTTCTAAAAGTGTATAATTATCAGTCTGTTAATGTGCCACCGAGAGACAGTCTGTTTGTTTCAGAGCTTGTCAATAGCAGATAGAAATTGGTGCTGTGGCAAACAGACGTAGCTGCACACTGTACTTATAAATCAACCAAAGCATTCTTTTTCTCCAAACCTTCCTGTCTGTGTTGTCCCTCTAATCACCTCATTCCTGTCCATCCTTGTCTCTCCTAAAGAGAATCTCAGCATCTTTACAACATACTATAATACTGTATATCCAAATGCAAATTCATATTTGTCAACTATTATTATAGCATACATTTAATTTGCATAAACAACCATAAAATAGATGAAAACTAAACCAAAACATGGCCTAAGATTTTCTAAACTAAAAATCTGTCTTTTATATTCTGCTGATTTGTTCCTTATTGTAAGAATTTTCTTGGTTCACTTAATATTTATTTATTTTTTTTATCAAACTCTTCCTTTATCAAAGAGGTATTTATTTTCTTTTACTTGTGTATATTTTTTAGTGATCTACCACCAACAGACAGGCAGATTCAGGGGAATATTTATTTTAGTACGCTTTGTGACTAAAGCTCATCTCAATTTAGCAACATATCAAATACTGAGATAACCATAAAACAACACTCTAAACGTCTGTACGTCAATAAGTTGTCATTGGACAAAATGTTTCGTTCAAAGCCAAAATGCAGTCCAGTTGCCTGAGTTCCTCTTCCATCCCTTTCACCCAGGAGGCCCTGATAATGGCCAGCATGGAGCATCCCCACTTGGTGCGTCTCCTGGGCGTGTGTCTGAGCCCCACCATCCAGTTGGTCACACAGCTGATGCCGCACGGATGCCTCCTTGACTACGTGCATGAGCACAAGGACAACATCGGCTCGCAGCTGCTGCTCAACTGGTGTGTCCAGATCGCCAAGGTGAGTGACTGCGATTGCAACATCGGTTTGTCGTATGATGGCTAGACCAGTGCCTTTAAAAGTGGCAGCCAATAGGAGAAGAGATTCTGAAGACAATTATGTCCTCGTTTAGGTCCTGTCTTGACCTAACTTCCTCCAAATACCCACTAAGAATTCATTCTTTCAGTGCACAAATTACTCTAAATGAAGTGTGTTCTTTTCTCGTCAAACAAATCTGTGCAGCAACAGAAGAGAGCAACAAGGCTTGAAAATGTATTATATTTGCACTTGTGCTTTGCTCAAACAACATGTGTGTTTGTCTGGAAACGGCGACGGTGCATGCAGGCGCGCAGGCGGCTCTTGTTTCACTGCTTGCTTAGATTTAACTTTCCTGATTCATAACAGAGCGGCAGGAGGGCCCAGGCTGTATGTACGGTACATGCTGTGCTGGCAGACGTACAGTATGGTGACAACTTTGCCTTTTTCAACACAGACGAAAATGCTTTACAGCCCAATTCTATCACTTATACTCTTAACAACATGGCCTTTAAGGGTGTTGAACATATTTACTCAGAGATCTGCAAGAAGGAAAAATAATACAACAATAAAGTTTAAGATGAAGGTATAGATTGGGACAGGAGTCAAGATGTTAAATCATTTTGTGTGAAAAACTGAAAAACCCTCAAAGACTGTTTCCCTAAAAATTAGGAATTAAAGTGCTGATCATAATTTTTAACTTGATAAATTAATTGTTTTTTTATTGCACAGCAAAGTAACTTTGACAAATTATTGTTCATAAGTAGTGACGTTCATAAAATCTTTAAGATAACTGGTCCTTCCAGGGCTTTTTGGGTTGTCCAGCGTTTCATTCAGAGGAAGAGTGTTCCCCCCTCACTTCATGTTTTAGTTTAGCCCAACCCACAGACAGACAGATTGTATAACCTACTACAAAGCATTGGTTTCTCCTCCCCCTTCATTCAGTCTGATTCCATGATGAGTGTATGAAGTTTTGTTGCATTTAAGTGCGGATCTTTTCTGTTTCCTCCTTGGTGATGGATAGTCCCCAGGAGCTTCAGAAGTCGGTTACTTAAGCAGGTGCTTATGAGGGTAATTGGATTCGATTTCACCTGTGGCAACAGCAGGAAGGAAGTGCAGGATTCTTGTCTATTCCATAAGAGCAGAAGGGGAAACACAACACACACAACACTGTCTTTAAACTCCAAATAAACACTCACAGTGAATTGCTTATGACGGATATAGTTCTCTCTGTTTTTGTAACAACGCAGTAACGAGTTCCAGAGGATGTGTTTGATTGATAGATGTTTTTTATTGCCTGAATTACAGAATCAATTTAGTTGAATCAATAGTGTTTCCTCATTTCCTATTAGCATCAGAGAGAAACTACCCTTTCCAGTAAAGACGCCCACTTTTTCATGAATAAGTTAGTCGTGTCTAGAGGCTCGTGAGATTCCAACATGGAGTCCACTGACGAGACTAGATTCAACTTTGATAGAGTTATGGTGTTATTGATTTTTATTTTTTTATTTTTTTTTTATGTTTGGTAAATCTGTGAAAACAATTGCGTCAACAACATCCTGCCTTAATCTCCTTCTACCGTGTGGGTTGATATTTTAAAAGTAGAAACAGCACAAACAATAATAACTGCAATTATGTTTGTTTACATCAGCTGAATATTTCATGGGCAACGTTACACACTGACATTGATTTTGCATTGTAGTCTAATAGAAAATCAAACTGAGAATCCCTAATGTAATTGTGGTATGTTATCTTATTTTAGATAAAAATATGGCCAACTTAGAGCAGGCAGGGACAAACTAAAGCCACAGGGTTGGATGTGACCTTTCAAGGTCAACATTGTCAAATTAAATATTTTAATGATAATATAGATATCTTCTGTCTTTTTCCTGCAATGTATGCATTTACTCATTTGCAATGTCTGCGTTGCTGAAAACTAAACCCTTTTTAGATGAATGAGAATCTTCACAGATATTTTTGCTTTCCTTCCATTCTTTCCTATTAAACCATCTCCAGGCAGATCAGTGCTCCTGGGACTTCTGCAGATGTAAATGGTAGAGATGGCTCAGACCACTTACCCAGGATCATGTCATGATATTGGTCAAAATGGTACAACCAACAACAAAACCCAAATACATCCTGTCAAATTCCACACCAAATGCTCAACCTAGCTTTACTGGCACGAAACAATCTTAGTATATGGTTGATGACTGTTTTTCGAACCCATATGGTAGTATAACAAATTTATGACATGTTTTGAAGAGGGGATAACAGAAGAGGGGACTGGAAATCAAAGAACCACCAGAGAGGTCAAAGGCCATGGCACATCACTCTCAGATCTCTCAGACACCTGATGGAACTAGTGCTTCAGCTGGTCACATGAGTTCAAGTTGACAGACGCATAAAATTGTTTATTTTTAGAGAGAGGAACACTGTCGAGGAATCAGTGTTGCTGCTGCTTCCAGCACATAGTGTCTCCAGTCTGTGCAGGTTGCTATGGATTCTCACTCATTATTAACACAGTGTATATTCAACATTTATTATGCAGCACATCACTACACCTAGCATCATGAGTAAAAGTGCCAAACAGCTGCAGGGTTGTTTTTTTTTTTGTTTTTTTTTTGCTTAATCCAGCTCTTGGATATTACACCGCCTTCCATCTGCTGCTACTGTTGGAAGTTTGGACATTTATCGTATCTTAATTATGCAGCTAATAATTTTCTTATCACTTTTTTTAATCTACTTTTAGATAAAAAATGCTATGTAACTCAGTTGGTTTGTAGGTAAAAAATATTAGATCACTAAGAATCGGTGGGAAGAATTACTAAGTAATTTTGTAATACTTTTCTTCAATTTCTATCATTTTGCATAGATTGTTTTAAATGTTCTACAAAGTTTTGAAGGAAAACATTTCAATTTTTTTATTTTTTACTGACAAATTTATTTGTGGTTCAGTTTTATAAGTCAGTCCAGAATGTAAACACAGACAATCATTTCTTCTGCACAGCGTGGTCATTCCCATCCTTTAAAACACACCCGTGGAGGAGAGTAAACATCATTACTCTGCTGTTTATTAACTGCCCTCAAAGGTGTCTTCATAAAACAGACAGAAGAGAAAACCAGCTCGTAATCACTCCACAGCACATTGTGAATGGAACACTGTAAACATGGCGGTTATGGGAAATATTGTTACGCGTGCCGGGGGTTTTATAATGGAAGACATAGACCTTCACATTGAGGGAAAAATGTATTAATGAAAATTCATCAGTTAGAAATATCACACAGAACTGAAGCAGACAATAGAGTTAGTCCTGAGGGAACTGTAGAAGGTGACGGAGCATGAAACAAAGCTACGCACTGGGGTCATTTGTAGTAAACTCAGAAACTATGATGATTCCAGAAATAATATCTGTTTTCACTAAATAGTGACAAGGGGGTCACTTTATGTGATTAGATTTTGGACATTTATTTGAAAAATGGATCATTAAAAGATTAGATTTGGTCAGTTGACTGTGTCACACGGGCAGTCCATCCTTATCAGTGTTGTAAGTCAAGAGATTACCTTTAATTTAGAGGACAAAAAGACTTTATGTCCTTATTTTGGTAGTTTTTGAAATTCATAATTCAGACAGTAGCAGTTCTAGTTCAATTCTGTTTGTGTTTTTGAGGCGAGTTACTGCTGGTTTCAATGTGTAATTTGTCATTCAACATTTAAGTGTGACTGGCTGAAGTCCATTCTACTATTTTCCTGCCCCTTTTTTAAATTGTTGAGTCACTGCTAAACAACATGGTGTTCAGCTTTGATTTAATGAAACTAGTGGCACCAGCAAGGCCAACCATTGTAACAAAAAATACAGCAAATAACACTTGAAAATTGTCTGTCTAGCCCATCCTTAATAAGATGAAGTTTATTTTCAGTTCAAAAAAGAAAAATCCAATAACTACATTGCTGTGGGCCAGTGATCCCGTAGCACTCTGCCGTAGTTTGTTTCCTCGACGAGAGAGAAAACTTATTCATTTGCCACAGACAAATTGTCTTGATTCGTCATTGCGACATTAACTGTCAGAATAGGAATATTTTTCCACTAGGTGGCAGCAGAGCAGATCAGAGCTTTGAAAATACACAGAAAACTGCACAGCGTCTCCAGGCTTTTTTTTTATAGTGAAAGAGGTCAGTTTTTGTGTGATTTTACAATTGTAAGAAGAGATTAAAAGTAGATTGTGGTCCATAGCTAGCACAGTGATGGTAAATATTCCTAGTTCCTGTTTCCCATAGATCGAAAATATTTTAAACCTTTGGAAATTTGTGAGGAACCTTCTCCTCGATAAAGATTTTTCAGGCCAGTCCAAGTTGAAACCCACACCTGGTTGCAAACCCAAGGTTGGAAAATAAAACATCATTAACTTTGTTTCTTAAAACTATAGAACAGGGAGAACAAGGACTTTCTACAAAAACCCGGTCAATAAAAAAGTACTTTAATTGATGATAGGATACGCTTGAATAAATAATCTACTTGCAAGGTCAGAAACTCTTGAGTTGCAAGTACAAGTAAAAACCTCAAAAAATAGACAAAAAAGTTTTAATATTGGGTTCTGAGGGAAAATGCAAATGCATTCAGTGAAAGCAGCAAAATGGGGCTGAGAATCCGAACGCAAAACAACAGCAATGAATCAAGACCTTGTCTCGGCATCGGCCTTTAGCTCTAATGCTTCAAAAATATCTGAAGTCATATCAGCCCATATCTCTTAATGTGATCCTAAAAGTTGGGCCAACATTATTAATCCAAACAGACCTGAATGGAAACGTCCCCTAAACAAGGAGTGCGCACGAAAAAATATTGAAATTGGTGATGCGTTCCCGTGGATACCTGCTGTGCATTCTATTTTCACCATAATCTCGCAGCAATTTGCCATTCCTCCCCTGCTACCACCCTAAGCGACACAACAACAGCATCAACGCCAGCCGTATGTGGGCTCTGACCCGGGCAGTTGACCGCTGTGCTGCAAATTGATTGGCCGAGGCCTGTCGCTAGGCAGTGACTCTTCATCACTGAGTGTTTTGGGCATTGAGATAATGGCCCCCATTAATCTCAAGCTACACTCAACGGCTGCCCCTATCCTACCGCCTTACACACACACACAGACACACACACAGAGAGACAGACATGGAGCTGGACACACAGGTCTCCTTCGATCCATGTGAATGGTCTTTTAATTTATTTGCAACATTTCATTTCCTTCTCTTTGCCACTTTTTCTCTCTTTAATAGTTTGACCTATAGTTATAATCTTTCTCCTTAACCTATGTGAAATCGCTCGCCTCCTCCAACTCTACCTTTAGTATGTAACACATCTTTCTTTGTTATTTTTTTCCCTTCATTATTGACTCTTCTTCCTCCCTTTCTCTGCCGCTGCACTTCAAACTTGTCCTTTATTAAATCCTTTCTCTCCTCTCTCTCTGCTGCCTTTACCCTAGTTTTCCTCCTCATTTTTTCCCAACTTTTTTTTCTCCTCCTTGCAGTTTTTCTGTTTCCATGGTGGCCGTGCTCTTAGGTGTCAGCCGGGGTCAAACTGTGTCCTAGATCTCCGAGTACAATATCCACTTTAAGCCATGTATCCCTGTTTTGTGTGTGAGAAACTCTCTATATTTCCACCACTGATGGCAGAATGATTATGTTTTTAGGTCTGCATGATTTAATAAACAGCTCAACGGATGAAACAGATATGTGGGTCTGTAGCATTTAGCTTTGCTCTGTCTTTGTCCTCACCTTCCCTCTGTTTCATTTGTCTCTATGTCTTTTCTTTACAGTCTCCCCTCAGGCTCAGTATAATGAAAGTAGAAAAGCTGTCCTGGCAGTAAAAAGATTGGTTTGGTGCCGAAGCCTAGACCCGACCAAGTGTCTTGATTGTTTGTTTCTTTCTCTCTCACGGAGCGAGGAGGTTTGAGTGGTCCATGGTGCCGGAGCAAGTATCTGGGTCACACTCACACCTTCCTAGGAAAAATAGACTGATTTGTGTCAACATAGCCATCGGCAGAACTTGTGGACTTCTGCCTCTATATCACGACCTTCAGTATTATTCCTTAGATAACATGGACCTTGTGTCCTGATGGTTTTTGACAGCATTTTGTTCAAACTGACAGTTTTTACTAAAATACTGCAAGAATGCCGAAGCAACAGTATCTTTAAATTTTTTATAGGTTTCGTTACAATGTGAGTAACCTATAGATTAGAAACTTTGATGGTTAAATGTGCACGCAAACATTGTTTGTTGTTTGGCCAAGTCAGCAGACACGCCCGGTCACTGCTTAGTCAGGGGAAAGTAAAAAAAGTTACATCGCTGGAATTAAAAAAATAAGATTCCGCCGTCTGATCTTTGGCCTCATGTGTGCTTGTTCTTATGTGGTTGTGTGGTGCATAGATGCGTGCCGTTCTGTGTGTGGGTTTAGATTTGTTTCCTGCTGTGACTCCCTGGAGATGCCACCCGATGGCAGGAGATGCAATCTCAGTCAAGCTTAGTGCAGAGCCCTCAGTGTCATTCACTTCCCTCCAGGAATGCAGCTCTGTGCTGAGCAAACAACTCTCGCCTGTACTCATAATAACTAAGCCTTAACACACTCTACCGCTGCTGCTGCTGCTGCTGCTGCTGCTGTTGCTGTTGCTGCTGCTACCGCCTCTACGTTACCATCACCCCCTGACTCTCACACGCAATTTTTTTTTTTTTTCAAAGACACAATCCATTCTTTTATTTCATAGAATCAGACTTTTTAAGTTGTTGACAGACAATATAGAAATGAACATGTATATCCAAATATTTACACCCACCCTAAACAAACAGGCCATTGACAAATTAAACTAAAAAAAAATACAAAAGGCTTAAAATGCCATTAATTTGTCTTACAATTTTTTTGTTGTCATAATGTTAAAATAATTTAATGTATTTAGAGAAAGTGAAGTGTCTTGTTTTGCGTTAGATGTTCCGTAGTTGACCAGCAGATAGGTCTTCATTGTTGTCCTGTATGCGAAGACAGCTCTGTTGTTACGAAATTCCAAAAAGTCATGAGAAATCAAACCTTACAGAACCCTCTGCTGAATGTGCATAACATTAATTGCAGATTGATACAAAAAACGTTCTTGGCCTTGGATCATTTTAGGAATGTGTTGTTGCCACTGCACTTAAAGCTGTGTGGTAGACTGTGAAGTTCTTGCTCATCAGTCATTGGTCACCAGTTAGTGATGGTCACCAATGAGTTCAATATTGTTTTCCCTGTTAATCTTATTTAAATATGCGTTGATCCTCCTAACCCTGTGTCCCATAAGCCTTTTGTGGAGCACAAGAAACAAAAAGTCCAAATAGTTTGTGAAGGATTTAGTACAATTACCATGAAATACAAACACTTTTCAAATATATTTATAATGTCTCACTTTTCATGTCTCAAAAACACAGTTCAGTTATAAAAAGAATGACATGAATACTTATTGACAAGTTTTTCTTAGACATTTCAAGCGCGGCAGAGAAAATGACGACGCTCTAATAGTCGACATTATCTCTTAATAACATACATCATTGCCTGCCAGCGTCGCATGTACAAACGAAAGGTGCAACTGAAGGAGCAATTAACTCTGCAAGATAGTTGGCGCCCCTTCAATTATGATCATTAGCTGGGGACTAACATAACTACTGTCAACAACATCTGTTTAAATTCCACTTAACCGTTGATGAGCAAACACGGTGTAGCCTGGAGGTAAAGTGTGCGACGCCCGCGTTATTGTATTCATAGGTGTCACATCCAATGTGTGCAACGAGAAACGTATGAGAAGAACTTGCTGCTTTTCAGAGACGCTGATTAAATGCATGGATACGAAGATTATTTTTGGTTTGTCCAGACCTGAACGTCCCAGGTCTGGCTCAGTGGTCAAGTAAAGCAAATAAATTGATTTGTGTTGTTGCTTTTTTCTGACTATAATGCGTTATTGTAAAAAAAAAAGTTTGTTTTATTCAACTGGACGTTCACCTTTTTTTCACTGCGCTTCTTTGCTGACGGCAGCAATTGTTGCTTTGGGATCTCGAGCTTCTTGCAGCCTTTTTCAAAACATTGTGGTAAAAGAATTTTTTACGAATGTAAGGCAAATTTATTCACAGTTTAAATAAAGATTAAGACAAAGAATGGGATGAAATTTCTTTCTCACCATCAGAATTATCAACTGCGAAAAAGATGAAATATTAACGACATTTATTCAAATCCAATCAAATCAAAGATAGTATCTACACAAGATAATGGAAAGAATTTTCAATGTAATATAAGAATAAAACTTTATAGTATGTCAACAGCATATTTTTAAAAGTCGTTATTCTCTCTTACGATTGACAAGCAATTTATTTAAAGTTATCAGCCACCATTTAGTTGTATTTTTCCGCTCTATTCTTCTTTTTTTTTGTTCTGAAACACATTAGAATAAGTTTAAAATTGAATATGATACTGTCAGCAGGCTGTACAGTAGTAATTCAAATTCAACACCTCATTTCCCTCAGGCTTCATTAATAATGCAGCCTCGCAATTCTTTGCATCTCGGTGCACGTCGGGAAGCACATCACACCGTGACTACTAAACAGTCCCACTCATAACTCCATCCTGCTACATCATAAAAAGATGAACAGAAAAACAACTAACCCTTTAGCAGTGAGTCATTTACACATTTCCAATGCGCTCTCACACACAGAGCAGTCCTCGGGTGCACACACTTGTCCACGTCCCTGCTGATGCAACAGAATGAGGATACAAGGTTGTGCGAGAGCTAGGAAGCGGAGTACGATGTGATGAGGAGAGACGACGGTGGAGGGATAAGCCTCCTGGGGTCTTTCTAATTATCTGTAAGGATCAGCAGTGCTCAAGGATGCATAAGGGGTGGGATTTGACTGCCCCATCCACTGGGCAGGAAGGCCTGATTGTATCGGTCACCTCTATACATACGCACCTATTATTCATGAGGCCTCCAGTCCGGGCTTATTCGACACAGACTTGTGAATGCGTGCAGAGCAATGGAAATTTTCCCTGGTGTTTCCTGCCATACTGAAGATTATTGAAGCGGCAGTTGTTGTTGTTTAAGGACTTGTTTTTGTATACGTTGTATCTGTAGCCTCGTGTGTGTGCGTTACCTCTGGAACTGTAGTCCACAGGCTGTAGTTTCCACATAGTTGTCATGGTGGTGATATATTTCCCAAAGCAGAGAACTAAGATTGCATTCTTCTTCAGATGTTTGTTAAAGACGTGTTTTTCTTCTATTTAGCCGCAGATTGAATATCTGGTGAGGTCATCTGGTCAAACCGGATCCACAAAGGGCCGGTGTGGCTGCAGGTTTTTGTTCTGACCAACCAGCAGCACACCTGACTTGATTTTTTTAATCAACTGCTGTGGGTCTTCAGACAGCCGATTGGTCAGTCACTGTGCTCTGATAGGTTGGTACCAAAACCTGCAGCCACACGGCCCTTTGTGGAACCAGTTTGAAACCTATTCCCTAGTGCAGGGGTGTCAGACTCGTTCCTCAAGGGCCGGTATGGCTGCGGGTTTTTGTTCCAACCTATCCAGAGCAAACTAGTCGACCAATCAGCTGTTTGGAGACTCAGATCAGTTGATTGAAAATTCAAGTCAGGTGTGCTACTGGTTGGTTGGAACAAAAACCTGCAGCCACACCGGCCCTTTGTGGATCCGGTTTGACACCCCAAGTCACATGGGTCTGGGACCGCCCCTTCAGAGCTCAACCCTGATGATCACAACTTCCTGCACCCCATATTGTTTTGCTTTGCTTCTTTTTATTTATTTAGACTTGAATGAGGAGGTAGTTGGTGGTAGTTGGTGGCCTAGTGGTTATGGAAGCGAACTTGGTTCCACAAGGCCCCCGGTTCGATTCCCCCTGCCGCCAAGTTACCACAGATGTGCCCTGAGCATGATCCCCCCCACACTGCTCCCTGGGCATATTTTCCCAAAAGTCTCCTCCTGAGGGATAAATAGAGTTCTAAAAATAAAAAAAATAATTAAAATAATGATGAAACACCAGAAGATATGCTTACTTTATTAGACAGAACCTACAGAAGGGTTACTATAGGCCTAACACAGAAGACAGGAGGTTAATACCGTAATGCATGCAATATATAGGAAAAGTGTAATTTTAATAACACATGCGTAACCATTCAATCACAGTTAAGTAGGTTTATTTAAGGCTGTTGTGTAACTGTGCAGTGTGTTTGTTAAGACACCAGTCATTTCTATGAGTCAGTCAATGGTGGCAGATCAATCCAGCGTCCTCTCACCCTGATACGGTGGTTATCCACAGTTACTAGGCCTCAAACACTATAATACTGACCCATCAAGCAGAAGGTAAATTATAGGCATTACTGTCAAGGTGGTCAAATAAAAATCAATCATTTCTTTTCCTTCTGCCTCCTTGGTTCTGGGGATAAAACCTATTATTAGTCTTCTTGTGAAAATCAATAGATGTATCATCAACCTCTCAACATCTCACTGTTAGAGTTGTTATCAGACGACCTGGTGGTGGTTTTAACCATGAAAGGACACACATGTTTTTTTTTTTTCCTTTGGTAAAATTAAATCTTACTAAGTCAGAACTTTGTTCTGAACATTAGAGTTTTAGTTAAACCAGGTTATAGTTCAGGAGTTGATGCAAAGAGATAAGAAAGATATAATGTTTGAGTTAGATTTTGTTAGGTTAACATTGGTTTAGTAAGGGTTGTTCGGTCAGGTTAGATTAGCTGAAATTAGTAATGATTAATATAATATGCACCCTGAAACCAGTCCCACAGATAATCCCAGGTTTTCGGCCGCTAAGCCTTGAATTAAACAGACAGCCCTCTAGTGTCAGACAACCACATTACATACGGAACTCCTCCAAGCTCCATGCAGAAAGCTCTCTAAGGCCATACTGGGCTGGTTAACTTACAAGGTAAAACATACTCCTGAAGTCTCCAACAACCATTGGCAATATCATAAATCGATCTGTTGTTAAGTTCTGGAATGTTCTAATGTCTTTTTAAACCATGAGCACAATTTTCCTTGGAGAAAATGTCCCAGGAGTGAATTATAACCATTACTCTCTCCTTGGAATTTCTTCCACAGTTTTTTTGACATTTGCACAGTTAAATTATACAGCATTGGCATCCATTGGCCGTCCAATGACATTTCAGACACGTTCTTTCTATTCCACAGAGCAGTATAGATTAAAGTGGCAGAACTCAGATACTTTTACTTATTAACGTCTTCTCTCTACAGTCAGGGACATAAATAAGAACAGTAACGGGAGGACGAGGAGCCCACACTGTCTTTTAGAGAAAATGTGGTTCTTTATTGCACCCTTCAAACCTTGCGACTCGCGTTCACGCTTCACTCATCTCTGCTTGATGGATAGGTGCCTCTTTTCTGCACTGTGGCTCCAAAATAGCTGAATGCAGAGTAAATGGGCCTTTGCCCTGACTTCTCCCCACCATCACACCCAGATGGATCATTCATTAACCACCGGACTCAGCAGACAGGGGCAGTGCAGAGCTGGTAGTTATTGCTGCATCATACTTTAAGAACTACAGATTTTTTTTTGTTTTACCTGAATGGAACCTTTTTGTGTTTTATACACATATGTTGAACGAGATTAAATAGAGGCTCGTCATCAAACCTCACTTGAACTCTACAAAACACACACACCCGCACACAGACTTTTGTATAAATGCTTAAGCGTCTGTCTGCCAGCTCCATTCCTTCTATCTTCAGCGTAGCACACCGCGCATGACGGACGACCACCTGAGCCACCTGAGCACATCCATTGTACCCACTCCTTATCGCCACGGACCCGGTTTTCGGCTAGCCAACATTCCACACATTGGTCTTGCGGTCTTTTCACATGGTGGGCCGGGCAGAAGGGTTTACACTGAGGATTTCTGCCACATGTGGCTCCGTCATCGTTAATGTTTTCTCACCATAAATGAGAATGAGATGTTTGCATGAATGTTTTCTAAACGGCTGAAGCGAAATCACTTCCGATAAATTTGTAGCAGTTTTTTTAAGCAGAATTTGTTTTATATTTTTTTGTCAAAACACAACAATCTAATTCATCCAATAATTCTAAGCAAAACTCTCTTATTCATGAGTCACCGCTGCAGGAAGGGAAGGAAAAAGGAAGGACAGCAAACTCCTTGTCATTGTGATACTCACTACTGCACACAATGAAATCTGACCTCTTCATTTAACCCATCACAGCAATGAACAGTGGGCAGCTTCACAGCCCCCCGGGAGCAGTGAGTGGGACGGTTCTTTCTCATTGCACCTCAGTGGTAACCTGGCACTTGGTGGATTGGATCTGGGAACCTTCCAGACCCAAGTCCAGATCCTCAACCACGAGGTCACCACTGCCCCTGCAACTGTTTTTACCTCCGTTTCCTTTCTTGACATAATCCAATTGTATGTATAACATTGGGATGACAAATACTGCCTTGTCATAGTACAGATGGTCATATATTTATACTCCACCAACTTTATACAATCAGTACAACATCATGCACATGAGTATAAAGACTAATAAATAAAGACTATACTTAAAAACATCTGCATGATATCAAAACTGTAGGAAAATTAGACAACACTGTCCGTGGATGACTTTTTATTTGAGTCAAGTTTATGTTTTCTGCCGTGGTGTAAAGTTTTTTTTTTGTGACTGTTTAAATTAATTGTTTTAATGTCTTTATGTTTGTTGTATAGTGTGTGTTTATGTTGAAATAACCGTTAGTGCCCAATCAATAATTCTGGAGTTACCAGTAGATGGCAGCAAAGCAAGATGGTATATTGTGAGCAGTTAAAAAAAGTTAAAAATCACATCTATATTTATATATAGGTTTGAAAGTTTAGATAAAAGATAAAATAATGTGAACGTACGTTATACCTGATACTGAATCAGGACTCGTGAGACCTGCAGGTTTCTCCTGCTGCATCAACAGGGCTTCACCCACACCTTCTACCAGAACACTGCTGTTAACTGGAAAGAAGAGACAAAATCGAATTCAGCCCCGCTGTACCCTCCCCAAGACCCTCCCCACGGTCCCTTCCAAACCCCACCTAAGTGTGATGGCCTCTCCTCATTGCCCCGTCACTTTAAGTCTAAGTGTATTAATGGACTGTGTGGGCCATTGATTCCTAATTCCATCCGACGCCGACACAGGGGATAAATATTGCGTGGCCCCGGTCGTCTCCGGGCTTATTGTAATCAGCATTGTTATTGATCGCCTGCCTGAACGCCACAGAAGTAATCTATTTTAAATACATTTTCTCACTACAGGAGAGGGGGGCAGTGGTGGCTTTGGCCTTGTTTCTCTTCATAGTTTCATGTTAGTTAGGATTGAGGCAGAAGAAAGTGGTAGCTGAGTCACTTTCTTTGTCATTTTAATCAAATATGTCCCACAGAAACAGTACATACAAATATATATGACACATACTACACTCACAGATGTATATGTGTGTTCCCGGGGTGGTCGCTGTCACCACGCGTGCATCTGCGTCTGTCTCGCCGAGGCTGCAGGATGATGGATGAGGGCTTCGGCCAACAATGCGCCGAACGCCAAAGCTATCGATTTATTTTCACATTTGTCTGAGAGGAGGCGACGCGGTGTGGCCCGCCGTGACGTGCATTACTACGCACGGTAATATTGTTTGTTTGCCTGCACAAACATACAGTGTTTTTACCTCTAGTATTTCATACGGACAACAGTTCTCCTGCGCCAGCGCAGCCGCGCTAGAAATATTTCATTGTCTACTGAGCACGATGTGTTCATTCACCAAGGTGCTCCTATTGATCCCCCTGTTAAGTGGCGTCCACTTGTTTAACATCCACTCTAATGCACTTCAAGTGGTCCAGTCTGGTCTGTCTCCCTGGATATTTGTGCAACTGTGAGCTCAGACGTCAGATGAGGGAGTGTGTGTGTTGTTTAAAGGATGCATCAATCTCCATTTTTTTTTTCACTTCCGTTACAGCGAATATCAAATTAAACTGAATGTGAATGCAAAGTGAATTGTATGCGGATTAGTTAATACGGGATCAAATCACGAATTACCTACTTCGGTATTCGATTCCGAATTGAATGAGAAAACGATAGATAGAGTGCAGGTTCAAACCGGCAGAATGTGCAGTTTGTCGTTAAACAGAGAATACGATGCATCTGGAACAGCCCATCATTTCACTGTGAAGACATTCAATCCACACATCAGCCTTTCTTTTGTCCCCTGTCAATTTTTTAAATAATTACCAAGCGCTGCGGACACATCTTTTAACCCCGCTGTCTGCTATTTCCAAAATCTAGACAGAGGTGGACATGATCTTCATTGGCTGAGACCAATCATGCCTGCTGTTTCTCCTCACCAGTCAAAGTTTCTGACTTTTTGATCTTTTTTGCAAAGCCATAAACTCCGTCTTTCTCTCTGGGAGTCACGCACAGAGACAGTGATATTGATTAAAGATGAAACTTAAATGTCCCCGTGGGTGATGGTTAATGATGATGACAGTTATGACAATCACTTTTAATGTTAGCCCTGGCATTTATCGCATCAGTGATCACAGGCTGTCGCCACCATAAAACCTATGGTAATGGATGGAGGGTTAATCGTCGTCTAATGCCTTCCCTTTTTTGTTGTCTTCTTCTTCTTCTTCTTCTTCTCTCAACCAGGGGATGATGTACCTGGAAGAGAGGAGGCTGGTGCACCGGGACCTGGCGGCCAGGAATGTGCTGGTCAAATCCCCCAATCACATCAAAATCACTGACTTTGGCCTGGCGCGCCTGCTGGACGCTGACGAGAAGGAGTACAACGCGGACGGGGGCAAGGTTGGTGTAAGTGGAGGCAGATGCATGATTTGTGTTTGTCAGTTTTTTGTATGTGGTGCGTAAATGTACAATGAACTGGTGCCAATCACTTTAGAAAGAACAATTCACATTAGGGTAGATCTGGATCTACCAGTAGATCTCCAAAGGAGTGTTGGAATAATAAAAACTAGAGATGTAATTCTACTTCAAGATGCTAATCACTGGGCTAACGTGAGAATCAGACAGTATAACATATGTTATATGTTAATGTAGAGAGTAAGTTATATTGGTAAATATATTTAGAGTTTTCTTCTAGGTAGATCACTTCATCCCGGTCATTTGAAAAGTAGGTCACGAGACAAAAAAGTGTGGACACCCCTGGTTTAGTGAAAAAAAAAAACTGATATTTATTCTAATTTTAAATTCCTCCTGCCTGTGGTGTGAATTAAATAATGAAAAACAGTTTAATTCCCTGGTAAATATTTGCCAAAAAATAGTAGACGGGGATAGATTTACATTTTAGAAGAAATAGGGTTTGATTTATTTTTCTTCTCAGAGACGCCACTGTGGAGATCATTTCTTACTTCTTCTTCCAAACTCACACCAAAGGAGAATGTCTCTCATCTTTAGCAGCATCACTTCTGTGAAGCGCTTGTGGACCTTCAGTTGGAGAAATTGCAAATTCCGAAACAATCATACAAACAATATTGCGGCTTCACTCCCACCTGGTTTCTTTTGTTAGGGAACATGAACCACATTAATCAGGAGCCCATTTTCTTTCTCCTCACTCCAGAGTGACTGATGCATATTGTTTTGATCAAGTCAGTTTATTAAATTGGACCCTTCGCTGCTCCATTTATTCAAGCTGGATGCCTGAATGTTGCCTCTGCATCTCAAGTTACGTGCTATTTTCAAAACCTGGGCGCGTTTGATGCAGCTGTCTGGCGGAGTGAGTCCACGTCGGTGGTCACTGATGACTCAATAAATGAAAACCGTTGTCAGCACAACCGCGTGTACATCATAAGAAATTGCCATGGGAGTCAAATCAACACAGATGAAAGTGGAGACGGGGGTTTTACATCTACAACCTGAATTTATTTTCTCTATTTTGCCTATTTATTTCCCCAAAGAACATGCGTTGTACTCTCGATGATCCTGCGGTTCACGTACATAAACGGTACATTATATTATTACAAAGAGCCCGTCTCCCGTCTGCAGTTCATAACGTGGCTCCACCTGCGGCGGGTAGGACGTGGCAGCGGCGTTTTGTTGCCACAACCTTCTCCAGAAAGTCAAAGTGCTTGTTGTTATTTCTGTTTACACGCCGCCCGCTCTGATTGAGATAATGTGAGACAAACAGTCAACACATTCCCATTTAGCGTCTCCGCAAAGCCACGCCTGGATGCATCCCGGGGCAGCAGAGAGCTAATCAATCACTGTACTTGAGTATTATTGAGCAGAGCCAAACTACAGGTTGAAAGGTTTGTCAATTTACCGATACAGAGTGTAGATTAAAGGGTGTTGAGAAAAATACCATCCAAGAGCCAAGTGTGAATGAACCATAAAAACAATCTGTCTGGTTCTTTTCAGATGCCTATTAAATGGATGGCGCTGGAGTGCATCCACTACAGGAAGTTCACCCATCAGAGTGATGTGTGGAGCTACGGTAAAAGCTTAGGGATAAAAACCCACTCCTGGCACCTTCATCTATGTCTCTGTAACATGTCTGAATTCTTGGTCCAAGGTGTGACCATCTGGGAGCTGATGACGTTCGGGGGTAAACCATACGACGGAATTCCTACCAGAGAAATCCCGGACATCTTGGAGAAGGGAGAGCGTCTGCCTCAACCTCCCATCTGCACCATCGATGTTTACATGGTCATGGTGAAATGTGAGTCCCAAGAAATTGTTCAAAACTTGTTAATGAAACTCTGAAGTTGGGTTAGAGGTTTGAGATAAACCCTTATAGTAGTGATTGTAGTCAGGATACGGAATGGGATTGTGCTTATTAAGCATTAGTTACAACTATTTCCATAGACAGATCAAAGAAACGAGAAGTTAAAATGGTTTGTTCTGGTTCTGAGGAACAAATGAATGTCAGTTCCAATATCATGGCTGACTACCGGCCTTGACCAAAACTCACACCCTGTCCTGTTCTTTCTCCGTCTTTCTTCCTTCCTCCTTGTCTTCTCTCTCTCTTGTTTTTCTTCCCTTGGCTGATGCTCACTGATGATGCTGGTGTATCTTAGCTACAGAGGAATCCACTCTCACAGATTTCTAGGAAATAATCCAGATCCAGCAGCCAATGTGTTCCATCAGCTAAAGGCGACTTGGCAGCTTTTGTTTCCTCTCCTGCCATCAGTCTGTCCATTTCTCCTGCCTGACTTTGTGTTCTCGTCAAACACCACAGACAGAAACAGGGACAGTCCTCAGTGCTTCAGTGGTAGTTTGACAATAATTGAGATAAAGGAGATGAGAGAGGATTTTTTTATGTAAATAAATCATTCAAACTTGTAAAAAAAAAAAATCTTTGCTTTAGAACAAATTAAGAATATTGAGGTCAGACATTGTGCCCTTGAATTTTTTTAATTTTTGTCAAAACTGTCATATTTTAAGGATTTTTTTGGATGTTTATTAAGTTTATTATATATGCATTAAAAGTTGTACAAATATATTTTTCCATTTGTGATGGAGTTGCAACTTTATTATCTTAAAAATGAAAATTATCCTAATAAAATAACGATTAAAAAAGCAGATTTTAGTTTCATAAAAAAAAATTATTATCCTTCAAATAAATAAAAATTAAAAAGGAAACATACAAATTAGGCGTTTGGAAATTACATCAAATATACAGTATTTCTTAAACAAAAAGTTGTCAAATGTATAGCAATTACATGTCGTCTCATTTGCCTGTGGTTGTGGAATAAATGTAACAAAAGAAAAAATTGTAACTTTGACAAATATATGACCAAAGATTAAAAATTGATATTTATGTTTGAAATAGAAAAAGGTAAGAAAGAGTAAAAAGTTTAGGCAATAGATAAGATAGATAGATAAATAGATAATTTTCCTGTTCTTTACACAGGCTGGATGATCGATGCAGACAGTAGGCCCAAGTTCAAAGAACTGGCCGCAGAGTTCTGCAGAATGGCCCGTGACCCTCAGAGATACCTGGTCATCCAGGTGTGTTCTCCTGCGACCCGCTTGTCACAGCGTTTGTTGTCGATACAGTTGTTCGCACGTTCCCTACAAGCATAAAGAGTCGCAGATCAATAAAGGTCTTGGTGTTGGTGTAACCCTCAGGGAGATGACCGCATGAAGCTCCCCAGCCCTAACGACAGCAAGTTCTTTCAGAGCCTCCTCGACGAGGAGGACCTAGATGACCTGATGGATGCTGATGAGTATCTGGTGCCTCGAGGATTCAACATGGCTCCTCCGTCACATCCCACCAGGTCTAGAGTTGACTCTAACAGAGTGAGTATAGAGATTTTTATATACTGTAAAAACGCAATATGTAATTTGTTTCAAACACATTGACTCTCAGTGACTCTTCACCAAACTACAAAAAGCTGGAACCTTAAAACTTTAAAAAGTCTCTTGAATTGCCTTAATTTTCAAGGCTTAATTACTTTGTGTGAATAACTTAAAACACTTTTAAGGTTCTTTTGTAAACAATTTGGAACTTTCATTTGAAATCCACAAAATCTATTAATCTGAGCAGAAAATATTTCACTGCATGGTCTTTTTTTACTGCATTTATGAAGTTGACAGGAGACGGAGCTGGAGGTGGAGGAGTTACAGATGCTGAGGTTGTCTTTAGGAGAGACAAGGATGGACAGGATCAGGAATGAGGTGATTAGAGGGACAACACAGACAGGAAGGTTT